>JARBWK010000002.1:31661876-31989509 GCA_030556195.1 Anolis apletophallus
GAAGGAAGAAGGAAGCCAGGGTGCCAGCTCTTATAAGATGTTTGGTGACCGAAGAGGCTAGAAGGAGGAAAAGTATGGGGGAAAGTTTGGTGTGGTGTCCACACAGAATTTAAAATTGGGTTATCCATCTAAAAAATTGGGTCCGGATATTGGGCCTTTTTAAATTGAAAAGAGTAAAAGGGCCCCCTAAAAACCCTTCTGTTCCCCGGGGTTTTGGGGAAAAATTTCCCCCCCCAAAAGTTTTTTTGGGTTTTTCCCCAAAAAAAGTAGGGGGGCCCCCTTTTTCATCCCCCCGGTTGAATGATGTTTTTTTTTTGGGGGGGGACGTGGGGGGGGGCGTTATGTCAGGATTGGGAGACTTGAGCTTGGGTGAAGTTCAACCCCCAGCCTGGCATGAGATTGCACCCCCCCTTTTTGCCTAGTTTTGGGGGGACCTTGGGCTCCAGTTATATAAGTTTGGCTGAGTCAGGGGAAGGGGGTAATTCCACATGTGAAAAAGGGGAAGTGATGTAACCCTCTGAGCCTGGTTTTTGGGGGACAATTGGACTCTTAATCCCGCCCCTTTTGGGGCCATGAGGTCCCCCCCCTTTTGGACTATGGATATGTAAAATCACCGGATATGGAAAAACCCCCCTGCCTGGACATTGCATGGGCGATGGGGGGGGGTTGGGGTATTTTTTGTTTTGGTGGCGGGCAGGTGCTTTTGCTTCACATGTGCATTTGCAATAAAATCGTTTTGGCCCGTGCCAACGCGTCCCCCTTTTACCGATTTTTGGGGAGAGTCGTTACACAGATATTGGGGTTTTTTTTGGGGATATTCTGGGTTATGTGTAAAAAGGGCCCCCAAAAGGGGGGGGGAATGCCCCAGAGTCTCTATAGCTGGGGGGGCCCCTTTTTGCCATGGGGGGGGTTGCCCCTTATGGACACCACCAATGCGGGAGAATTGTAATAGTTTTGTGCAAGCATCACGGGCTGCTGAGAATTTAGCCAATCATGGAGCTCTGTCCATGATTTTTTCCCCATCTTTTTTTTGCTTCACAAATTTTTTAAAAAAACCCCCCCCTTTAAAAAACCCCCGGCCCGGGAAAAACTTGGCAACCAGAAATTCAGACAGAGCTCCATGCCCAGCTGGGGGAAAAAATTTTTAAAAACCCCAAAAAGTAAACCCCCCGGGTAGAATGGACACAGTCCATGCCTGGTGTAAATGTTTTTTTGACTGCAGGAAAGGATGGAAAAAAAGAAAAAAAGGGGACGCCAATTGCATTGAAAAGAAGGGTACTGGGGGGGGCCGGTTTTGGGCCAAAACTGGTTGTGGGGCAGGGTAGCCCCCCGCCACCCTTTTGGGGGGTTTTTTGGGGGGCCCCCTTCCCCCCCAAAACCCCCGGGGGGGAAAAGGTTTCCCCCCAAAAATGCCGGGGCCAATGGGGGGCGGGGCCCCCCCCCCCCCCTTTGGCACCCGGGGCCCGGGCCCGCACTTCCCCCCGGGCAGCTTCTTAAGGCTGCCGGGGGGGCTCCCCTGGCCAAAAGGGGGGGCCCGTACTGTTTTCCCCCCCACCCCCCCCCTATTTTTTTGGGATTGCTTTTTGGTATCCTTTTTTTTTTTCCCCTTAACCTTTATTTTTGCACTGTTATTGGTTAATGGCGTTTTTATGTTTTTTTTCCCCCACCCATTTTTTGGCGGGGGAGGGGCCCCGGGGTCAGGTTGGCTTATCCCCCCTTTGGGTTTTAAAAGGGGGGGAACGTCCGGGGCCCCCCAAGGGGATAGTTTCCGGGGGACAGGCATTGGGCCCCCCATTTTAGGCTTGAAACGCCTTTGGAATTCGGGGGGGAAATTGTTCTCCCGGGTTTCCCGGACCCATCCCGGGCCCAACCTTTTTTCCCCCTTTTCAATAAATGAGTTTGGCCATTTTCATCCAACCACTTGTGTCTGTGTTATTGTTCTTGGTGGAGGCGTAACACCCTTGCACCCAAAAACCATTGAGGGGGGAAAGAAAATTGAAAAAGGGGAAAAAAGAAAAAAAATATTTTTTGTTTTTGTTTTTTTAAATTTCCCCTCTTTTTTGGGGAAAATTCCCTTGTGGAATATACAACATACTAGTTTTTCCCCCTTTCAATTTACAGGGGCAGGGAAAAAAAATCATGGTGGAAAAATTTCCCCCTTTTTCTGTTTGTGCTTTTTTTTGGGGAAGTTGGTTTCCCGTCCTGAGATGAAAAAAAAAAACCCCAAAGGATTGGACAACTAAATTTTTAAGGGGGTAATGGAAAGCTTTTTGGGAAATGTGCCCCCTTTTTTTGCAAAAAACAGAGGTTTAAAAAACAATTATTGTTTGCAGTGGAAAACCCTAACTGAAAGGCACTGGGTCCATCTTTTTCCATTATCCTTGGCACTTTTTGGGGGTTTATTAACCCTATTATTTAAGTGGGGAAAGCCAAAAGATGATTGTGTGCTCATTTTCATCATAAAAAAAATCACTTGGGGTTGTTGGGTTTGGCCAGGGTTTTTTTTCCCCTTGAAATATTTATTTTTGGGGATGCACTTAAAATGATTTTTGGAAAATAAACCCCCAGAAAATGAGGATAGCATGAAATTTGAGCTTTTTTCAGAAAAATTTTACCCATGAAAAGATTATATTTCTGTTATAAAAAGGGGATGCCCCCTTTTCCCTTTTAAAAAAAACACACCAGGGGGTTTGGGGGGAAATTTGCAAAATTGGATTTGGGGGTTCTTTTACACTGCACAATGAAAATTTTTAATTTAATTTTCATGGTCCATCCCATAAAATCCCGGGGTTTGTGGGGGGTGATGCCCTGGATCATGCTGAATGAAATTCCAAATTTTTTTTCCCAAACTTCAAATCCGGGGAAAATTTGGGGGACAAAAAATTAAGGGCAGTTAAAGTGGACTAATAGCACTGTAGTTTGGATTCTGTGATTGAGCCTTTAGTATTTTGAGATACACACAAAAGAATGAATAAGTCTGTCACTTTTTTTTTTTCATTAATGGATACATTGAAAAAAAGAAGTCCCCTTTAAATTTATCAATCTTCCCATTTTGACAATCCAAAAACCCAGGGTTTTATTTTTCAACAAACCCAAGATTTCCAGATAAAGGGCTGGTTTTGATTTTTTATAACTGTAGTTGTATTTTTAAAAGGCTGTAACTGTAGTTTTTCCCCTTTCCCCTTTTTTTCCCCCACACCCCTTTTTTCCCAAAAATCAAGGCAGAAAATCCCAAATTATCCAGAGTGGGGCTCCCAAACCCCAGTTCAAAAAGGGGGGGTATTTTTGAGTTTTCGTAAAAATTTTGGGAAAAGGGCTTTTTGGAAAAAGGGCCCCTTTTTTAACGCAGTTCAAAAATAGATAATGTGGGGTTTTCTGCCTTCATATTTTGGGGTAAAAAAGGGGGCCCTGGGGCCCCAAACAAATTTTTTCCCCCCTGGGGAAAAATAATATATCTCCCGTCCCATTACCCCAAAAAAAAATTTTTTTTTCCCCAAAAATTTCCCCCCAACAACGACATTTACTGAAAAATTAAAAAAGCTGAGGGAAAAGTCCCGCCCCCAAAAAAAAGACGTTGCTGCTGTGCCCAGCTACCTATAAACAAGAAGCCTCGCTGTTCCCAAACCCACCCCCAAAAAAAAAAAGGGGGTTTTGGGAAAAAAGGGGGCCCCTGCAGAGAAAGGGGGCGGGGGGGGCACCTGATCATTTCACAATGCTGAGTACTTTTTAGGTTTGGCAATAAAAACCCAAAAAAACTGACACAACCAAACTAACTTGGGGGGGATTTTTGATGCGAGTATTATCCAAAAAAAAAGAAAACATAGCTTCCGGGGTTTTGGGGCGGGGAAAGGGGGCGAGGAGCTCTGGAGCAGAAAAGGGCCCCCCCCAAAATTGGGGGGAAAATTTTTAACCCCTTTCCTTGGGGAAAAGGGGGGCAACTCAAGCGGGGTTTTAAAAAAAAGGGGCCCCCCCCGAAACCGGGGGGGGCCCGCCCTTCCCCCTTGGGGGAAGGGGCCCCCGGGGGGGGCCCCCCCCCGGGGCCCCCGGGGTTTTCATACCGGCTAGTAGAGACGCCACAGCACCTCACCGCCCCAGATTCCCTCTTCCCTTTAACAAAAATCTTTCAAGACTTATTTATATGGGGAAGGGGGGTTTTCCCGAACAGTAATTTTTCCCAGCCCAAAACGAAGAGACTTATATAAATAGGGGGCCCCCAAAAAAAAAAATTAAAAAATGAAAAAAGGGGGGGGCCCCGGGGGGCTTTTATTTACCTGGGGGAAGTGGCTCAGCCCCAAAAAAATCTACTCAATAACCCACCTGAGGTTTGGGGGCCCCAACCCGGGGGGAGCCCCAAAACAGACAGTTTCGGGAAAGGGCCCCCCCCAGCTGGTAATTTTTAAAAAGGGAAAAAGGGAAGGGGGGGGGGAGCCCAGTTTCCCCGGGGGGAAAAAGGAGGGGGAAAGACCGGGGGGAGCGGGGGCGCGGGGGGGAAAAACCCAAACCCGCGTAATGGGGGAACTAGCAAAAAAAAATAATTTAAAGGGTGAAATGCCATTTTTTCCCCCCAATAATAATAATAATAATAATTTCCTTGTGAGTCGCCTCCACCATTGGTGCTCCAGCTACTTGGCATATCATTTAAAAACACAGGTACATCAATTAAAAACACAGGTAAAATAGAGAACTGGTAAAGTAAATTCAGCCTCCGGTGGTTATTCCCATAGTCAATCCCCAAACGCCTGGCGGAAGAGCCAAGTTTTCAAGTCGGACAGGAATCTGGCTGGGGCCGATGTGGCCCTGAGAGCAGGCGGAAGTGTATTCCAGATCACAGGGGCCACCACAGAAGGCTCTCCGTCGGGTCTTTGTCAGCCGGGCCTCTCACCCCTGGGATGGCTATACGGTCACCATTTATTGCACGCGCTGGTCTTTCACTGCGTTGGTCTGTCAGCCGATCAGCCTAGATATGCTGGTCCGGTTCTTTGCCATGCTTTGAAGGTTAGCGCCATGAGTTTATAGATCACTCTGAACTCTGTAGGCAGCCAATGAAGAACTTTTAGGATTGGTGAGATATGGTTTCTAGCCGATACCCGGGAAATGAATCTGGCCGCTGCATTCTGAACAAGTCTCAACCTCCTCGAGTCGTGGACAGCGGTAGACCATACAAGGGCATTGCAATAGCTCTAGGTCGAGAGACCACGGTGGCATGTATCACCCAACGCCTCTGATGGTAGGGGCCAGCCGCGGGCCCTGCGAAGATGAAAGAAGGCGCCCTTGACTGCAGCCTGAATCTGGGCTTCCATCGACAGTCTCTCGTCCAGAATCACCCCAGGCTCTTCACCGCCGGAACCGGGGACAGGGGCTCGCCTTCAAAGAAAGGTAGTGGTGAGTGAGGGTCGGGTCGGCCAGGCCAGAGGATCTCCGTTTTTGCCGGATTGATTTTGAGCCAGCTTGTCACCGCCCTCAGCCCCTGACTAAAGCTTTCAGGCACCGACGACATCCCTGGGTCGAGCTTCAGCAACAGCTGTGTGTCGTCGGCGTATTGGTAGCAGCTGAAACCATGGCTCCTAGCGATATGGCAGGGGCTGGACATAGATGTTAAAGAGGGTGGGACAAGATGGCACCCTGAGGGACCCCGCAGACCCAGCCCGCATTTCCTGGAGACCTGGCCCTGCCACTCGACCCGCTGTGAGCGGCCCCGCAGGAACGATCCTAGCCAAGTCAGAGCCTTATCTTGGATCCCGGAGGCAACCAGGCGGCGGAGTAGCAGATCATGGTCGACGGTGTCGGCGTCGCGGTTAGATCTAAGAGGACCAGGACTGCCGAGCCCCCCGTCCAGCTGGCGGCGGATGTCATCCGCATCGCTACCCAGGACGGATTCCACTCCGCGGCGCGTGGAATCCGACTGGGACGGGTCCAAGCCCCCGGATCGGTTTAAGAAGTCACGCAGCTGGCTTTCCACCGCCCGCTCCAGTAGCTTACCCAGGAAGGGCAGATTGGCAACAGGGCGGTAGCTCGCTTTGGTTCGTCGGGGTCAAGGTTCGCCTTTTTCAGGAGAGAGGGCGAACTCTGGCCTCCTTCAGGGACTAAGGAAAGTGCCTGTATCCAGGGAAAGGTTCACCAGGTCCCTCAGAGCATCCGATATGGTGTCAATGCAGGACTTGATTAAGTGTGATGGACAGGGGTCCATGGGGCAGGTCGTCGCCCTTGCCACGGTCACCAGCCTTTTCACCTCTTCCGGTGTTAGGGGCCTGAATTCGGTGAGGCAGTGCCCACTGGTCTGAGTTAGACACCGGATCTTCTCGTACTCTTCCTCCAGAATGGGGCGGCAGGTCACGTCGGTGCCGTGATTTTCCCAGTAAAGTACTCTTGGAGGTCTTCTGCTGTTACCATAGAGTTTTGGGGTCACTCTGTGGAGATGCTAGAAGGCTCCGGACTACTTTAAAGATCTGTGCTGTAATGGAACCAGCAGCTGTGATCTGAGCGGCATTGTAGGATTTCTTAGCCTCCTTGGTCTCGCGTTCATACAGCCTATGCAGTTCTCTGTAGGCCGCTCTATTTACTCCGCTGGGTTTCCGTCTCCAAACACTCTCCAGTTGTTTCCTCCATTTCATCTGCTTTAGATTCGTCCGTGAACCACGGTGAGCGGGTTTTCCGGGCGAAGGCGCCTAGGTGCCACCTGGTCGATGGCCCTCGAGAGGACGCTGTTCCACCTGGCAACCAGATCCTCCAGGGACCTCCAAAGGTTCCAGAGCAGCCGTAAATGCATTCGGGGTCATCAAACTCCTTTGGCGGACTAAGATGGTCTTTGGCTCCGACCTTTCTGTGAGAAGGGTGTCAATATCTGCCCTCACGGTCAGGTGATCCGACCAAGGCACTGCTCTGGTTTCTCAGTGTTTTATGGCTAGACCGTGGCTAAAGATCAGGTCCAGCGCGTGGCCAGCTTGGTGTGTGGGGCCCGTTTTGGTCCTGGGGAGATCTAGAGCATCCATGTGTTGGAGGAACTCCCTCGCACTAGATGTGAGTGGATCTGTGTCCGGGTGGATGTTAAAATCACCCAGTACGATGAGCCGGGGGAATCTCAAACATATCTGAAACTGGACTGATATGTTTAGTACTTCTGTATGCTGAACACATTAAGGTCATGAGTAAAGCAAATATGTTATTTTTTATCAAAGTGCATGCTATAAAACAAGTGGTTTTATGGGAGAGTATATATATTTTGGGCACTGAAAAAAAACTTCTAAAACTCTGCTGTTTTTATACACTGGTAAAATATCTTTTCCTAACAGATCAGAGATAACCGGTTATTCAGTCTAACAACTGAAACAATTGCCTTGCATCATTATATCTGGTTGTATATCACAAGAGAATATTCTGCTCTAAAGGGTTTTTGGCTCTTCTCTAAAAGGCATTTTCCAAAAGCTCATGCAGACCATTTTCCAAAAATCTCTAACCATCATGTTTTAGGAGGGGAAATCATACCATAAATATTCTCCCTAATATTTTGAGACATGATTAGCCAGGTGCTATGAATGTGTTTGTTTTTATTCTTAGTTATAGTGGGTTAAGTATGGACTACAATTTTGGAAATCAGATTTCAAGTTCTCACTTGGCCATGGAAGCCCACTGGGTGACTTTGAGCACATCACATTCCCTCTGCATAAGAGGAAGGTAAAGGCAAGCCCCCTCTGAACAAATCTTACCATGAAAATCCCATGGCCTCAGGGTCACCGTAAGTCAGAAAAGGCTTGAATGGGCAGATACAATTAACTTGTTTTTAATAACTGCTTTTGCAATTGTAAAATGTGCTTTCTTGCTAATTTTTAAATCAAGCAAAGTCCTATTCCACCTGTATTCAGATCATGCATATACTAGCAGTGGTGTTATTCTGGCAGGTTTCACTGAAACCCTCAAAATATTGTACAGCCATACACAATCAAAAGGAGAAGCATACCAATCTAAAGGTCCTGGTGTTTAGCACAGCTTCTGCCTACCTAGAAGGTATTTAAGGCACCCATCAGGAAATGTCAGAAAAATACCGGCAATTTGAACAAAAAGCTCTTTGGCAGGGAAGATTGAGTCACAACTCCACCCCCCGGTGGGTGGAAATGAGCACAACCTCCAAGATGCTAAAGATGGAAAACCCTATATATACCTTTATCTATGTACATTTGCCTGTCTTGTCAATGTAAAATGGCACTGAATATTTTCTGTATATGTGTTCTGTGATCTGCTCTGAACTTTAAATACAATTCTGTAGACAGAATCTAAAGACCTAATAGGAGCCTTCATACTTTTTGCTTTACTATAGAAATAAATGGCAAACTAATAAAGTTGCATGTTATATGATTTGAAAAGGTATACTGAAGATAGGTCAGTTTGGATATTACACAAGCATTTTGGAAAGGGGACTGATTCGATATGGGCTGATTCGATATGGACTGATACTGAGACCAAGATTTAAACTCAGATGTGAATCAGATCTTCATGTTTATTTTAATGAAATCAGGTTGAATTTGGTTGTTTGGATTTGGTGAATGTTACAGGTAAAATAACCTCCTCTAAGGGGAACAATGTCCCTGTGGCATACTGTAAGTATAACAGATTTTGTGTAAGTTGCATTTAAAATTATGATTATCTTTTAAAAAGAAGAGCAGTTGATTTTTTTTTTATTTCATTGCATAATCGGATGGCAAAGTCAACACACATTTGCCTTCCTTTTTTACATTACCAAGCAAAGACTTCAGGTGTAATTGTCCCTTTTCAGGGGATGAAATGTGCCAGCTTTCATACAGATAGGTGCAGTGAGTTGGCAGCATTTAGTTGCAGAGGGAGGATTCAGAAAAGTAGTAACTTATACGCCCATGTTTCCACAGAAAATTTAAATAAAAGTGGCATGCTTCATTAAGGTACCCCATCCAAAGTAACCGTGTCAAATTCTAGATTTCTTAGTTCACAGGAGAATACATTAATGCACACAAAATAAATGTTTAAAAGCTTCTCCACTGTTTCTTTGGTTTTAAATTATTTTCTTTCATTACACTTACCCTAGGCAAGTGAACTGCAAAACTGGATACAAGCTCATTTACAAACATTATGGAAGTGTCATGGATTTTAAATGATGGGTTTTAAAAATTATCTTACTACTCACTTAACAGAAACAGATGTAATTAATGAGCAGGGGATCCCAATATGGAGGATTCGACTACTTCAAGGCTTTGTCACACTTGGGCCAGCCCGGCGTGTAGCCGGGGGCTAAGGGGCTTCAGCCCCCCGGAAATTCTCAGGGTGGTCCGCGAGAAGGCCTTACTGGTACATTATTTAAACTGTTATGTTTATTCATATCATGATCTGATCACCATGCTCATTATATCCCACCTTCATGGGGTTATTGGGATAACAATACAAAGGTTTGCTAGGGTAAACCCTCTTCCACCAGTCTCAGCCCCCCCGAACCAAACTCAGCCCCCGAACCAAAATCCTGGCTACGGCCCTGGTGCCAGCAGAGTGACAAAAAGGAAAGGATGGCATTTTTCTCTTCATCCTTTTTAATATTCATGTCCTTTCTTCTGATTCCAATGGGAGGGAAATTAGTTGTGCCAGCTTCAAAGCTTGCTTATTTTCCTCTCAGTCCTGGCAGTGTTTCAATGGAATAGAGGAGTCCTAAATTCTGCAGGTTCAAGTCTCACAATGATATTTCCCCAGCAAGTTGCTTTGCTTTTTTAAAACTCCAGCAACAATCCTGTTCTGATGTTAGACAGGCAAGAGATGGATTTTTCTCTTCAGTTTGAGATTCATCCACTTTCTCCCCACTGCTTGGAGATAGAAAACAGGCAAGTCTTCTGCAGCCAGGAAATCAGAAGACATTTCCTTCTTCGGAGGAGAGCAATGACCAGTCTCTATAAAATAGTGAAAAGTAGAGCCATCACACTGGCAACGAAGGTCTGCATAGTTAAAGCAATGGTATTCCCTGTAGCAACCTACAGATGTGAGAGCTGGACCAAAAGGAAGGCTGAGCAAAGAAAGATAGATGCTTTTGAACTGTGGTGTTGGAGAAAAATTCTGAGAATGCCTTGGACCACAAGAAGATGAAACCAGTTCATACTCCAGGAAGTAAGACCCGACTGCTCATTGGAGGGAAGGATATTAGAGGCCAAGATGAAGTACTTTGGTCACATAATGAGAAGACAGGAAAGCTTAGTGAAGACAATGATGTTGGGGGAAAGGAAGGAAAATGGAAGAGGGGCCAACCAAGGGCAAGATTGATGGATGGTATCCTTGAAGTGACTGGGGAGGCAATGGCCAACAGGGAGCTCTGGCGTGGGCCGGTCCATGCGCTTACGAAGAGTCGGAAGCAACTGAACGAATAAACAACAGTGGCTCCTAAGATGCTCTCCTAAGGATCACAGGATTGCAGTACAAATGTTTTATCCATAATAGATGGAGATCTGTATTGAGAAAGGTTTTGAAAGAGCATAATGCATGATAACTTAATGACTTATTAAACCATGTGCAACTTTTTGTGTAACATGTCACGATCATGAAATATACTGTTTTGAAATTGGGTCCATCATTTTGAAACACCCTTAAAAGCAGAACCCCTGCTCCCTGATGTTTTATGGACAAGGCATAATCTATTTTACAGAGCTTGAAATGCTGGTTTTTAAAAAGTATAATGTCCAGAATCTCCCTTTAGCATGGTCAGTTGTTTTCCCAAAAGGAAGGTGAGTACGGGTGAGTGCCACTTACTCAGCAGTAGCTCCAGTTTTGCTTATTTGAGAGAAATGTATTGAATTATGCAGGCATATTGTTTGTACTGCTGTAAATCCCTGAACTCTAGTTTTCCTTAAAACCTCCACGCTCCCAATGTTTGCAGATTGAGTTGTTTTTTTAAAGGATATCAGCCTCAGAGAAGCCTAAACCCTTTTGAGAAAACCAGTGCCATCACAAGCGTTACCCAGTGTGTTAACTCATGCCGTCAACCCCATGGCTCTTCTCCCATACCAGAGCATACCACAATCTTGTAGCTAAAATACCAGGATATTTGATAAAATAAGTGACTATAAAAAAACCAACAGCATCAAAAACAATTGTGGATGCTTGTAGCATATGTAGACAGAAACACTGGATTTGAAGCGTTATTGGACAATAACACCACTGACTGGAAAATATACACATCCGAAGTTTCAAAAGGGCAATTAGCATAGAGTTTTGGCTTTGTGTACATATTGATAGAGTACATGTAAGTTGGCCTTGTAAAAATTGTGGTTATCTCTAACTCTGTTTTTATTATATGTATTTATTTTTAATCTAAAATAACCTTGTGTTATTGAAGGCTTTCATGGCCGGAATCACTGGGTTGTTGAGCTTTCCAGGCTGTATGGCCATGTTCCAGAAGCATTCTCTCCTGACGTTTTGCCCACATTTATTATTTATTTCATTTCATTTCTAACCCGCCCTTCTCTACCCCCGAAGGGGGACTCAGTGCGGCTCACAAAAGGCAACAATTCAATGCCGCATACAAGAACAGAACAACAACATATCAAAAAATACAACAAAGCAGATTAAAAACAGTTACATATCAAATTCCCCATAATCCCCGTTCCAACACAACCCTATCCTACTCAGATAGTCTGTCCGCTGCTCCACATCAACCAAACGCCTAGTCCCACAGCCACATCTTTAGCTTTTTTCTAAAGGAAAGGAGGGAAGAAGTTGATCTTATTTCGCTGGGGAGCAAGTTCCACAGGCGAGGGGCCACTACCGGGAAGGCCCTGTCTCTTCTCCCCACCAAATGTATTTGCGACAGAGGTGGGATCGAGAGCAGGGTCTCCCCAGAAGATTGCAAATTTCGAGGTGGGACATAAGGGGAGATACGTTCGGGCAAGTAAGCTGGGCCAGAACTGTAAAGGGCTTTAAAGGTCAAAACCAGCACTTTGAATTGTGCTCGGAATTGGACAGGCAGCCAGTGGAGCTGGCACAACAGAGGAGTGGTGTGCTCCCTGTATGTCGCTCCAGTTAGTAACCTGGCCGCTGACCACTGGACTAGTTGAAGTTTCTGAACAGTCTTCAAAGGCAGCCCCACGTAGAGTGCATTGCAGTAATCTATTCGGGATGTAACAAGAGCATGGACCACCATGGCCAAATCAGACTTCCCAAGATACGGTCACAGCTGGCTTACAAGTTTTAACTGTGCAAAAGCTCTCCCGGCCACCGCCAAGACCTGGGATTCCAGGCTCAGCGATGAGTCCAGGATCACTCCCAGACTGCCAACCTGCATCTTCAGGGGGAGAGTGACCCCATCCAACACAGGCTGTAACCCTATACCCTGTTCGGCCTTTCAACTGACCAGGAGGACCTCTGTCTTGTCTGGATTCAATTTCAATTTGCTAGCTCTCATCCAGTCCGACACAGCAGCCAAGCACCAGTTCAAGGTCTGGACAGCCTCCTTGGTAACAGGTGGAAAGGAGTGACAGATTTGGACATCATCTGCATAGAGATGACATCGCATTCCAAAACTCTGGATGATCTCCCCCCAGCGGCTTCATGTAAATCAGGGCTGTCCAACTGGTGGCCCCCGGGCCGTATACGGCCCCCAACCCCTTCCCCACGGCCCCCTACCCTCCTGCAAGATATCTGCTTTTAAGATTAAAAAAAAATTAAAATATTTTTTTCGAATATTTTTTTTGAATATTTTTTTCGAATATTTGTTATTTATTTTTTTCCCGGCGGGGGGGGGGGGGTGAGGGGCGGGGCGGGAGGAGGAGAAGGCTCCCTTCCTCCTCCTCCTACTCCCTCCCTCCCCCCACTCTCTCCCTCCCTCCTTCTCTCTCGCTTTCCTTTCCTTTCCTTCCTTCCTTTTCCACCACTTGAAAGAAAGAGGGAAGGAGATAGTGCACCATGCGAGAGGGGGCGTGGCCAGAGCGAACAATGGGCGGGGCTGAGTTTGGAGCACGCGGGGGGGATGCTCATCCATTCCCTTTCCGGCTTCCTCCTCTTCTGAGGATTCCTGCCAAGTTTGGTCCTGATCCATCATTATTTGAGTCCACAGTGCTCTCTGGATAGAGGAGAACTACAACTCCCAAACTCAAGGTTCAGTACTTTCTGTTGCTCTCATGAGAGTTTAGGTTTGATTCAACATGGCTGAGGAATGCTTTGATTGTATTTCCCCCTTATAGCAGAAGGAGGTAGGACTGGATGGCCCTTGGAGGTCTCCTATTCTAGGAACCCATTGTAATTATTATTATCATCATCATCATTAGAGGCTGAATGGCCATCTGTGAGGAATGCTTTGATTGTGTTTTCCCCTTATAGCAGGAGATTGGACTGGATGGCCCTTGGAGGTCTCCTATTCTAGGAATCCATTGTAATTATTATTATTATTATTATTATCATCATCATCATCATCATTAGAAGCTGAATGACCATCTGTGAGGATTGCTTTGATTGTGTTTTCCCCTTATAGCAGGAGATTGGACTGGATGGCCCTTGGAGGTCTCCTATTCTAGGAATCCATTGTAATTATTATTATTATTATCATCATCATCATTAGAAGCTGAATGGCCATCTGTGAGGATTGCTTTGATTGTGTTTTCCCCTTATAGCAGAAGGAGATTGGACTGGATGGCCCTTGGAGGTCTCCTACTCCAGGAACCTGTTGTTGTTGTTATTATTATTATTATTATTATTAGCAGAGGCAGAATGAATATTATGCCTTATCATTCAGGGTTATAGGCCTGTGTGGAAGGGCCCTGGCTTCTTATTTGACTTCCTTTCCACACATCTGAATAAAATCCCATGTTATTTGCTTTAAACCAGATTATATGAGTGTGGACTCCGATAATCCAGTTCAAAGCAGGTATTCTGGGCTATATGGCTGTGTGGAAGGGCCCTGAGTCCACACTGCAATATAATCCAGTTCAAAGCAGGTTTTGTGGGGTTTCCTGCCTGGATATTCTGCGTTATATGGCTGTGTGAAGGGCCCTGAGTCCACACTGCAATATAATCCAGTTCAAAGCAGGTTTTGTGGGGTTTCCTGCCTGGATATTCTGCGTTATATGGCTGTGTGAAGGGCCCTGAGTCCACATTGCAATATAATCCAGATCAAAGCAGGTTTTGTGGGGTTTCCTGCCTGGATATTCTGTGTTATATGGCTGTGTGAAGGGCCCTGAGTCCACACTACAATATAATCCAGTTCAACGCAGGTTTTGTGGGGTTTCCTGCCTGGATATTCTGAGTTATATGGCTGTGTGAAGGGCCCTGAGTCCACACTACAATATAATCCAGTTCAAAGCTGGTTTTGTGGGGTTTCCTGCCTGGATATTCTGCGTTATATGGCTGTGTGAAGGGCCCTGAGTCCACACTACAATATAATCCAGTTCAAAGCTGGTTTTGTGTGGTTTCCTGCCTGGATATTCTGCGTTATATGGCTGTGTGAAGGGCCCTGAGTCCACACTACAATATAATCCAGTTCAAAGCAGGGACTGGGACTTGAGACTGGGATTTTGGTGTTCATCTCTATCTCCAAGTCAAAGCCCCGGTGTCCTCCACAGACACCTCCAAGGCGGGGAGGGGCGGAGCTGGGGGCGGGGCAGGGGTGGAGCTGGGGAGGGGGCGGAGGCGGGGGCGGAGGCAGACCCTTCGGCTCCCCAGGTCATCAGTAACCGGAATTCTGGCCACAGGTCCGGTAGAAGTTGGACAGCCCTGATGTAGATGTTAGACAACATTGGGGACAGTATTGAACCCTGTGGGACTCCACAAGACAACGGTTGTGGAGTTGAACAGGTGTCACCCAACAACACCTTTTGAGACCGTCCCTCGAGAAAGGACCAGAGCCACTGCAGAACAGTCCCTCCAAGCCCCATATCTGCAAGGCGTCTCAAAAGGATACCGTGGTCAACAGTATCGAAGGCCACTGAGAGGTCCAGCAGAACCAACAGAGACACACTCCCCCTGTCGAGTTCCCATCTATGGCAGGCAAGTGAGGTTTATATATCTGTGGAATACCCAGGGTGGGAGAAAGAACTCTTGCCTGCTTGAGGCCAATGTGAATGTTGCAATTGGCCACCTTGATTGGCATTTAATGGCTTTGATGTCATTAAGAGAACCTCGTTAGGAATATTAAGGTTTTACAAAATAACTCTGTAATTTTTCTTCAGAATGCTTGGCAAAAGCTTTGTGGGATAAACATAGAATGTCCTTGCTATTGTTCTTTGACTGTCAAGTTCTCAGGTTTCTTATTCATTTTATCTGGTTGTGTAAAAGGAAGATTTATGTTTTGAACATTTTTTAGGGAAGCTTTCCTATGCATTCTTTTTTTGCAAGAAAAGATGGTGCTGTCTTTCCAAGTTAACATAAATTGAGATAAAGTATACTTCCTTTCTTTAGGAACTTATTTATTCAAGCTACAAACATCAAAAGCAATAACTTTGCTTCATTTCTGCACAATTTCTGTATATTTACATATATACAAGTGTTTTCTCTAGGTCATCTAGCATGACTGGAAGAAGTCAACTATGAAGTCAAACTGCATGACCTAGAGATTACAAGAAAGCACATTGTTAATTAAATCTGTGAATAATCAAATCCACAAAAGTCAAAATTAGAATTGTGGAGGAATGACTGTACAGGCCTTCAGAATAGATCCATTATATTCAGTTCTCGAAACAAAGGGCTGTCCTGGGTGGGATGGGTCCTCTGACAGCCTTTGCTCTTGTGTCTTCTGACCCACACTGGAAATAATTTCTAGGCCATCTCCAAGGCCATAATCTCCTGACTAGGCTACACTTAGAATAATAAAGTGTGGCCGTAGGTGTTTTTAGATATAGTTTTGTGTTTGCATTACCATTTCTGATTCAGGGTGAGATACTGGCACACTGTTCACATGTGCGATGTGTATTGTTTCCTTGTTTAGTTGCATTTGATCGAAACAAACAGAGGCCCAACAGCTAAGCCCACAGGAATCTTTGGGACAGAGGAAGGTTTATGATCTGTGATGTCATTAAACCTCAGTAAATCCTACAGGGTGCTGAATACACATGTGCCACAAAATGAATTTGCAGGGAGGGAAAAGATTAGGAAAAGCGGGAACAAGGTGGTTATTTTTAGCTAAGGAACCTCTTTGTCTTCCAGCATTAAAAGCTTTCAAATTGGCATTTCACAGTAGCATGCCTCTACAGTACAGCTTGGGCTTAAAACTCCCGTTGCACGTCTGGTTTTTTTAAAAGGAGACTATAAAATCTTCACATTTACTGTCAAATAAATCCAATGAGACTTTCCATTCAAGCTGGGGGTGGGAAGCATCAGACTCTAGGTTCAGTTGAGCTGCAACTCCTGTTAATGTCAGCTAATTCAGCCAATAGTGAGGATGGGAACTGTAGTCATTGTCAAGCATCATCTTGAAAGTAACAAGTTCTCCATCTTGCCTCTAACAAATCTTTCCCACCACTGTTTCTTTCAAATTACAGATTTCCATCTATATTAAGACATTTGAAGAGGGTTCACTGACTGAGACTCAAAACCAGGCTGTCCCAGGTTCAGAACTCACCTGCGCCAACACTTTCCCTAAAGATACTCTGTATCTACACTACAGAATAAGAGCTGTTAGATGTGACATGATCACTCCCAAACATCCTCTCTGACCCATTAAGCAGGCTCTCTGGTATACAGAGACCCTTGGGGAACTGAAACAGAAAGGACGATAACCAGTGCTTGTTCTTTGAATACTAAAGTTAACTTCATATCGAAAGTGTGTAGCAGTTGCCACTATTTATTTATTTATTTATTTATTATTGTGGCTTCTAGGCCGCCGACTCCCGAGGGCTCGCGGCGGCTCACAACAGGGTTAAAAACATCAATATCAACATACAATTAAGCAGCAGCAACACATTAAAAATACAATAAAATACAGCATAAAACAGATAAGAAGCAGCATCACACCGGGCAGACGGAACAACATGTTTGAGGGCTTACTCATTGAAGGCCTGCCTAAATAGATGGGTCTTGCAGGCCCGTCTAAATTGCAGTAAGTCCCTCGAAGCCCTAGTGCCGGCCGGCAGGGGCGTTCCATAGCGTAGGGGCTATAACTGAGAACGCCCTCCGGCGGGTTGCTGTCAAGTGCGCCCGACTTTATCGTTGGTATTACCAAAAGGTTGGCATCTTCGGATCGGAGTGGTCTCGGAGGGCAATAAGGGGGTGAGGCGGTCCTTCAGATACGCTGGCCCCAGGCCGTGCAAGGCCTTAAGGTAAGAACCAACACTTTGAAGGCGATCCGGTGCTCAATGGGCAGCCAGTGCAGATCCTGCAAGATTGGTGTTATACGGCAACCTGCTGGAGCCCCAGACAGGAGCCGGGCGGCAGCGTTCTGCACCAGCCTGAGCTTCCGGATCGCCGACATAGGAAGGCCAACGTGAGCGCATTACAGTAATCTAGCCTCGAGATGACCGTGGCTTGGATCACCGTGGCTAGGTCGCCTCGGGAGAGGTAGGGGGCCAGCCTCCTTGCCTGGCGGAGATGGAAGAAAGCAGCCTTGCTGACCATGGAGACCTGGGTCTCCATGGACAGCTGGGAGTCAGATGGACACCCAGGCTCTTCACCGACGGCGCTGGATGCAGCGCCGTCCCGTCCAGGTCGGAAGCCGGACCTCCACCCCGCCCCAGGCGGCCCAGCCACAAGATCTCTGTCTTCGCCGGATTCACCCCCAACCTACTGGCTCGCAGCCATCCAGTAACGGCTTCGAGGCAATGCTGGAAATTATCGGGACGGACCCCGGTCTGCCCTCCACCCTCAGAATGAGCTGGGTGTCATCAGCGTACTGGTGACAGACCAGCCCATAACTCCGCACCAGCTGTGCAAGCGGCTGCATGTATATGTTAAATAACAGAGGGGAGAGGATGGCCCCCCTGAGGGACTCCACAAACCAATGGGGAGCCCTCGGAGACCGCCTCACCCCTCCTCACACGCTGAGACCGCTGGTGGAGAAAGGAGGTCAGCCATTTAAGGACTGTCCCCCTCACTCCAGCCATGGCCAGGCGGTGGATCAAAAGATTGTGGTCGACCGTGTCAAACGCTGCCGTGAGGTCCAATAACACGAGCAGCGCAGACCCGCCTTGGTCGAGCTGGCAGCGGAGTTGATCTGTGATGGAGACCAGAACCGTCTCCGTCCCGTGCCCCGAACGGAAGCCGGACTGGAAGGGGTCTAACCATGTTGCATCATCTAGGAAGGATTGCAGCTGCTCCATTACTGCCCTCTCAACCACCTTGCCCAGGTACGGAAGATTCGACACTGGGCGGTAGTTGGAGGGAACCGCAGGGTCCAATGATGGTTTCTTCAGTAATGGAGCTACCACCGCCTCTTTTAAGCACTCTGGAAAGACTCCTTGCTCAAGGGAGCTGTTTATGATATTCAACAGAGGCCCACTATCACAACCAGCAGACAACACTGTAAAAAGATAATATGATTACATTTGATTCCATGATTCCATGTATCATGGAACATACCAGAGAAATATAATGTGTCTACCAAATGCTTCAACAGTTCAAAAAGTGAAAAGAGTAAATGTCACATCCAAGTAGACCCAACTCATTTCATTGTAAAGCATTGAACAATTTTCTCTATGACAGTATGTATTCCGGCATCAAAATGTGACTTTTTATTTAAGTCTGTGGAGTTTAACTAAGTGGACCCACATCTGTAACATGACTGTCAAAGTTTTAACTTGTCTAAATTTCTTAAATGATCTAATGCACTCTTTAATTGTATATAACCCTGAGATCCTATGATTTGGGGCAAGATATAAAAATATTGATAGACTATGGACCTCATCACATTCAATCAATCAATCAATGTATTACTTGCTTAGACGCCCTCCACCAATGGTGCTCTGGGTGACTTACAGAATAAATCAATAAAACACTTAAATTATCATTAAAACCACTAATCAAATACTCTGCCAAAGAGCTAAGTCTTCAGTGCGACAGTAAAACAACTCAATTCGCGCATGGTTTGGATATCGGATGGCAGAGAGTTCCATAGTTTTGGGGCAGCGGCTGAGAAAGTTCTCAACCTACTGACCTCCAGGCGAATTTCTCTAGGGCCCGGTATATATAGGAGATTCTCTTGAGAAGATCGAGGTGACCACTGGGGTTGATGGGGGAAAGACGGTCCCTAAGGTATGTCGGCCCCTGGCCGTACAAGGCCTTAAAGGTTAGAACCAATACCTTGTAGGAGATCCGGAATTCGATTGGTAGCCAATGCAGCTGACACAGGATAGGTGTTATATGACATCTCACAGAAGTTTCTGTAAGAAGCCTGGCAGCTGCATTTTGAACCATACGGAGTTTCTGAGTCACTGACGAAGGAAGACCAATGTAAAGAGCATTACAGTAGTCAAGTCTCGAGGTGACCATGGCATGGACCACTGTGGCTAAGGCCTCCCCAGAAAGATAGGGCACCAGCCTGGCTTGGCGAAGATAGAAAAATGCCTGTTTACTGATGGTGGAGACCTGGGCCTCCATCGATAGCAAGGGCAGGAACTGAAGGGTCTAAGCTCGGCTTCTTCAGCAGGGGGCGGAACACTGCCTCTTTAAGCCCATCTGGAAAAACTCCTTGCTCAAGAGAGTCATTGATTATATTCGTCAGAGGGCCTTGTAACCCCTCCAGGGAGCAAGTGGTCAGTTTAGCCGCCATTGAGTTCCACATGGCAGGCGATAGCAGGGGAATTCGCAACATGGGTAACCCCTCAGGAAGCATGGGGAACCAGTCACTACATGCCCCGCATAATCCCTTCACCCCTTACCTATCCCACACTCACCCCATTCTTCTCAATGAGAACACTGGAAGCCTTCCATGTTCTTGTGGTTGCCTCTTATGACAATTTCAACACAGTTGAGGGACAGATGCCCGCCAGAAGTTGATGTACATCATTTCATGGGATCTGGTAGGCTCCATCCCTCAACTGTGGTGAAAGTGTCGTACGATGGGTAAATTTATTTATTTAGTTAGTTATTTTATTATTTCGATTTATAACCACCCTTCTCAAAGAGGCTCAGGATGGTTCACACCAGTGAACAACATAATCACAACATAGTTAAAAACATAATAAAACAGATTGAGGCAAGAGTGGAATTTAACAGCCCTAAAGGTTAAACGCCTGTCTGAAGAGATTGGTCTTGCTCGTGTGATGAGAGTCAGCCCTCAAAAACATGAATTTCAGAAGGAAAAAAACCCTGTGCTTTACATATTATAGCAAGGCCTTAAATTGTGTAAATCGTGAAAAGCTATGGATCATTCTTAAAGAAATGGGTGTGCCACAATATTTTATTGCCCTGAGGCGTAACCTGTACTCAAGAGAAGAGGCTATTGTCACGGCAGAATACAGAGGAATGGAGTGATTTCCAATTGCCAAGAAGGTCAGACAAGTCTGCATTTAATCACCCTATTTGTTTAGATTACACAGTGAACATACAAGTATCATATCCAAAGCAGGATTGGACTTAGAGAAAAGAGGCATGATAAATGGGGGAAGGAACACCAACAATTTAAGATACCATACAATTTGCAGAAAATAGTGATGATTGTGAGCTTGGCTGAAGAAATGGCAAAGGCAGACTTTCAATAAGAAAACTAGATAGATAGATAGATAGATAGATAGATAGATAGATAGATAGACAGACAGACAGACAGACAGACAGACAGACAGACAGACAGACAGACACCGGGCTTTTTGAAGTATTCTGTAAAATTGGAATTCTATTAATCATGTAGTCCCTGCCTTGTTTCATTACATGCCTTCTAAACGCTACATTAAATAAAAAGTACTTGTATTCTGGAAAACAATGACAAAACATCATTTTTAAAAAATTACACTGAAAAAGAATTATAATTTGATTTTGATTTTATTACCTGTAGAATAAGGCCCCAAAGTTCAGAGTGCCTTTAATTATACTTATCTGAAGTTTCACTAGCATGGTAGAGGTAGAAGCAAGTGAAATATATTAAGGGAATGAAATTCAATGTATAAATTCTGGTACCAACCAAGCAGGCCTAACATTTCAAAATAATGTATACATTGGAACTCCTAATTAGCTGACCTTACAGGACATTATATATTTAATGACCTCTTTACAAGGTAAGATAGCTAATTATATCAGAGCAAAGAAGCTTGGTTAACATCCTACCAAGAAGCATCTCTAAAATCCACTAATACCTTGAACTTTAGTCATCTGTTAATGAGATACAGTTGTGATCTGGTTAGTAAGGGAAGGCAACACATTCAAATGCTTCTAAAAATACAACCCAAACATTACAAAACAGTGTAACCAACAGCTTTTTTAGCATTCCAAATCAATGCAAACAAAGTATAATTTCCCTCCTTGAACAAAAAAAGAAACCTACACGAAAACCTAATTAACAGATATATATTAAATAGAGGACATATTAGTCTTATCTATCTATGATACACCCATGAATCACAGAATGAGAAAGAACACCCAGTACTTTCCTTAGCAGGGCGGGGCAAAATTATTTATTTGTCCTTACTAAGGTCAGATGGTGAAGAGAACAGGACTCAGGTCTGTTCAAAGCTGAATAGAAGATAGTTTTGCTGGTGGAATTTATAACAACAAGCTGTATCAACTGAAATTTACTTCTCTACACAATTGTTGAAGATACAGGAGCTCTGAGTTATCTCATTATACAATCTAGCTATGCTACTTCTTACAATGTTCTAGGCAAACCAGGTATTAGATCTGAAGGCCTACCATGCATTGAAAAGTACATCATGAAATCTTGCATTTTGTGATTTGGGAAGGAAGTTTATTTATTTATTTATTTATTTATTTATTTATTTATGGCATTTTACCCCGCTCTTCTCAACCCCCGAGGGGGGACTCAGAGCGGCTTCCAAAAGGCATAATTTGATGCCTACATCACAATTGCAGTATAAAACACAATATAAAACCCTCCAGCATTTGACACTAAAATACATTAAAATATAATTATATTCACACATCCTATGCATTCACCTATGTTAAAAACAGTGTTCCATCCATAAAAGCATTGAGCCCTATTCACCAACTTTCCATTCAAACTACTAAACTACTTTATTTATTTATTTATTCAATTTTATATTCCGCTCCTCCCTGCAGGCTCGGGGCGGATCACAGTATACAATAAAAACATACACTAAAAACACAGGGCATAACAGTAGTAAAACAACGAAGATTACAATTCTTAAACTCAGGTGTAAGCATGCCATTTACATTCAGATTTAGCTAAATGCCAGCCTAAAAATAGAGGTCTTAAACGCCCTTCGAAAGGGGGCGAGCTCTGAGATCGCCCGAGTGTGGTCTGGAAGCGGGTTCCAGAGCACAGGAGCAGCGGCAGAGAAGGCTCGCTGTCTCGTAGTGGGCAAATGGCAGGAGCGGATCGGTGGAATGACCAACAGATTCTGCTCTTCCAAGCGTAGCAATCTCGGGGGAACATACGGGATAAGGCGGTCCCTCAGGTACACAGGCCCTAGACCGTGTATGGCCTTAAAGGTTAGAACCAGCACCTTGAAGGCAATCCGGTACTCGATAGGGAGCCAGTGCAGTTGGAAGTATGCATCTCTAGTTGCATCTCTGATGATTTCTCCAACCCAAGATTCAGCTAAAATCTGTATGGCTCCCACTTCTGGAAATGTTGACACAGCCCTAAGGGAAACTGAACAAATAGCGCAGGAGACAACCAAGGACTCTTTAAAAAGGTCTTATTTCTTAAGTCAGTACTTCTCTATCTCAATGACATGCACTGAGAAAAAGTAATAGAGGAACTTTTCCCCTCGGATCTCTGTTAACAGGATTTACCTTGTGATTTTCCCTTTAATACAATACCATGTCAGAGTGCCGGTCTACTCAAAGGAGTATTCGTAGCCAAGAATATAAAGGTGATGTGTCTTCCAAGAGAAGCTAAGTGTTAGAAGGCGTCTTCTTCATTCAGGAATGTTTGAAAAGTTCTATATAGGAAAAGAAATGAAATGGAAGAGGACATTTCTCTCCCAACTATGTCCTCTTCACTGATAATGTTTAAATGTCCATTTGCATTTCTGCTAAGGGAATTGCCCCTTTCAGGTAAGATACTAGGATACAGAGAATTGATTTTCCATACTGCAGGATCTTAAAGTATGTTTGCAGGGAACTGCTCTCTGGAGATGGGATGGAACTTGGAAGTCGTGTTTTACCATGTCTCCTGTACTTAGGGGCACCCGCAGAAGGTGATGCCTGGAGATTCCTGTTTGAACACTTATCATTGGCTTGTAGGGTCCCTCCGTCTTACATTTTGTCCCCCATGCTTCTCAACACCATACAAGAAACCAATGGGAGATATTTGGGGTTCGGTGTCACCAGTATGTCAATCACATTCAGGGCTTATCTAAGCTGGTCAATTATACTGAGGCCATGGAAGTGTTCATGTGCTCAATTCCCAGCCCACAGTGGTGTCTCCACAGTGCACCCAGTCTGAAACCAATTCGGCTCAGTAGAACTGTCACTTTACTTTTCCTGTGGTCATCACATCTGCTGACAGCTGGATAACTCATTTTGCTGACATCAACAAATACAGCTGTGTGATTAGGAAGAAAGAAGGGGAATTGTTTTGAAGTCTTAAGATCGTCTCTCTTACGCACTCCCTTCCTAGTCTCATCTGGATGAGGACCTAGGAGAGAGTCTTCTCAGTAGCTCCTCCTAGACTATAGAAATTCCCCCCTGTAGGGTTCCAGCCTGGTGGACTTGGGCAGACCCTGGGGGCACCGGGGCAGGCACCAGTTGACCCGGGGGATATCGGGGATGATGAGTGGCCTGATGCATATGACTCTGCAGAAGAGAGCCTGCAATGGGATGACACATGGCTGAAGGGATATGGGACTGCAGATGAGTTTAGTGAAGATTCCATGGAAACAGATTCTGATGAATATGAAAGGCCGGGCGGCCTTGGTTCCCAAGAGAGAGTGGCAACTCCCTTTCCAGATGGCGAAATGGGAGAAAGGGAGTTTCCTGCTTCTCACTCTGATAGCGATGCAGCTGGGCCCGCTAACGAGCTGGAATTCAACAGGAGAGATTGGAGGAAGGGGGTGCGTTGGACGCACAAGAGTTAGATTCCTATATCAACCCGGGCTGGAGGGGCTCTCGTCAGACCTGAAGCTACATTCAGTTTAGAAGGACTAAGTTCAAGTCTCTACGTTCGTGTTGACCGCAGGAGCGGTTTGCTTTCCAGGACTAAGTTCATGTTAATCGCAGATGCGGTTTGCTTTCCAAGACTAAGTTCATATTGATCGTGGATGCGGTTTGCTTTCCAGGACTCTTAGCTCGCGCTGATTTTATCTGATTGAAGATAGAAAGATGTGCTGTGTATGTGTTGTTTTATGTATGTGCTATGTATGTGTCCGTTATACAACTGGGTCCAATTTTAGGAGAAAGGTGGGTTGCACATCAAATAAATAAACTCCACAATAACTATTTTGTGCTGCAACAGCAGTGTCAGAAGAATGTGATGTGATCATGCCAAAAATACCTGCCAAATGTCAATACTCGGATGCAGTGTTATTATTTCCTCATCATGAGCATTTCTTGCACACTGCAGTTGAAACAAACACAAAAGTGGACGAAGTCCAAGTTCTTATGCAGATCTTCAGCTCTATTTGGGGAACAATGAGTGTCTGGTCTCCCATAAAAGAAATTGTGATTTTCTTTCCCAGGCTGACTGAAAGGGGAAACTGTTGCATATTCTCTGTTTGCCATTTGGTTTGTAGCTGGCAAGACTGAGAAACAGCCCTGTCTATTTCAAAACAAATTAAAGCTTTCATAGCTTTAATTTGTCTTTTTAAAAATGAAAAGCAAAAAGAGAGAAGCTTTAACAGTGGAAGGATTAAGCTAACAGCAATTCTGTGTTTGAAACAGCTACCCAGTCATGGTTTGGGTGGGAGAATTAGCAGAGGAATTCTTTGATAGTGACATCTGTAAAACAAAAACAACATGAAAAGAAAAACCATTGGCACATGCTAAGCATTATGATTTCCAAAGAAAACACACCCACACAAATATCTGCCTACTGCTTGAAAACAGAAAGTCACACAAGCATTGAGCATGAAGATGGCATACAGTACAAAGATTAAATTGTTTGGCCTGCAACAATTCTCTCTTAACAGGATCAAAAGCTGCTTTCAACTTTGCAAAGCAATGTAGTAAGATTTTCCTAATGCTGTATATTTTTCAAAACATAAGGTATGTTAAAGTGAATCCCATTTGCATCAGCCTCCCTATGTTGCGACTCTTCATATGCTATTTCTAAACAGGCAGCAATTGCCAGAAACTATTATTCTTAAAACGACAAACATTTTTTTAAAAAAACAGCACACAACAGGAAAAAATATTAGTAGGTTGTTAATAAAGCAGACAAAGAGTTTTTAAATTTAACAAAGGCTTGATAATCTGAAGTGTTGGCAGAAGTATGTCGGGTTTCACTGGGGAGATGTTCTATCACAGAAGTAGACCAGCATAGAGGGTTACACCCTCCAATTTTCCACCCACCCTGGAAGGTTACATTCACCTCTTCTGTGGGAACTGTAAATACAGTTGCCCCCCTGGGGTTTGGTTCCAGAATTTCCCATGAATATTAAATCATAAATACAGGGCCAGCGGAACGTTGGCTAAGCAAAAATATTGGATAATAAGGAGGGATTAAGGAAAATACTATTAAATGTCAAATTACATTATGATTTTACAAATTAAGCAACAAAACATCATGTTTTACAACAAATCGACAGAAAAGTAGTTCAATACACGATAACGATATGTAGTAATTACTGTATTTACGAATTTAGCCTCAAAACATCCCAATGTATTGAAACAGCTGTGGATCTGGGTGGGAGGCAGACTGCGTTGGATAAGATAGAATGCTGGATGGACGAAGGTTGGATAAGTGAGACTTTATAGTACTCAATTCCCATGTATACAATGGTGTTTTAAAATGGTGTCCCTTCAATAAAATGGCAAACGAGTACCTCAGTGAGTCAAGGATCTATGAGATCATAGGATACTATAGCGGAGTATTCCTATGACTAAAGGGAAAAGTCTGGAGCTGGCCTCACCTCTCGGTAAGGGTGCCGAACCTATTATGGTTCGCCCGAGGAGACTTATGGAACCCATTCGGTTCCTGAATGCTCTAAGGGAATGGGAGCCCCCAGCGATTCCGTCGATGGGCAGGTGGAACACTGGAATGCCAGTCTTTCCGCCGCCTCTGATGAAATCGCCCCAGACGCTCTCTCATCCTCGGACTAATCGCTCGCCTTGGTTCTCTGAGGACCTGCGGGCGATGAAACGGAGGAAGAGACAGCTAGAGGACGTGTGGCGAAGACTCCGTGACGAAGCTTCGAAATCAGCTTATAAGCTGTTTAAAAGGCTTATGAGCATGCTATCAAGGAAGCAAAAAGTTATATTATTCCTCCTTGATAGAGTCGGCTAGTTCACGCACGGCTCAACATTTTAAGATAATTCGGTCTCTGACAGCGATCCCTACTGTCCCAAATGATAGGGGTTTGGCTCCGACAGCTGAGGCTTTTCAGAACTATTTCACCGACAAGATTTCGTTGCTCCGCCGGGATATCCCCACTACTTTTGCTACAGTTAGCGAACTCGAGACTCCGCCGCCACTCGGCGGGCCCACCTTCACCCGTTTCCAATTGCTGACGCAGCAGCTGTCGATAAGTTACTTGTTGCAGCTAGACCAACTACTTGCTCCTCGACCCGTGCCCCTCCTGGCTTATTAGACCTTGCCAGGAGAGGTTACGCGCCCCCTGGGCACGATCTTAAATAGCTCCCTTGAGCAAGGAGTCTTCCCAGGGGATTAAAAGAGGCTATGGTAAGACCGCTGCTGAAGAAGCCGAATTTAGACCCTTCGGCTCCCTCCAATTACCGGCCTGTTTCCAACTTGCCCTTCCTGGGCAAGGTGATTGAGAGGGCAGCAGCGGATCAGCTGCAGCAGTTCTTAGAAGACACAGCTGGATTTGATCCCTTCCAGTCCGGCTTCCGTATTGGGCACGGGACGGAGACCGTGCTTGTCGCCATTACAGACCAACTTCGCCGCCAGCTGGACCAGGGTGGATCGGCACTGCTTGTCTTGTTAGATCTGACAGCAGCGTTTGATACAGTAGACCATGCATTGTTGACCCACCGCCTATCCGCTTCCGGAGTCAGGGGACTGCCCTTAAATGGGTGGCCTCCTTTCTCCGGGATCGGGACAGCGTGTGGAGGGGGGGCGGATGGTCTCTCCAGGCGGCTCCCACTTAACTGTGGGGTCCCCCAGGGGGGGCCATTCTCTCCCCCTTATTATTCAACGTTTATATGCGCCCCCCTGGCCCAGCTGGCCCGCGACTTTGGTCTGGAGTGTTATCAGTACGCTGATGACACCCAGCTTCTGCTGCGAATGGACGGCAGGCCGGATACCGTACCCGATTGCTTCCATCTGTGCCTCGGCCGTGACTGGTTGGCTGCGGGCCAGCCGGCTGAAGGTGAATCCGTCGAAGACGGAGATCCTATGGCCTGGTCGGCCTGGCCGGGATGAGTGCCGGTTGCCTACTCTGGACGGCGAGCAATTAAGCACGTCGTCAATTGTTAAGAGCTTGGGTGTTCAGTTCGACTCCCTGCTGACCATGGAGACCCAGGTCTCCGCGGTCAGCAGGGTGGCGTTCTACCACCTATGTCAGGCTAGGCGACTGGCCCCCTACCTGTCCAGGAATGACCTGGCTACGGTGATCCAAGCGACGGTCATCTCGAGACTAGACTACTGTAACGCCTCTACGTTGGCCTTCCCTTGGCGACGATTCGGAAACTCAAGCTAGTGCAGAATGCCGCTGCTCGCCTGCTGGCAGGAGTGCCGGTGAGGCAGCACATTACGCCCATCCTCCAGCAACTGCACTGGCTGCCAATTGAGTACCGAATCACCTTCAAGGTGCTGGTGTTGACCTTTAAGGCCTTGTACGGTCTAGGGCCTGCGTACCTCTTGGACCGCCTTGCCCCATACGATCCCCGAGATCACTCCGCTCAGCAGAGCAAAACCTGCTGGAGATTCCACCGATCCGCCTCTGCCGCCTATCATCAACTAGGCAGCGCTCCTTCTCAGTAGCAGCTCCAACGGCCTGGAAGGCCCTGCCGGAGAAGGCTAGAGCCATACGGGAGCTCGCCCTTCCGCAGGGCCTGTAAGACCTTCCTTTTCAAGCAGGCCTTCGGTTGACATATAACGCCTCTTGCCTTCAATCGATTTATGACTCTGTGTTACCGTTTTTGTCACTTAGTGTAATTTTAACAATGTTTTAATGATGTTTTTAGTATCATTTTTGTTATTTTTATGGTTATAGCATTGTTTTATTTTGTTCGTGAGTCGGCATGAGTGTTGCCTGCCGATCACTATGTATGTCTTGTAACCCGCCACGAGCCCTCGGGAAGAGGCGGAATACAAATGCAAATAATAAATAAATAAATAAATAAATAAAAATCAAGCTTCTTTTTTAAAAAAAATTCTGAAAATTATTATTATCATTATGTTTATTTTTACCCCACTTTTTATCTCCACAAGGAGACGATTTCAAGCCATGGTTGATAGAATCCATAAATACGAAAGTTGTGGATACAGAAGGCTGACTGTGGATGGAAGACTTTCTGAGAATTATTTATAATTCATAAGTACCCCAATTAAGAGGTGATGAATGTCTTGATTTTGGCCACACACACTCTCATTCTCAGGTGAAAACAATGACAAACTCCTTCCGAACAAAGCCTATCTGACACTATAATAGGGACTAATGTTCCTGTTGGCTATGGTGATTGGAGGATTTTGGCAAAGCAGATCCAAAAAGTAATTTTCCAAGCTTTGATCTGTATTAAGAAAACATCCTTTCCAGCTTAATTTTTTTTTAAAAAAACAAAAAACAATTCAACACATGTTAAACTGAAAGAACTGAGAGATAGTAAGGAATGTACTGTTCTCTGCTCCTGGAAACTTTCATCATCTACCCAGATTTATAAAGTACTTTGCCAGAATGAGATTAAACTTTAGTGAAATGCTTCTGCAAGGGTCACTTGCTTCTGTCCCTTAAAACTTTTCATTGTTGTATTTCGTTTATAGAGGAAAGCACACAGCTAGAACACTAGAGCTATGAAAACATATGACAATGTGTTTTGCTAAGAACGTTCTTACAGTGCATGATGGGATATTTTTATAGCAGAAACATCTGAATCAAGTGGAGTAGAACAATGCTAGCAAATTTCAGTAAGCCTTTATTTCTTCTCATATGGGACCTCCAAATCAGAGTACTACTACTACTACTAGTAATTTTATTGATTAGCCCTTAGGCCATATCACAATACCAAACAAAACAACAAGACTTGATTGTTTCCTGGTTCTTTCTTCAACTTTTATTAAGATAGCCACTTGCACAAAAAAAGAAAAACGCAAAACTATTGGATAGAGGGTGCTTCCAGACAGCTCCAAAACACAGGACAAAGAAGTGAGTTGTTTTTTTAAATGAACCCAGGCATAGACCTGTCCATCCCACTGCATAGTCCCTCACCATTCTCACAGCTGTTTTTTGAAGCAGGTTAAGATGGAGGGCAGACAGGGGACATCTGGCGGAATTTTTTTTTAAAGATTCACTCCAGAGATGCACATATATGCATATGAGGTCCAGTGCATAATGGAGCCCTTTAAAAAAACCAATCTTACCTTGGATCTCTGTCTTTCCCCAACTGCTAATTCAAGGTCTGTTTATTTATTTATTTATTTATTTATTTGTTCAGGCTTCTATGCCGCCGACTCCCGGGGGCTCGCGGCGGCTCACAGGAGCCGAAGGCAACAGTAAAACAGCGATAAAAACAGCAAAAGCAATTAAAACAACAATACAAATGTACAACTAAAACCGCTAAGCAATTCTGCAATAGCATACATAGAAATGCACGGGCCTATTCTCCAAAAGCTTGCTTGAACAGGTGGGTTTTGCAGGCTCGCCTAAATGGGAGCAAGTCCCTCAGGGCCCTGGTTTCAGCCGGGAGGGCGTTCCACAGCATAGGAGCTATGACTGAGAACGCCCTCCGGCGAGTAGATGTTAAGCGTGCCAACCTTGTCGATGATATCTCTAGGAAGTTAGCGTCTTCAGACCTTAGTGATCTCGATGGGCAATATGGAGTGAGACGGTCCCTCAGATACGCCGGCCCCAGGCCGTGTAGGGCCTTAAAGGTAAGAACCAACACTTTGAAGGCGACCCGGTGCTCAATGGGAAGCCAGTGCAGATCCTGCAAAACAGGTGTTATACGGCAACCTGCTGGGGTGCCAGACAGGAGCCGGGCGGCAGTGTTCTGCACCAGCTTAAGCCTCCGGATAGCTGACAGAGGAAGGCCAACGTAGAGCGCGTTACAGTAATCTAGCCTTGAGATGACCGTGGCTTGGATCACCATGGCCAGGTCGCTCCGGGAGAGATAGGGGGCCAGCCTCCTTGCCTGGCGGAGATGGAAAAAAGCAGCCTTGCTGACCGCAGAGACCTGGGCCTCCATGGTCAGCTGGGAGTCAAGATGGACCCCCAGGCTCTTCACAGACGACGATGGGCATAGCACCACACCGTCCAGGGTCGGAAGCTGGGCACCTACCTCGCCCGGGCGACCCAGCCACAAGATCTCCGTCTTCGCCGGATTCACCCTCAACCTACTGGCTCGCAGCCATCCAGTAACGGCCTCGAGGCAGTGTTGGAAATTATCAGGGACGGATCCCGGCCTGCCCTCCATCCTCAGAATGAGCTGGGTGTCATCAGCGTACTGGTGGCACTCCAGCCCATAACTCCGCACCAGCTGTGCAAGCGGCTGCATGTAGATGTTAAATAACAGAGGGGAGAGAATGGCCCCCTGCGGAACTCCACAAGCTAGTGGGGAGCCCTCAGAGACCACCTCGCCCCTCCTCACACGCTGAGACCGCTGGTGGAGGAAGGAGGTCAGCCATTTAAGGGCTGTCCCCCTCACTCCAGCCATGGCCAGGCGGTGGATCAATAGATTGTGGTCGACCGTGTCAAACGCTGCCGTGAGGTCCAATAACACGAGCAGCGCAGACCCGCCTTGGTCGAGCTGGCAGCGGAGTTGGTCTGTGATGGAGACCAGAACCGTCTCCGTCCCGTGCCCCAAACGGAAGCTGGACTGGAAGGGGTCTAGCCATGTTGCATCATCTAGGAAGGACTGCAGTTGCTCCATTACTGCCCTCTCAACTACCTTGCCCAGGTACGAGAGGTTCGACACTGGGCGGTAGTTGGAGGGAACCGCAGGATCCAATAACGGTTTCTTCAGCAATGGAGCTACCACCGCCTCTTTCAAGCACTCTGGAAAGACTCCTTGCTCAAGGGAGCTGTTTAATGTTACGAAGTGTTTAATGTTACGAAGTGTAAAAGACAGAATTTGAGAGAGTTGTATTTGCTTACCACTTGTGCTTCCCTGAGCCACCTATGTGTCTGTTAATAATAATAATAATAATTATTATTATTCCATTCTATATCCCCAAGGGGACTCAGGGCGGAGTCCAGCATATACTGACACAAGGCAAAAATTCAATGCCTAGAAACAATGAAACACATAAACAGAAAAAGGTAAAGGCTTCCCCTTCCAACTCTGGGGGATGATGCTCTTCTCCGGCTCTGGGGGTCATCTCCGGCTCATCTCCATTTCTAAGCCAAAGATCCTGCGTTATCCATAGCCACCTCCTAGTGACTGGCATGATTGCATGGAGTACTATTTACAGCTGCTTGACAGCTGATCAGCTGTTTTGGCCTTTTCAGAACAGCACGTGCTCTGGAGGAATCCACACAGAGTGGAAGAAAGGAAAGCGCATGTTTTCCATTCCTGCTGGGATACACAAGCATGGAAAGGTGAATGTTTCCCAGGAAGAATGTGATTTAAAGGGCACCCATTAAACACGTGTTTTTAACCCGATTCCTCCTGATTCCTCCCACACTTTAGCTAAACATCATTTAGCCACCACACCCTCCTTTTAACTCACTTCTTCTTGGGGTTTAATGCATGCGTAGAAGGGCCCCAAAAGAGGACATCAGGTCTGCACAAAATCTTTTTTTTACTATGATTCAAATAATGGACAGCTGTTTTAGAACATAAAATGTAACCAAAAATATCAAAAACACCAACTTTATTGGATCAGTCAAAAGGGATAAAATACATCAGACTAGCTTTCGAAAGTCTTCCTCATCAGGCACATACATGAAAAATGATTGTGTGGAACTGGTGGCATCCATATTATGCTTTGAATGTTGTAGGAAATGCATAGAAATGAAAAGTAAGGCACTTTTATTATTATTATATTTATTTGTACCCCACTTTTCTCTCTTGATTGAAATGCAAAATAGCTCACAACTTTCAAAACAATACAATTTAAAACCTGCAAAATATCTATGGTTGTAAGCTTGGTAGGAACAAAGAAAACAAAACAGGCACTTGTCTCTCACATCTCCTATATTATAACATCCAAACCAGAATACAGACATTGCCAGAACCACAATACCATCAGTTTATCTCTGATGCTTTCAAAGCATGTGAGGTCTGTTATGTTTTTGGGTTGATGCAATTATGACTGGATGTATTTTAGATCGTGTGTGTGTGTGTGTGTGTGTGTGATTTAAGCATTTTTGGTGATCAATCAGTGTAACAATTCTTTGTTTTACTGGCTGAGAAACTTAATTCAATTCATATATTTGGGGGGGGGGGGTTACCTCTTAAAAATAAAAAGTCTACAAAAATCTAGTAACTAGTTCCTTCCATCATCATCATACATGCATGCTTGCATTCTACTGTTCTCACATTCACCAATGGCTACTTGAAACAGTTAAACCTATTCAACAGGATGGGGATGGCAGGAGGGAGGTTGATTATGATAAATATGAATGTAAGAGGCAGACTTTTATTGCCCTGGACAGCTGTATAAACATGGGTGGGTAGGCAATAAGAAATACTGAAAAATGGAACAATATGTTTCTGCTATAATGTGTGTTTATTTCACACTCAGCCTCCGTGAAGCAGACGTCCAGTAATATCCCCTTTGACACTGCTACGGTGATCCAACTTATCCCCTCATTAGACTCAGTTACTTGCCATCTGTCGGTGCTAGAAAAATCATGATGAGGACATAATCTACATTCTAATGTGTGAAGCAAGGTGGCTTCCATTATGATTCACATACTGGCTTAGAGAAGCTAGATGGCTGTAAGCCACCACCGTTGACAGTGGAGGAGCATAGAACTTGTTCCTTACATTTCTTGAAACACAAATAATATTACTAAGCTCATAAAGGTGAGACACATTGATTTGGATGAAAAATCAGGCACAGGCTACAGGGCTGAAGTAAACAGAGCTCCCATTCCCTCTTCGACCTGGTGGTCTTTCCAGTAGCTCCAATGGTGCATGAGCTGAGGGAGGAGTAGTGGGGGAGCTCTTTAAAATCAGAGAAAACTGCTATGAAAGTAGGGAAAATGCCTTCACTCAGTTGTCAAGGCCTCATCTTACCCTTCCAAATTCCCTGCATGATAACCTAACCATTTGTCTGTCTTTATAGCACTTGGTGGAGGCACAACTATGGGAAGAGAGACTTGAGGAAGAAGTAGCATGTCTTCTTGTAATGCAAAAGGAATATATTGAAGCAAAGAGCAGGAAAAAAATAGCTACTCTTTATTGTGAAATGGCGACATGAGCTCTTTGGAACTATATGGAAAGACTGAAGACCAATGCAGTAGAAGCAAGTTCAAAACGCAGTGGATCCTGGGTATTTGCTGGAATTTGGTTCCAAGACCTCCCATGAAAAGCAAGATCTGTGCATTATACACAATGACATAGGAAAATAGCATCCATGGTATAAAATAGCAAAATCAATGTGGTCTTCTCTTTTCTTTTTTTGTGTGAAGATATTGTATGATTTTAAGTGGAAGCCACTTTGAGTCTCCTTTGGGAGAGAAAATGTAAGACATAATACTAATACCACAACAAATACTTTGAAGCCAAGTACATGAATTTGACATATAACGGACACACTCCCTGGAGAATCTGGCATCTATAATTCCTCTGCTTTCTTTGGAACAAAAGCATTTATTTCAGCAGATGGACATCAAATGGCATAAACATCACATCTGCACACTTGGAAAAAAACCTGTAGATTTTGTAATCATCTCTGACTCCAAAATTCTTAAAATACCATTAGCTGTGTCAGACTGCCAGAGATTTAAAAGTGTCTAGGAAGAAGAAATCATAGTACGAGAATCCCCATGTGACATTTTTAGGCATGGGTGGGACTTGTTAAAACATTCTCCATTCTCATGTTAAAACAGTGAGAGGAAAGCAGAACTGATGCCTTTTTTGAATTCTTGAACTGGGTAATATAAGAACTAGTATATTCTCTATTGGAGAAAATTGTTCTGACAGACTAAACAAGTTACACTTTCAATCTAAGAGCTAAAGAGTAAATCCTCAAGAAATGATGCCTTAAATTTCCACAAACTTTAATGGGATGTTTATATTCTTGTCACAGTATCTTGAATATATTACATAAACTTTTTAGCAGCACTGAAAGAATATCTTTTAACCCCAAATGATGAAAAAATATATATCTCATTCATTTTAAATACCTAACATCAGCATATGCAATTCACAAATCCTAAGAGGTAACTTGACGATTCTTTAGATTAAAAGATCCCACTTGAATGGGTAATAAAGCTTGTCCTCTTTGTTTTGGGGTAAATATCGTCTTGTCCTCCACTCAGTCTTTTTTATGTTTGACAGTCTTCTTGTAACACAGAGACCAAGTAAGCCAAACCCAAGAGTAAAGGGGGGTAACAAAAGTTTATTTAGACAATAAATGGAAAGGGGACGAACAAAAAATCAGTCAACTCAGCTTAAAAAACCCTCAAAAATCCCAGGAAAGCCCAACAAAAATACTGAAGCAAGATGAAAAACAAACTCAGGATGTCCGTCTGCGACGTCCAATATGGGAAGATCCAGAACAGTAGTCGTAAGCCAGTCCGAGGGTCAAGGGCAGGAGAATGATGGATGAAAGGAGGAGACAGTCCAAGGTAATCAGGAGAGCAGATTCAGCGGAGATCAAGCCCCACCACAGGAATACATGGCAGCAAAAGTAGCTGGAACCAGGAACAAGTCACACGATACCAGGATACCAAAGATCACAGGAATGCCAGACACACGAACCAGATATCAACTCTTTGACATCCGCAAATGCAGCCCCATAAACCCATTCATTATATAGCCCCTAAATGTCGGACTCTCCCGAAGACTCCCCTTGATCATGGGAATCAGCTGCTTCATTTTCTGCAGCTGCTGTGCTCTGTGCATTTCTCCAATTCTCCCAGTGATCCTGGAAACTTAAAGTATACCACTCTGCTTCCAAAGTTTCAGAAGGCCAATCCTGATCGCTATCAAAACCCTGAAAGGCATCAGTACTATTTATTCATTTATTTATTTATTATTCGGTTTTATATTCCGCTCCTCCCTGCAGGCTCGGGGCGGATTACAACATAAAGCATACAATAAAACATACAGTAAAACATACAGTACTAGAGTCTTCATTACATACATCCCTTACTTCCTGAACTAATGTCCAATCTAATTCAGCATCACTCTCTTCTGACTGCCTTTCTTCATTCCCAGAGAAACCTTAAAAGGTTTCTGAATCAGAAGGGGCTCTAAGTATCTGCCGGATCTTCTTTCTCTGCTCCAAACCTTCAAGACTGGAATCACTGGCAGCCCTCTTTCTCCCAGCTGCAGAGTCTTGATTACACAGAGCCGCACCCCATTCCATACTATTTATGTAACGACTCTTCAACACTCGGTAAGGATCACGCGTAGATTGTAGCACGGTCCAACACGATTTTATTGTAGGTACGACACATGTGAAGCAAAAGCACCGTCCCGCCACCCAAACACACCTTATATACCCCGAGCCCCTCCCCATTGCCCATGCAATGTCCAAGCAGGGTTGCACCATATCCGGGTGATTCAGCATATCCCCATAGTCCAGGGGATGTGACCTCATGGGTCCATGAGCCAGCATTATGAGTCCAATTGTCCAATGTCCAGGCTCGGAGGAGTTACCTCACTTCCCTCCGGAGCCACACACATCTCTGGAAGTTACGTCACTCCCACTTGACTCAGCACAGTCTCTATGCAGCTGGAGCCAAGGTCACCAAATAACTGGGGCAAAGGTCGGTGCAATCTCATGGCAGGTTGGGAGCCTGAACTTCTCCTAAGCTCAAGTCTCCCAATCCTGACAATTTATTTATTTATTTATTTATTTATTTATTTATTATTAGTCAATTTTATATTCCGCTCCTCCCAGCAGGCTCGGGGCGGATCACAACAAAGATAAAATGTACAATACAAATGTACAGCGATAAAACAATAAAAACACAGTCATAATCCATAGCCAACTGATTACAAGTCATCGGTCTTGGGTTCGAGTATTGATGCTAATGACCCTACTGCTTGATGCTAATGACCCAGCGTCTTCCTTTTCATTACTAGCAGTAGAAGCCAAAGGCTCAATTACAACACTTCTGGTGCTCCATTGTGCTTTGAAGAAAAGTAAGTTCAACTACATTACTACTCACAATAAAAAGAAACATTAGAATACTGCTACTCCTTTATTTTGCATATTTCTAAGTTGTTGCAGAAGGTCTTTTTCCTCCAGTACCATCTCTGTCTTGGAATAATATGGCACGTTTGGCAGATTGCTCAGTTATGATACACTACAGGGGCTAAATTTTCGCCTGCATTCTAGTTTTTCAGGTATCACTAATCACTACTTGTAGAAGCTTTAAGGTAATAAGCAAATATTTGGTTTGTCTTTCAGTAATGCTTGTTTGTGTTGCTTTGTCTGTTGTTATTTTAGTAACCATAGGCATTTGTATATTCATCAGTGGGATCTTTTGAGAGGATTCTCTAAAATGTGGTGGTGGATGGTTGTCTCTTAGGGTCCTTCCAGACATAACTAATCCAAGGAGGCACTGGGATATTAAATCCCAGTTCCTCTCAGGATTTAGTTTCCCATTATCTCCTATATGTAGTCTGATTTGCTCATGATGGTTATAGCTTCAGTCTACAGAATCTTGGAACGTGTAGTTTAATGAGGTATTTAAAAGAAAACCAACCAAACAACTGAGGATAAAATCATTTTCATTTTGCAGTGTAGCAGTTTAAGCATTGGACTATGACTGAAGACCAGGATTCTAATCTCAACCTAGCCAATGAAAGTCGACTGGGTGATTTTCGGCAAGTCACAATCTTTCAACCTGTGATAAGTGCAAAAGTAAACACCCTTGAACAAATTTGGTCAAGAAACCCTGTAATAGGGCTACCTTAGGGTCACCATAAGTTCCAAAAAACCTGAAAGTACACAACTACAGGGCAAGATACTCAGGGAACTTTAAGAACTGTAGTTCAGGAGAGTAGATTACAACTCTCTAACAGAATTTTAAGTACCTCATCAAATATAAATCTCAGGAACTATAATTCACGATAGTTGAAATGGCTGTTGCTGTGTAACTGTTCTAGCACACATGATGTTCTCTGCACTTTGTACTTTTCAAAACAACAGGTTAAAGATGTGATGTGATTGCCAAACTTGAAAACTCCAGGAGCTAACAGCATGTAGTTTGGCAACTCTTTTAAAGACTTACTATGCTTAATCCATTTTTACCCACAAACAGAAAAGTCTCAAAGTTTTAGACTTCCAAATAAAGTGAGTAGACATACTGGACTGATTTGAGACAGACCTGGCTTAGTTTGGAGAGAACATATCAAACATGCTGGCTTATGTCCCAAGTTGGTTTCAAACTCTGTTCAAAACTTTCACACTTACACAATCATGCAGATGTTCCATCCCCATCACAGACCAGGTGCAACAGGAACACACTCAGGAGAATGATAGGCTCTTGGAAGACTCTCAATGGATTGTCCTTGACAAATGCACTGGGGATGTCGAGGAGGAGGACATCGCTTTACACCTATACAATTCACTTCAACAGGATCGCTTTTCTGGGGACCTACACACTACATTGCACAAAAGGGACCCTGCCAATCCTCAAAGTAAGCAGGTCTTGGTAGTAGGCAACTCCCTGCTTAGAGGAGCAGAAGCTGTCATTTCCAGACCAGATGGGGCATTAAAAACAATAAAAAGGGCTTCTTTTCTTTTGTCAGTAGAAAAAGGAAGAACAAGAAGGCAATAGGGCCTCTTCAAGGAGAAGTTGAGGCAATGCAGACAGGTGACAGGGAAAAGGCAGAACTATTTAATGCCTTCTTTGCCTCAGTCTTCTTACAAAAAGAAAGTCATCTTCAACCTCAGCAAGATGGAGTGGATTAGGGATTAGAGCACATCCAACCCCAAATTGGGAAACCAGTTGTCCAGGAATACCTGGCTACTCTAAACAAATTCAAGTCTCCAGGACCAGATCAACTACACCCAAGAGTATTGAAGGAACTAGTTGAAGTCATCTTGGAACCATTGGCAATCATCTTTGAGAGTTCTTGGAGAACGGGTGAAGTCCCAGCAGATTGGAGGAGGGAAAATGTGGTCCCAATCTTCAAGAAGGGAAAAAAGGATGACCCAAATATTTACCATCCAGTCAGCCTCATGTCAATACCAGGCAAGATTCTGGAAAAGATTGTTAAGGAAGTGGCTTGCAAACACTTAAAAACAAATGTGGTCATCACTAATAGTCAACAAAGGATTTATCAAAAACAAGTCATGCCAGACTAATCTGATCTCTTTTTTCAATAGAGTTACAAGCTGGATAGATGCGGGGAATGCCCTAGATGTAGCTTACCTGGATTTCAGTAAGGCCTTCGAGAAGGTCCCCCATGACTTTCTGGCAAACAAACTAGTCAAATGTGGACAAGGCAAAACTACGATTAGGTGGGTCTGTAATTGGTTAAGTGGACGAACCCAGAGGGTGCTCACCAATGCTTCCTCTTCATCCTGGAAATAAGTGACGAGCGGAGTGCCACAAGGTTCCGTCCTGGGCCTGGGACTCTTCAACATCTTTATTAATGACTTAGATGAAGGGTTGGAAGGCATGATCATCAAGTTTGCAGATGACACCAAATTGGGAGGGATAGCCAATACTCCAGAAGATATGAGTAGAATTCAAAACAATCTTAACAGATTAGAGAGATGGGCCAAAACTAACAAAATGAAGTTCAACAGTGACAAATGCAAGATACTCCACTTAGGCAGAAAAAATTTAATGCAAAAATACAGAATGGGGATGCATAGCTCGAGAGTAGTATGTGTGAAAAAGATCTTGGAGTCCTCGTGGACAACAAGTTAAGCATGAGCCAACAATGTGATGTGGTGGCAAAAAAACCAATGGGATTTTGGCCATTGTATAGTGTCTAGATCCAGGAAAGTCATTTTACCCCTCTCTGTTGCCTTGGTTAGACCACACCTGGAATATTGTGTCCAATTTTGGACACCACAATTGAAGAGAGATATTGACAAGCTGGAATGTATCCAGAGGAGGGCAACTAAAATGATCAAGGGTCTGGAGAACAAGCCCTATGAGAAGCGACTTAAAGAGCTGGGCATGTTTAGCCTGAAAAAGAGAAGGCTGAGAGGAGACATGATAGCCATGTATAAGTATGTGAGAAGAAGTCATAGGGAGGAGGGAGCAAGCTTGTTTTCTGCTGCTCTGGAGACTAGGATACGGAACAATGGCTTCAAACTACAAGAAAGGAGATTCCATCTGAACATTAGGAAGAACTTCCTGACTGTGAGAGCCGTTCAACAGTTGAACTCTCTGTCCCGGAGTGTGGTGGAGGCTCCTTCTTTGGAGGCTTTTAAACAGAGGCTGGATGGCCATCTGTCGGGGGTGCTTTGAATGCAATTTCTGTGCTTCTTGGCAGGGGGTTGGACTGGATAGCCCATTAGGTGTCTTCCAACTCTATGATTCTATGTGTCTACTGTATGAAGCTAAACATTCATCCATGAGCAACAAATCATAAGGGATTGGCATAATGCTGATAATGCCTTAGGTTGTTATGACACAAGACATAAACTGGTTAAACTAACCAAGTTCTAGTTAAAAATAGCAAAACATAGCAATCTTTGCGCTATCCAGGTAACAGGATTAGTCCTTTACTGCATATGTGTGGAGAGCTTGGAAAGACAGTGGTTTACTTATAGCTGCCTTGGATTAACTTGAAGTTTGCCTAAAGCTGTTAAGATTTGAAGTAAGATTTTAACTAGTTATTCACAACTCATTGACATTGCCACTATACCACCAGCTGTCACTGTTTGCACAACAGTACTTACATGTGATACTTTAGCTTCCAAGCCTCTGCCGATTGGCTCACAATACTCAGCATTTTGCCATCTAGAATAGAGTTTACCATTATACTGTCTTGCTTAGTTTTGATAAGGATCTTGGTGTGTTCTGCAAGGGGGATGTAGTTATTAGTCTTACAAACTGTCTTGCAAACCAGCTCTGAGTATTCCTTGCTGAAGAAAACCCTATAAAATTAATGGTGTGATTATAAGTCAACAGACAACATAAAAGCATGTGCATACACACACACACACACAGGATTACATATAAAATGTATTCCCTTTATTGCACACTCATATTACCAACATTATTTAGCACCGCTTTTCTTACATTGATCTACCAAAGCCAAACAATTCACAGTGTTTGCCAGTCAAGTGAAGACTCATTGTATTTTATTTGTTGTATAGATAATCCATTATTGACAACTAAAATACACCAGAGACAGAGTCACACCTCAAAAGAGTAATGCTTTCTGTAGTAATAGCTATTCACTGTGTTGGCAAGGAAAGGCCAAGATCAATAAATATATGCCATATATACTCATGTATAAGTTGATCTCATGTATAAGTCGAAGACAGTTTGGGGGGGGGGATTATGGATTTTGATGTTGAGGGTGATTCCATGGAGAGCGAAATGCAACAATGCTGACTACAATGCTACTTCCATGTCTCTGCCCACGCTTTGAAAAATGTCAGAAGCAATGCCATAGCAGACAATAGAGGGGATCGGTGCTTCTTTTACATTCTCCCTGGATGGACCAAGCTTTTGCATTTTGCCACTCTACTCAGAGAAAGGGATGGTTCTTGTTTTGTTAAGAATTAAGGTACAATACTCTCACTGACCCATGAATACATCAATCCAGGATATTTGGGGTTTTTTTACTGTAAATTCTAGACTTAAACATGAGTATATTGGGTAAGTCACATTTTGCAAAACAATAAAAAACAAACTTCAATGATTTTGCAATATTTTGAGCAAAAACACAGGAGAACTTGACAGCCAATGAAAGTGATTAGTAAAAATCATATTTATATGACTATGAGTATAATTCTACAATGTATTCCTGGGACAGACAGCTTGTGTCTTCTGCCATCTAGTTCCCATCTCATTTATCTCCATGGAAACATGCCAATTCCCTAATAAGATGGTCCATCATCAGCACAAGCTGTTTCCTGATGTTTCTGAAATATGATCAGTCATTTTCTGTGTTACGTTTAGCATTCATGGTATAGGCATTGAAATATGTCCAATGCAACTATAGATCAGAGAAATTCATCTAGATAATACAGTTTGACTAGTTGGAGCCTGATCAGTTTAGAGCAACTTAACAGCTGCTTCATATCTAGTAATGGCCAAATGATTCCCAATAGGTCCTATTTGTAACTGTGTTTTAAGTAAACTGTTTTAAGGACTTTATCACTCAGAGCTGCTATTTCATTGTTATGATAAATAACAGATTCATATTAGCATGTGCTCTGTCAATATTCCACCTCTCTTCATTTGACTAATTTTGTTATTTGACAATCTGTAGATTCTGCCTGTCTGCATTTCTACTGCTCTGTAATGTTTGTATTTTAGATTAATTTCATAAGTTTCTACAATGAAAAACAAAAAGGTAACTGTAAATTTTTTTAAAAAAAAACAGAAAGCAGGCAGATCAGGAATAGCAAGAGGGGAAGTGGAAGAGAAGGAAAATCCCATTCCCTGACATCACTTTACTGCTGACATGCCAGCACAACCACTGAACTCCCCTCAATCCATGTTACATTCAAAAGTAAGAAGTAGATAGTAGCCTGTTCCAAATAGAACAGGCAAGTAAAAACAAAACAACTACCTAATAATAGAACCCTAAATGTAACTTCACTGTTACCCCCTCATCCTTTCTAGTTCAGGGAATTTTCCAAGTTCAATTGCCATATCTGGCACCAAGAGACCCCTGAAATGTGCTATCTTCTGAACAACCCGATTGTGCGTTCTTGAATGACAATCTACTGCATTATTATTATTATTATTATTATTATTATTATGGAGAAGCACTATCCACAATGCTGCGGCCTCTTTCGAGAAGACACGCCAAACGGGTCTCGAAGAGAAATGACAATGCAGAAAGAACCGCAACTTGGAAACAAGGAGACTTTCTGCTGTGCTTTCTGCAACTGGACTTGCCCATCTCAGATTGGCCTTTTTAGTCATCAACGCGCTTGTAAAAAGTGTGGGATGAGTCCTTCCTAAGAATCTTCGTTCGCAAAGTAATGCCAGAGATATTATTATTATGATGATTATTATTATTATTACCCTGCTTAATCTTCCCCGATGGGGACTCAAAGCACCTTAACATAAAAGCATCAGCATAATCATATAAAATATATAAATATATGAACATTAAAACAGGATTAAACATAAACAGTATTTTTAAAATCACAGTTAAAAATCATTAAAACAATTCGAAGTTAAAAACCATAGCACCCCCTGAATTGATCTTTAAAACCCTCATCTTTAAAAGCCTGTCTGAATAAAAATGTTTTAGCCTGCTGCTGAAAGGACAGCAGGGAGGGGGCTATTTTGTTTTCCCTAGGCAGGGAGTTCCAGAGTCGCAGGCAGCCACTGAAAAGGCCTAATCTCTCTTTCTCAGCAATCGTGCTTGAGATAGAGGTGGGACCAAGAGAATGGTCTCTTCTGAAGTTTAGGCAAGTTTGTACAAGGGGATGCGGTCAGCCAAATAGCCTGGACCTGAACCTGACTAGTATTTTAGCCTCCTAAATAATGATCGACAGGAAGATTGTTTTTACATAACAATCCCCAGACAGAGAGAGATATTTTTAAACGTGTAAGTAAAACAAAAAGGAAAACAGCAATAGATTTATGGATTGTAAAAGAGCCAATACAGCGTTTCGAGAACAGCCTACTTAGAGTGGAGTCAGGAAGTAGGCTGAGGGCACTTGGGAGTGGCTCCCTCTCATGGTGGTTCCAAAAAATACTCCTTCCTGTCTACTAGAGCAATACAGGAAGAATAACACTTGATTGGATGGTTCCCTTTCTATTGCTGGAAAATATGTGGTCCAAAGAATTGCTACATGGAACCATTTTTCGGTATGTACATATTTTGACTGAAGATAGTTGATAACCAGTATGCCATTATTGTTTGGCTTTCTAGTCACAAAGCCAGCTTAATCACCACAAATTAATTAAGTTTGGAATGAAAAGGGACAATTCGCATATACAGTTACTGGCTGGAAACAAGGGGTTGTTCATCAGAAGCAACAATGCTTTATATTTTTGATAATGACTGCAATAACACAGAGCACAAGTAAAAGGTTTGTTATTACATTATCAGCTCAAATATGCACTTTAAATTTCAGTTGCCACACAGCTAGTGTGGCATTTTGATTTTGTCATTCTCTCCTTCCTAGCCATTTGTATCTTACCCATGTTACAAAACTAAAACTGGTACCTAAATGTTCGTGTTCTTCTTTTTCCTCCTAATTTCCTTTTCCTCTTTTATAGACCGCACAAGTCAAAATTGGGAGAGAGGGAAATCAAGGGGATAAAGAAAGTGCAATTGTCTAATAAAATCAAATTACTTTAACAATGATTACTACTAAAACCACAAATGAGACAAATACAGACTTACTAAAATAAGAGTAAAGGAACAGCAAGAATGAAGAGTGAACATTTGTACTTGCAGAATGAAAGAATGAAAAAAGAAGTAAGCAAATGCCACAGAAATGAATAAAACTGCCAGCAATGTTCTTCAGAAAATTTTCATTGCCAACAGGTAGATCTAATGAAAAAGTACAAGGAAAAGGAAGAGTTTCAGCAACAGTAGTCACTGTAGCACATAATGCAAATTGGACCAAATCAAGATTATCATCCGTCATAAGAACCATAAAAGCAGATGCCACAGGCAATTTACCTAGCCCCTGTCAAAGCTTAGTCTCCTCCTTTGGAATCACAGCAGTCAAATCCATGAACCACTGAACTGAATCATAGAGTTGGATGTGACCAAAAGGGCAATCCGATCCAACCTACATACAATCAAAGCATTCCCCACCCTATGTTTGAAAACCTGCAGAGAACGAGACTCCACAACACTCCACAGCAACATATTCCACAATTGAACAGGCCTTATCATCAAGAAGTTCTTCTCAATGTTTAAATGGAATCTCTTTTCCTGCAATATGAATCTTTCACTCTGTGCTCTGGTCTCTAGAGCAAGTTTCCCCCTCATCAATGTGGCATCCTTTTAAACATTTAAACATAATGTGGGCCCTTAATATTCTCTTCTCCAAACAAAACATACCCAGCTCCCCAAGCCAGAAGTGTTCAAGAAGGAAATTGGCAAACTGGAAAAATGTCCAGAGAAGGGTGTCTAAAATGGAAACTAAGTCCTATGAGAAGTCATAGGACTTAGTTTCCATTTTAGACACCCTTCTCTGGACATTTTTCCAGTTTGCCAATCTCCTTCTTGAACACAATGGTCCAGGTGAAATGCAGACACAAACAATGATGTTACAGAAGCTGCTCTGATTATCAGGGATGAAGCCTCATGAGCCCTACACAAACAAATGTCCATCCTCTTGTCCTCAGTATTCTTAACACTATTGTCTCAATCTCTTCAAAATAAAAAAAACTTGAGACCAATCCAGTCACAGGAAAGCCAACAAGTGACAATTATAATGTATCTATAATAGCAACATCTGGAACTGGCCATACTGCCCCAGAATGAAGTCATTCGTCTTCCATAACCGCAGCAAACATGTCAAGGAAGATTAACCACTGAATGTTCTTGCTTAGCCTTACACATGCTATCCAAGATCTCTGCCATAGCAACACCAAGCATCTGACTCCCAGAGTATAACTGCAGAGACGTTTCCACTTTGCAAAAAACAGGAAAGTGATCAGAATCAAACAATTGAGCCAATGTATGCTGAGGAAAAGAATTCACCTGGGGATAATTTGTCCTCTCTATCAGAAGTTGTTGAGGAAACAGATTCCATGTTCACACCAAACATAAAAGTAGAAACATTTCTAAACTACCTTTGGGGGGGGGGGAGAGAAATTCAAGCTTTGACACCATATTGAAAATGATGTTTCCCCTTGAAGTGGCAAAGCTCAAAGAAAGAATAGCACAAAAATGACTCTAAAGCCCCCAGTTGAACCAGAGTGCTAAGCCCTGTCCTGTATCAAACTGAAATAGGATTAAACTGAAAAGGTCCTTTCCTTAGAATTGATTGATAACACAAAGAACAGACCTCAGAGGCAGCAACAGGAGAAACGGGACATCCTGTTCTTTGTGCTATGACGATGTTATGACGATGCAACAGAAACCAATTTTAAGAATGAAACGCTGAGATTTGTATTTTATAATTTTAACTGTTAATTGTATTGTTTTATATGGTTGTTTTTATTAATTTTTATATGTTTTATCTATGGGCATTCATTGCTATGTGTTCACCACCTCGAGTTGCCTTCTGGCTGAGAGGAACGGTGTAAAAATATAGTAAATAAAATAAATAAGATTCTTACTGGAAAGGAAGAGCAAATATCTAAGAGAGACAATGCCCGCTAAATAACCACAGAGAAAATAGCAAAACCCACCACAGAATTCCTTATTGATGGTATGCACTTCCCACCCAAAAAAAAAATTGCATCCCACAAGACTAACACACTTTTCAAATTAGGAACATACGTATATCAGTGTGCGAATTAAAACTCCCAGCAATTGTAGCTAGACAGCATTGTTACTGAATTCAGCCATCTGTCACCAGGGGGCTGTGTAGGTCCATTGCCTGGCACACCATGCTACTTTGAAAGCCAGGAAAAACAGGACTGGGTTTGAAAGCAATAACAGAAGTTTATTCAGCTGGCCAGATGGATGACAGAACAGCGCAAATGCCAAAAGGACTGACATAACATGTAATACAGTGCAAAATATTTTATCCCATTTGGCAGTCATTCCAAATACCCTCTTCCTTCCCAATTAGTCAGGTGCTTTCCGGGTTCTGCCTTCTGATTGACAGAGACTTCCTCCTGACATCACAGACAGGGGCAGAGAGGAAGAGAGAACAGCTGGGATTGGGGATGGGGAGGTGTTACAATTAAAGTTTTGTTGTGGTACCCATCTCTGATGATGTGAGCCCCATTGTCCAGACATGAAAGAATGGGTATTTAGCACTACTGGACTTTGGAAGCTTGGAATAATGTATACAAAAAGAGCGAGGCTTGTAAAATGGGAAGGCAATCAAGTGGGTAAACAAAGTCCTTGATGAGTCCTGGGTCTTAAGGGTTGCTAGCAATCAATCTTTCCACAGGGTGTCCACTGGAAGAATCTGTGTAGTTTCTCAAGATAGCCACATAGTCCAAAGTCACATAAGCACTATATTATTTTAATTATATTTGATAACCTTGGGTCGCTGGTCCACTATACAACAGAAGGTTGGTTGTAGATACATACTGGAGCTGGCAGTTTGATTATGCAAAGTTTTGCAAGAGTCAAGAAATTAAGTAAAAAGGAAATAGACACCTGGTGGAAAATAAATGAGTATGTTTTGTTAATGAAAGAAATGTATGATTGTCTTTGTGTGGGGGGTATTTCTTGGGGCAACAGAGTTAAGGGAATTGTATCTTTCTATTTTTATTTTTCTTGAGGCTGAGAGGGTGAGGCTCTGGAGTTGAGAGAAAGGTCAATAGTAACAGCCTACACCTGGCTCCAGGGTTTCTTTAGAATCACAAAAGAAGAGCTGATTAAATTAAGGTGTTAAGGTTTCCCAACAGTTTCCCAAGTACATTTTATATCAAGTTTCTTTGGGTGCCTAGGAATATGTCTGTGCTTGTACCCCAATTTTTCAGTATATATGTGAGTCTTCTCCCCTCTGTTTATTAATAAAGCATAAACCTAAATGTTTTGCCAATGTAAACCTCTATAAGGGATGTGGGGCCATTGTCTTCTTTGGATGGGTGTTGCCTGGGAGGTTTAATTCTCCCAAGAATGTTTGGGGCTGGGCTGGGGCTGAGACCCAGTTGAGATATGTAAAAGTATGTCATAAATGTATAGTTATTATTATTGGAGAGAGGGGAGGTCATTTTTTTCTATAACAGCATGACAAGTGTCAGGACAATTGGAGGCATAGTTCAAAACATGTGGAGGACCAAAAGCTCATACAAATTGAATGTAAGTGTTGTAAGCAAAGCTACTTCAAAAACCATGAATGCACAGTAAACACAAAATCTCTTTATTTGCATTAGATCAGTATACCTTCAGAAGTATTCACACAAGAAAGCTTGTAAGCTTAAAAATTCTAAATTGTTTCTCCTTACACTGTAGTGTAAGGAAAGATGAACACCTTAGCAGAAATAAAATTGGCTTCTCTGCTCTCCATTTTTTGTTATGTGTTTTCAGGTCATGTCTGATTTATGGGAATTTCTTGGCAAGATTTGTTCAGAAAGGATTTGCCAAAGCCCGCCTCTGAGGTTGAAACTGTGCCAGAAGTTCCCCAGTGTGTTTTCTTTGCCCAAACAGGATTTTAACTCTGTTCCCCAAAGCATAGCCCAATGCTCAAACCACTATACCAAGCTGGTTCTTTCTCCATGCTTTGTGTGCTTCTCTTTAATCAGCTATGATTGTTTGTGGGAACAGGGGAAACTAAAAGATGTTATGCAGCAGCATATTTTACCCAGCATCCCAGTGCTCAAAGTCGAAAATGCAATAGACTCACAGACCAGAGTAAAAATGAGCAAAAAAATCTTTACTCTTTACTCAGCAGAGATGAAACATAAACTTGCAAAAGTTCATACAGATATAGCCCCCTTGGATGTGGCACAAGCTTGCTGGTTGACCTACATTACCAGCTGTACATAATAATTACCACTATAAGGTTTTTCTTCAACACACACACTTGGTCCTGCTATGACTTATTGTAATATCCCTTCATTGTGTTAAAAAAAACCTTTATAAATCAAACTCAAAAATGTCTAAATCCTCTAGGACCTGGCTGGTTGTTTTTTTTTTACTCCTAGTGGCTGTCAAAATGTCAGCAAGGTTCTCTGAAGTACTGCAATATGTCAGTGAGATTTTACCATCCCTAACTGTATCCCCGACACAATTGTACTTTATGTCCACATGCTTGTTTCTTTTCTTGACTCTTGCTTGTGTAGCCATCAAAATACAAGTTTGATTGTCTTCATAAATATCTGTTGGTTCTTCAACAGGAATCTGTAGGTCTTTAAATAACTGTTTGAGAACACATAACTCGGTATTTGCCAGAGATAAAGCACCAAACTCAGTTTCACTGGAACTTAAGGCCACAAACCTTTGTTTCTTGGATTTCCAATCAATAACAGTACCTCTAAACTTAAACAAAACTCCAGTTGTTGACTTTCTATCGGGGCTGTTTTCAAAATCACTATCTAAATAGCCATCTAAAATTAATGAATCATCTGGAGTCAAAACTAAACAAAAATTTTGGGTTTCTTTCAAATATCTCAATAATCTCTTGAGACCATTCCATGCTGCTGTGGTTTGATTACTTGAGTATCTGCTCAAGAAATTGACTGAAAAAGCAATGTCAACATGGGTATAATTACTTCTATACAATAATTGTCCAATTATACTCTTTTATACCCTTTGTTGAATTGGTTCAGCATTCTCAACTTTATTCTGAAACCCCAAAATCATTGGTGATTGGACCCCTTTACAATTTTCCATGTTCATGGTTTTAAACATATGCAAAATTTTACCTTTTTGACTTTAAACAAAAGCACCTTGTTCAGTCCTCGTGATATGTGACCCCAGGAAATACTGTATTGGCCCAAGATCTTTTAACTGAAACTGTTGCTTTAACTCAGCAGCAAAATGATTCACCTCATTATCACTCTCCGCAATGAAAACAAGATCATCAACATAAACTCAAATAATTTGATAATCACAATTAACATCCCTGGTATATACACATGGGTCTGCCCTGCTCCTAACAAAACCCATTTTAATAAACTTTCATTAAGGCAGTCATACTGTTTTAACCCATAAAGAGCCTTGTTTAATTTGAAAAACTCATTGCTCTTGAGTCCTGGTGGTGCTTTAATATAAATATCCTCCTTTAAATCTGCATTGAGGTATGCAGTATTAATATCAAAGTGGTTGGCCTTTAACTTTAAGCTTGCTGCTATATTCAAAGCTATCCTCAATGAATTAGGGTTAAGGGTAGGTGAATACACCTCAGTGTAATCAATGTCCTTCCTCTGCGTAAACCCCTGTGCCACCAAACGTGCTTTGTAGCGCACCTGTCCTTCAGAATTTACCTTCTGTTTACATACCCATTTGGTCTCTATTGGCCTTACACCCTCAGGTAACTTTGCAGGTGTATAAACATTCAACCTTTGCATACTTGCCAATTCCTCTTCCATGGCTTGTTGCAACTTCTCTCTTTCCTCCTGAGGCATACACTCAACTTTCTCATGGGTCTGAGGCTCATTGGTAACCAAACGCACCCTGACATGTTGGATTTTAAATCTGTCAGGTGCCTTCCTTATTCTGGTTGTTCTTCTAAGGCCTGTACTTTGGCTAGTACCTTCACCAGGATCTTGCTGTTCTTCCTTTATCTCATCCTCATCTGATGACCTAGGTCTTTTAACTCTTAGTCAGAGGACTTCTCGTGAGTTGAGGAGAAGCAGGAGTTGCTGTAACAGTACTTTCCTGTTCTGAGGCTTGTGTCTCCTCATGAGTTTCCCCATTGAAGATAGGAAGAAATATGTCATATTAGCATGGATTATATCCCAACCTTGAGGACATGCAAAGTTAGCAGATCTGGAAATGACTATGGATCTGTCCTTGTATAGAAATCTCCATATTTAGCTCCTTGAGCATATCCCACCATGATTAACTTCCTGGACTTTTCTTGGCCTTTTCTCCTAATAGCTTTGGGGAGAAAAACCCAAGCTTGAGTCCCAAAATCTCTCAGGTGACCCAATGGAGGTTTCGTGCCATACAAAATAAAATAAGGAATATTTTGAATAGATTCAGACCATATTCTTTTAATTAAGTAATTGGCAGTCATCATTGCCTCTCCCCATAAGTTGCCCGATAATCCCGAGTCTTTCAAAAGAGAATCTTTTACTGTTTGTATCTGACAAACCTTTCAATCTTCCCATTATCGGCACTTTGGTATGCACATGTTAACCTGTGCCTAATCCCTTCCTTCTTTAGGAAGTTTTCCAAATTGTGCAATGTGAATTTGCCCTATCTGTTTGCAAGGTTTTCACATTCACCTCAAACTGTCTCTTTACATAAGCCACCCATTTCTTAAAAGTTTTAAACACTTCACTTTTGTGTTTCAACAAAAAAAACCTCCGTGTAATATTAGAAAAATCATCTAAGATACACAAACAATAAAGTGCCCCTCCTTTACTGGGTAAAAAGGCCCAATTAAGACTGCATGCACCAGCTGAAAAGGCTTCTCTGAATTTCTTAAGCCTTTCTTATCGGCGCAGATTGGGTTTTTGTTCTTTTACACACAGTGCAATTTAAAAAACACAGTCATTTAATTTTAGATTCTCACTGCACTCCTGCATTTTGTACAGAACTTTAAAACTTGGATGACCCAAAACTCTGTGCAGTTCATGGAGGCATCTATTTATACAATGGAGTATTCTTACTGATTATGTTAACACTGTTTGCATCTCTTGACTCCCAACAAATATATACCATCCTGTATTTTCCCTGTTCCAAATAGTTTGGTCTCTTTCAGGATTTTAACCTTGCTTCCTGAAAAAATAACATAAAACCCCTCACTATTAAGTTTACCCACTGATAGATTATAATCAACCTGTGGAACAAAAAACACATTCTCTAAGGTTCTGCCCAAACTTTTAACAAAACCTCTCCTTTCCCTTGAGCAGAGTAATGCTTCCTATCAGCAAGTGTCACATTTAAGCCATCCAGCTTATTAAACTTTTGAAACAGTGTCTTGTTATTCACAATGTGTGAACCCCGAGTCAACATAAAACATGTCCTTCTGTTCTGGGCTTGTGTTTGTTTGCACAATCCTTACATGTGATCAACCCCTCCTCAGATGCTGATGCTTCCTCTTCTGCTTGTCTTGCAGCCTTGGGCATTCATGCTTCAGTTGCTTTGGAAAGTTGCAAAAAACAACCCCAAACACCTCCAAACAGTCTCTCTCTCCTGCCCTGCTGCATTCCCAGCTGATTGTGTATTTATTTTTTATTTATTTACAGCATTTGTATCCTGTAGCTTCTCACCACCAAAGGGGGACTCAGCATGGCTTACAATCGCAATACCACAGGCCACAACACCACATTACATAATAAAAACAAATACAACCATAAAATCAACAACAGTATAAACATTAAAACCATCATATTAAAAACCTACAAACACCAATAATTAAGCCATCAAGCGGAGCACATTGTCAGTCCAGTCAAGTTTGTGTTCAACACATCCAGCTGTGCTTGTAGCCTCCAAACACCGGTCTCTTTGATGCTCCAAATCTGAAAGATACCTTTAAAAATGTACTGGAAATTAAGCTGCATTTGTGGGAGTGATTCCAAGGAATTCACAATTCCATCAAAGGAATCGTCCATAGAAGATAACAAAATAAAACACTTATTTGCCTCAATGAGTCTGAAGTTCCTTTGCTCCAGCTCAACAAATAAGCTCTGCAATGTTTGTAAATGTCTTTCAGCTCCTCTCCTGCCTGGAGACGCTTTCTCTATAGCCTTCTCGCTAGTACAGCCACAGTTGCCGCAGAGTCCCAAACATGTACCTCTTTCAGCCACTCCTAAATGGCATGTGCAGTGGGCAAACTGCAAACGTGGACCAACTGCTCATCGTCCACCCCCAGGATAAGGGGATGCCTTGGCCTTCTCCTGTGCTCTCTGCTCCTCTTCTGTAGGAATTTATGGGTTCAAAATGCAATCCCACAGAGATTACCTCTTCAGGTAGCTCTCCATGTGAACCTTCCACATGGAGTAGTTACTGCCATTCAACCTGGCAATAGGGAATGCTGCCAAATTCACCCCTGAATCCATCTTCCAGAGTTCAGTCCCAAAACAAGAAGAAAGTCAAGAATTGTGGTCTTTGCACAAAAAATATGGACTATACTGGGCTAAACTGGGTTAGTCTGGGTTTTGATGGGTTAGTCTGGACACATAACCTGTTATGCAGCAATGTATTGTACCCAACGTCCCAGCGCCCAAAGTCCAAAATGCAATAGACTCACAGACCAGAGTAAAAATGAACAGAAAAATCTTTACTCTTTACTCAGCAGAGATGAAACATACACTTGCAATGTTGGATACAAAAACAGGCAGTGCAACAAACTTACATAGTCTTTGTAAGAAACATAAAATAAGGCATTTTCATCTCACATCAACTGAGAGATCAAAAATAATCCATGAGTTAATGGCTATTCCACCATAGCCTCCTTCAGAGTAGCTTCTCCAAACTGCTCCCCAGAGCAAAGTCTTTGAGCATAGATCTCAGAGAAAAAACTCTCCAGAAGCTCTCCAGGATCTCTCCATCAGGATCTCTCTTTCTACTGGAACTGTATTCTAAAAGCTCATACAGATATAGCCCCCTTGGGTGTGGCATAAGCTTCCTGGTTGACCTACATTACCAGCTGTACATAATTACCACTATAAGGTTTTTCTTCAACACACACACACACACACACACACACACACACACATGGTCCTGCTATGACTTATCGCAAGAAAAGATATATTAAGAATATTAGGAAAATGCTACAAAGTGAGATAGTGATATACTAATTAATCAAAGTGAAGCACTTAAAAGAAAAAAGTGTAATGGTTAAGAATGACTGGATGAATGTGAGTTTAAAATCATTTTAAAAAATAACAGGATGAATAATGCAATCTTATATATTTCAGAGGAAGGAACATCCAAGTATTCCTTGCCTAAGGAAATCATATGAAATTCATGGGGTTGCCATACGCTGAAAGGCAACTGGGGGGAAAACAGACATAAAACTTACTTCTCAAGGAGTAAGCCTAAATGAGATACATGGGACTTCTATCTGGGCATTCGTAAAACTACGTAGTGCAGAGCAAGGCAAATCTCAACCTTTTCTACTCATCCCCCATGCCCTTGAACGTTTCTGAATGAAATTATTTTTTCTTATACAGTGTTCCCTCGCTACTTTGCGGTTCACTTATTGCAGACTCGCTGTTTCACGGATTTCAAAAATATTAATTTAAAATATTTATCATGGTACTTTTAGTTTTGCCGCTGCTGCCGCTCTCCATGGTGCTTTCCCTCCTCAATTCTCCCTCCTTTCCTCCAACCTTGAAGGGGCTTTCCTTCCTGTCCTTCACTTTATGTTTATAAAGACATAAAATAGTGTATAACTACTAAAATAATGTATAAATAATAAAATAAATAGAGTATCCCTACATCGTGGTTTTTCACTTATTGCGGGAGGACCTGGAATTGCGGGAGGACCTGGAACCAGCAATAAGCGAGGGAACACTGTATACCTTGTTTTGATGTGGCCCGCTGATCTCAAGTCACTGACAGATGGCAAACACAACTGTGGGGATTTGTACAGTGAGGATAGGTCTCCAATACTGTCTCTCCTTGGCTAAATGGTTTCCTAAGAAATGAGAATGTTTAAGAATTCCATCATATTATAGCATTCAGCCCATGGATGTGGGAGGGGGTTGTAGGCTGAAATGATACCATCTGTTTTCACAGTCTTCAAGGCAAAGAACATCAGGATAGAATAATAGAAATATAAAGTTGAAGAGACCACAAGGGCCATCCAGTCCCACTGCCATGCAGCAAAATTCAATCAAAGCACTCCCAACAGGTGGCCATCAAGTCTCCTGGAGACTTCAACACACTCAAGAATAAGAGAAATTGTTTCCTTCATCTTCTGTTACTAAAAAAATAGAGGAAACATCTACTATTATTTTGTTGAAATACAATTTAAGCTGTGGATTGCTTCAAGATGTGCTATAATAAGCTCTCAGAACTTCAGGAACAATGTATTTTCATCTTTTTAAACACTGAAACCGAAAAAAAAGATCTAAAAACAGCTTTAGATGTCAGTAAATGGATTACTGAGACAATTGAGGTCCTATATTTATGGGTCAATATTTTGTAAACATAAGCACCATAAAACAGTAATCCTTGTCAGATAATCATTTTCTTTCGAAACTAAGACAACTTTGGAGAAAGCTTTACAGTATTTGGAATGGTTTTTAAAAATATGGTTTTTAAAAAGAAAAGAAAATCACCTCCTCTCATCACTGACTATGGTGTAATGCTAAAGGACAGTGTCTCCAATTCAGCCAATTCACCACCCACCTGCCTCCAAATTCCAGGATAAAGGAAGTTTCCAAAGTTTCTGTACCCTGAAAAATCTACAGGGAAGAGCTTTATTTACATCAACACAAGAATACCAAGGGGAAAATAATGGAGAAATAAATACAAGAGCCACTAAAGCAGTGTTTCTCAACCTGGGGGTCGGGACCCCTATGGGGGTCGCGAGGGGGTGTCAGAGGGGTCGCCAAAGACCATCAGAAAACACATTATTTTCTGTTGGTCATGGGGTTTCTGTGTGGGAAGTTTGGCCCAATTCTATCGTCAGTGGGGTTCAAAATGCTCCATGATTGTAGGTGAACTATAAATCCCAGCAACTACAACTCCGAAATGCCAAGGTCTATTTTCCCCAAACTCCACCAGTGTTCACCTTTGGGGATCTTGACCATTCGTGCCAAGTTTGGTCCAGATCCACCATTGTTTGAGTCCACAATGCTCTCTGGATGTAGGTGAACTACAACTCCAAAACTCAAGGTCAATGCCCACCAAACCCATACAGTTTTTTCTGTTCGTCATGGGAGTTCTATGTGCCAAGTTTGGTTCAATTCCATTATTGGTGGAGTTCAGAAAGCTCTTTGGTTGTAGGTGAACTATAAATCCGAGCAACTACAATTCCCAAATATCAAGGTATATTTTCCCCAAACTCCACCAGTGTTCACATTTGGACATAACAGTATTTGTGCCAAGTTAGATCCAGATCTATCATTGTTTGAGTCCACAGTGCTCTCTGGATGTAGGTGAACTGCAACTCCCAAACTCAAGGTCAATGCCCATCAAACCCTTCCGGTATTTTCTGTTGGTCATGGGAGTTCTGTGTGCCAAGTTTGGTTCAACTCCATCATTGGTGGATTTCTGAATGCTCTTTGATTGTAGGTAAACTATACATCCGAGCAACTACACCTCTGAAATGACAAAATCACCCCCTACAACCCCACCAGTATTCAGACTTGGGAGTATCGGGTATTTGTGCTAAATGTCGTCCGGTGAATGAAAATACATCCAATATTTTACATGATGATTCATAACAGTAGCAAAATTACAGTTATGAAGTAGCAACGAAAATGATTTTATGGTTGGGGGTCACCACAACACGAGGAACTGTATTAAGGGGTCGCGGCATTGGGAAGGTTGAGAAACACTGCACTAAAGCCTGTGTGCTTAACCGATCTCAATGAACAAGTAAAATGCTCTAACATTTCTATTCTGTGTATCTAAAATAGTGATAAGATTTTGTGTATAAAGATACACAAATGGTGGGTTTCCAGCTGCTCACATAGTGCTATTCCAAAAGGTCACTGTGCTGTGCTGCATTTTGTATATAATTTATATTTCACAATAAATTAAATGTATTGAATCAAATCTTTTCTGGCAACATTCCTGTACAGTGCCTTGTACAAGAATTTACCCTCAATTTGTCTTTTCCATATTTTATTTAACTGGAATGGAAATGAATCATGTTGGCATGATATACATTGGTGTAAACAAGGCACTCAACACTAAAAGTGCAAAATATTTTTATTGTTGGATAAAACTAAACAAAAAAATTGGCACTTGCTGGTTTCCATATCCCATCTCAAATCAATAGTTTGAGGCATTGGCAGCTATTGCAACTTCAAGTCTTCATGGGTATCAGCTTTGCATTATCCAGCCTGCAGTTTTTGCTCATTACTTTTAGCCAAATTGTTCGTTTTGTCAGGTTTCATATTGACTTTTCAGTCTTAGCATAGAAACTAAGAGGCAGTTGTACTAATATTGAAGCACTTGTGTTGGTGTTGTCAATCACTTATATGACTACACACTATAGAGTAGAATATCAGTGCCCAGCATGGCCATATTTATTGTATATCATCCCTAGATAAGCAGAGTCAGAGGAAAAAGCACGAATGCTGACCAATCCTGGCTACCATCGCTGATATTTTTGCACCCAGGAATTCAAAAAGGCCAGAAGTGGCTCCACAGAGTAGAGGGCGTTGGTGCTTCTTGGATTGACTAAACTCTTGCCCTTTACTACTCTACTCAGATAATGGAATGGATTTTTTTTGATAAGTTAAGGTATAGTACTCACTGACAGAGAAAACGAGCGGGCTGGTAGTCAAAATAAACAAATAGTACTCACTGAACCATGGATAAGTCCACCTGGTTTGGATTTTTTACTTTAATTTCTAGACTTATGTACATGAGCATATACAGTAGAGCTGGAAGGTCTAGGCTTTGACCTGGTCATTATATATTCTTGGAAAATGAACCAACCCCACATACCTTGCAGCCTGAAACAAGTTCTTCTAGAATTGCCCTGGATTTGACTCTACCCATCTCATTCTCAGTCACGTCATTTCCTCAGTTCCTCGCCAGAGGCACAGTATCTCCACTATGAAGTTCTCAGGGGAATGGTGTTATTTACTTTGCACCACACATTTTGTGGCAAGCCAAGTTTTCAGTTTGATTATATCAGAACAGAGCAATTTTGTTCATGTTTGCTGTCCCCCGCACACTTCTTTGTTGAAAACACCAAATGGACTTTCAGCAATCATTTTCTTTTTGCTGTTGTTCCATTAAAAAGCACAATTTATGGATCAGGCTGATAGTTTTCCAATGGACAGTTGCTCCCATCTTAGTACAGATCTCTCCAGCTCCTTCATAACCACCACTGTCCTGTTGGTTGTTTCTCTGATTAAGGCCTTCCTTACCTGATCATGGAATTTAGGTCAATTCTGGCTCAATCAAACTATAGGCAAAATTGTGATTGAGTTATTCTTTTCATTATGAAACAATGCATTTAATGTGTTGGGGTTTTTTTTTGAGATTTGGAACCACTCTCCGGAGCCTTCCAAAGATAATGTATGTGATGTCTTGCACTGAATGGTTCAGATCTTTTAAGCACATCACAGCAAAGGATTGAACATTTACACCATCAACACGTTAGTTTCCATTTCTTTCGTACCACAAAAAATATTGTTTACTTTCATGGGATTGGGTATCCTGCAGTAATAATGCCTAATAAATCCATTTCAGTTTTATGTTGTAACACAACAAAATGGCGGAAAAACGAAGTAGACTGAATACTTCTGCAAGTCACTGTATATAGAAAACTACTTATCACCAATTTCATAACAACAAAAGCATAAAACAATTCTAATTATTACAAGCATGTAAGTCTCAAATGGAAGAGTAGGATTTACATCGCTGGGGTATTTATATACTCTTCAACAAGTTCTCTGGGCAGAAAATAATTCCAGAAAGAACTAAATATATTAAGCCTGCCATGTACTCATTACAGTACATATAGATATAAATCTTGTAGAGGTATATATAAAAGAATAAACTATGACTAATTATTTTAAAACCCCATGTGCCCTTCTCCCAAAATGTTCACATTATATTTAAACAAAGTATTAAACTGTTTAACTTTGGAAATCATGTACTAACTTATTAAAATTAAACTCCAAATTTTATCCAGCTAAAAGCAGTATTTTAAATTTCACCAGTGTTCACTTGGATATAGATTTGCCCTTCAGAAGTTGAATATGCAACTAATCATTATACACAGTAGGCATCTTAATGTTTTATTCATTGCATTCTGCATACAGATAAGCTTCACTGATATTTAGTTCACTGTAGCATTCTGTAGGTGGTGACAAGATTACATGAATTATAAAGAACTTTAAAATTATATATATTCAGCTGATATAGTATCACAGTTACTATAAAAAAAACAAAATCACAATGGAAACTAAGGCTTTTTTAAAATGCCAATTAGTTCGTTTCTTTACAGTTTTAGAGATTAGAAACTAAACTCCAGTACCTCAAAAATAAACAAATCAATGGTAGTTTCTAGGAACCAGTATTCAAGTAATGCAGAAAAAATACACTGTGAAAAATTGTTCTTCATTAAACTTGTATTCCTATTTACACTATGTTAAAACCCTTAAAGTTTGAATGTAATGTAAAAATAATTTGTAAAACATCATTTCATATAAAATGTCACTTAAATGTGTTATGTCTGAAACTAAACTCTCTTAAAATGTTCAAACATGGATTGAAAACACAGCAGTTATTCGTTACTAAGCAGTCGCTTAGAAAAACTCGCCAGAAACTGAGCTCAAGGATCGTGGCTACAATCTATCTCATTGAAATCAATGGGATTTATGCAAGCACAACTGTGCCAGGACTACAGCCCAGAGCTGTACATATCTAGACCACATAAAATATAATAAAGGTCATATGAAGGATGCAGAAGTCAAAATGACAAATGTTAAGCACTGTTCACATAACTGTAAAACTGACTGGATTCACAATATCAACTCTTGATGTTTTAGGGGGGGAAACATACTAAAAGGGAATACTCCATTAGACAAAATGATCACAAAAAATTGCTAGATGAAGTTATTCAGTATAGGTCTTTTTTTTAACTCTATGATATGTGTAAGACTGTCGGAGATTATGAAATGCCTTAAACCTACGAACACTTTATCCAGTTACCCTCCTAGCAGCCCCTCTTGTTTGCAAATAGAGAAGTGGAGAGTGTTGCACACACATATATAAGAAGATGCTGAAGAAAAGCAACAGTCAAAAATGTATGCTGCTAAGAGGCTCCTAGATAGCATCCATATCAATTTAATTTTAATGTAAAAATTACAGAGGGAATGACAAGAAGGTGACATGTGCAAATATTTTCTTAGTGTAGCTTGTCATCAATGGAGATGATTCAGATTTATGTAGCAGCATGAGGTGCTAAAGTTGTAGCCTGGTAATGGCATATGCCAACATAGACATACTAATACGTCTCTCCATCAAAGTGCCCAAGAGGACCATGATGGCCAACTAAAAAGCATTTAAACAAATGACAGAATAAGCAGTTTCAGAATAAGTTTCAAATCACTGATTTGGAAACACGTTCTGCAAACTGGTATATATGGGTAACAAAATAGTGTATTAAGACAAGATAACTCAATTACACTGGCATACGAAAATATGGTTTTAAATGGAAAACAAACATCAACTTGCATTATGTTAGACAACATTCTTCATATGTATAACACTGAAAATGTTAAGCCTAATTGCAATAGAAATAAGCTTTATCTGTACAGTTTGATGCTTTTGTCTATACCATCTATAGTAGAAAAATAAATTTTTTAGCAACCTAGAAACAGTTTATAAAACCTGTTGAAGTTTAATTCTTCTTTTAGCATGCCTATGTTAAACTGATGATTATAAATAAAGGCTATTTAGACAACAGATGTAATGTAAAACAAGTTAATGCTACTACATTTACAGGACAATGTTTTATTATTGTATTTATATCCTGTGTGCTTTGAATCAGAATGGAGGGGTTTTGTTGTAGTAGTGGTGGTTTAGAAAAGATAATTACTTGCAAGAATATAACACAAATACCAAGATAATTTATAATATACAAATACTTCAACAGCAGCTTGGGTTGTGGTATTTTAACTAGAACTATAGTTCAGGTCGTAAGTGTACAATACCTAGGACATAACAACTGAAAAGGCAATTTTTATTTTGGAGAAATGGAGCAAAGCTTTTAAGAAACTTAATTCTTAAAAATCTTTGCTGGTCAACTTTTAGATGAAACTTAGTATTTCAAATTGTTCTACTAGCTATGATACTTAGCAAACTATGAAAGATTACAGTGGCAAAGTTTTTCATCACTCATGAAATTCCAGCATTGGAATAAAAAGGGGTTTTTTTAAAAAAATACTTTGAATATGAAGGAAAAGGGTTGTAAGAAAACAAATGCTTAGATCCAAACCATTTTTGCTGGCGAGAAAGAGACAATTTTTGCCAATTTTTATCTTTTCCTGCTGTCCTTCTAAACTTCTGCTACAGATTGTGGAGGTGGTTCTGAGGACAGCAGAGGAAAATTGAGAAAAGCTATCTCCCTATTCCTTCCTCAATATGACAGTGAGACCCTCTGTTGGATCAAAAGCCTTCCATGAATGGAAGGAACCCTTCCAGTTACAGATGATAACTTCCGAGTCTAATCCCAATATCTTAGGTTCATTCTAAAACATGACATCATTCCTAGCTTGCTATCACAGTTACTAAACATTAAGATTAACCAAGAATGTTTAAAACTTAAGTAGCATTCTTTTACAGCAAAACATGTACCAAGGTTTAAAAAATGGTGCAAACAGAATTATTTTGAATGTTTAGTACAACAGAGTATGCAGGGGGCAGGGACTCTTGGGCTTGGCTGCTTGCGTCTCTGTGCTATAACAGAACCGACATGAATAAAAATGTAATTTTATGTACACATCATGATTTCTTCAGTACCCAAAGTATTTATTGCTATATATTAGCAATGCTTTTTATATACTTTAAAAGGGGCTACAGAAAAATAGATATAGTGTATATGTTAACTTTTAAGACCTAGATTGTTTGGTTTAGCAAGTTTACACTACAACAAAGTTCCCATTTATGTATGAAAAGTTATATACCCTTATATGAAAATGTCAAACTTTTTTTCTATATACTAGATGAAATCCCCAGTGGGAAAAATTAAAATATCTAAAATATATTAGATTGGGTTTACAAGACCATTAATGATCTTTCAAACATGCAACTGTTTACATAATTAACAGTATTACAAAACATTTCATCCATTAATGCAAAATAAGGGGAAAATAGGTAATAGTAATATTTCTGCACAATGGTTAAACTCACTTTTACAATAAGCATGTCCTTGGTATTGTGCTGTAATAAAAAGTAATTTTACCAGCCCCTTAAACAAAAATGTCCATAGGTTTCTTTAGGAGAAATGGAAAGTCTAGTATTTATAACAGTGCCGTTATAAGAAATTGTAATGTAGCATAACTGCTTCAGAATTTACAAACATGATACAGCTGTATTTTGGCTGTTCTCAGCAAAAGGAATGAAACTATCAGGAAATAAAGAGCATTAAATAACAAAAACAGCCCTAAAGCAGGCTGTAAGCTTTGAGTGTTCCGTACATGATTTATTTAATCATTACATTTCTATAGAAAAGTTTTATTCACAATAAATCGTGACAACCTGTCACAGGAATGATAGTGACTGCAATAAATGTTCATGCAACAGCAGCTTTGCACTTCAGTTATTTCTGTTTTAAAAAATTAAACCTCTCCGGTCATGCTAATCACACAATGTTGAACTGCAGTGTTTATGCACAAGGTGTAAAGTATGACTACAATAAAAACATCTGAGTTTGGATCCAAATTCTTTCATAACTATGAAAGTTGTCTTTGTATCTTGGAACATGCATGTGTAGTTTTTCTTTTCTATCCAGTGCCAAGCTGCCGATAACCTCCTCTTTACTATCAAGCTGTAGTTAAATAATGCCAAGAGGATCTGCTTGCAATTGTGGTTGTATCAGTTGAGGTTGTAGAGGTGGGGGTAACTGTAGTGGTAAAATTTGGTCCACCATTTGAACTGGGTTGGGAGGTGTAGGTTGATGTGCCACACTGTCAAAGGGTTCAAAAATTTCTCCACCATAGAAGAAAAACTGGCACTGTTGAATGAATGTCTCTATCACGGATTGAAGGATCTTGGTGGTTGATAAGAACTCTCTGTTTTCAAAATCAGGTCTCATCAGTGTTGGCCAAAAACAGATAGACAAGTTGTCTGCAGTCATAAAATTGGTTCTGCTTTGCTGACTAACCCTATAATATAAAGAAAAATGTTGTAGAATTGATTTAAGTAAAACTGAAGAAGGTAACAAGAAGAATATTTGAAAATATATTACGCAAATTGCATTCAACATATTAAACAGCAGCACTTTTTAATCAGGGGACCTGCTAAACATTACATTCTGAGAGCAACATGAGAATGAACGAGTTTTAGATTAGTCTCCACCCATATCCCTTTCCCTTAGTAAACAATACAACATCACAGAGCTTTAGCACAAGCTCCCAAATCGGCTATCTGTCTGTATGGACAGAAATGTCAGGGAGATTTATCACCTACTAGGATAACATTAGAACTCGTAACAATAAACAAGAATGCAGGCTGGTGCAAGTAAAACCCAAGTATGAATTAGCCAGAAACGTATTACTTCTACATACCGCCTTCAAGGAAGAACTTCCAGTTGAGTCTATAATGTATTCTTACACCCTTTAATATTTTTTCTTTATTCATACACTATTCAGTGATGTTTATCTGAGGATATTTATTCCTTCATAGCTGCCTTGCTAAATCTTAGCCTTCTGATTTCTTGACTAGTCTCCGTGTGGTTTGACAACCAAACTACAGCATACAAAATATTTTAACAATTTCAATGTCTTAAACCTTAAATACAAATATTCTATGGAATTTTTTTCATCCCTTAATATACAATTGGAACACTGTTTGTGTATTTTCTTCCCTAACATTTTTCATTCATCTTTACCAGATATAGCTTAATGGTTACATTCTTAGTCATTTACATTGGTATTTGGTAAAGGATGTACCTGTTCAGATGTGTTATGATGTATCTGAAGACTTCATAGTTCACGGGATGGAATTTTTTCACAATTTCTTTTAATTCATACAGCCTCTCAGTTTTATCAAGAATTTCTGTAGAAGTAAGTTTTTAGAAATATATTTTAAAAATTAATTAACAGTATAGAAATGGAAAAGTTAAACGACAGCTTTCTGTTTTCTTGTATTCCATGGTTTCTCACTGCAACTCTGAGTTTGCAAAAAGAACAATCTAATTAGCAAGGAAGACAGAGTACGCCCAAAATATTGGAAGGAATAATCTGGTCTTTGAAAATTCTCTTGACAAACATTTTTTAAAAAGATTGATTTCAGTGGAAATCCAGATAGGCAAATACCTATCTCTATCATTGTGGTTTGACTCCAATATAGGGACACATTAGGGTCACCACTTATGGTGACCCTAAGGTGAAATACATCAGATCCCATTTTATCTTGAAAGCTAAGCAGAATCAACTCTGATTAGTACTTAGATGAATGTAAGGTGCCACAGGCTTATTTTAGAGAAAGGAACTAGCAAAACCATATTTGAGCATTCCTTGCTGAATAAAAGCCTTTGAAATTAACGGGTCACCTAAGCCAACAGGCTACCTAAAGGCATATACAAAGTAAACCCATCACAAGGTTTTCTTGTTAATATTTGTTCAGAAGGGGTTTGCCCTTGCCTTTCTCTGAGGCTACAAGAGTCCGACTTCTCCAAAGTAACACAGTAGGTTTCCTTGGCAGAGTGGTCATTCAAATCCTTGGTCTCCTAGAGTTCTAGTCCAACACTAAAAATCATTACAACATGCTAACTCACATCTCTACACTACATGTGTGAATTTCCTTCTTAAAACAGCTGTAGGCACATGTAGTCGATCAAAGGATTTATCTTATAGCTGGGATTTGGGGGGGGGGTGTCTGAAAAAAGTTTAGCTTGTGGAGAGAAAAAGCGAGATACAAATAAACATGGTAATAGGATACAAGGGCGACCCAGACGGGGGAAAGAGGCATGTTTTTCTGCGCACAGCACCGCTCTATGTCTTTTTTCCATACCTGAGCATCCTTCCCAGTGAGGCACCCCCTCACCTCAGCATTGGGACCGTGTTAAGTCACTTCTTTCCATGAATCCTGGTGAGTGGATTTTCTTCTACCATATTTGTACAGTACCGCCCTTATTGCTTTCATATGGTCGCCGCATACAGCAGGGATGTGGCCACGGCCGTTTTTTAGCTCCTTCCACCATATGCAGCGACCACAGATTCTCCTGTGCTGCTCAGAAGCTTCACCACCTGCCCTATAAAACGACCCCCGATGTATAAGACGACCCCCGACTTTTGAGAAGATTGTCCTAGGTTAAAAAGTAGTCTTATATGCCAAAAACTACAGTGTATGCACATACATACATAGATGTGCAGATCTATAGGTACCGCTAAATTTTTATCAAAATCTATATACAGGATTTGCAGACTTGCAAACATGTAAGGGGGAAATTCATATATAAAAATACTGTATACATATGTATACAGGTACATGGAAATCTCTAGATATATCTATTTGTATATAAGATTTGCAAAGACCTGCAAACATATGAGGGGAAAACTCATGTATAAAATTAATATACATATCAGATACAGATATGTAGGTACATAAAGATTGCAAAGGTTTGCAGGGGGAAATGCCTATACAACTGTAGGAGAGATTAACAAATATTTCAGGAGAAAATGCTTTTGTAAGATTAATGAATATATATAGTTTGCAAAGACTTCAGGAGAAACATGCATATATAGAAACATATTTATAGATCTACAGGGCTTGCAAAAGCCAGTGAACACTTCCAAGGGAACAAAAATACACATATAAAATTAATACATTTAGATACACAAAAAAGTCAGGAAATTGGGTGGTTTTAAAAGAGAGCCATACAAACAAGGACATGAAATATATCTCCTTTCCCTCCCTTTTAACTGAAAAAGAAAACACACTGTTAAGGGAGATAAGAGGGGAGAGAAATATACTATATATTGCAAGCAATGGTCTCCAGCTTATTTATTTATCATGTCAGAAGCTAATCAAACCGTTGTATTGCATTAAAAAAATTTTATTGCATTAAAAACAAACAAACAAATAAATAAACAAAACACAAAGTTTGATGACTTGGTATTCTATTAAATGTCCTTTGATCAGGAACTGACCACTTGGAGTGCCTCTGGTGTTGTCATAAGAAGGACTATAGTTGGCTTGGACAATTTTGAATACGGAACTGGGATTATGTGTTTAATTATGGATATTTAATTGGTTTTAATTGATTGTAAATGTATTTATGTTAATTATTGGTTTTTATGGATTGTTATGTGGCATCAAATCGTGCCTTTTGTTAGCCACCCTGAGTTCCTTTTCGGGGGTAGAGAAGGGCGGGTTATAAATAATTGAAATAAATAAATAATAAATACTCCATTGTGCATGTAGCAGGGCTCAGGTTGCATTGTAGTAGGTTGTCTATGGTTTGCTCTTCTCCACACTTGCATGTAGTGGATTCCACCTTGTAGCCCCATTTCTTAAGGTTGGCTCTGCATCTCCGGTTGCCAGAGCGCAGTTTGTCCAGTGCCTTCCAAGTCGCCCAGTTTTCTGTGTACCCAGGAGGGAGTCTCTCATTTGATATCAGCCATTGACTGAGGTTCTGGCTTTTAGCCTGCCACTTTTGGACTCTCACTTGCTGAGGTGTTCCAGCGAGTAGATCTTAGAAAACTATTTCTTGATTTAAGTCCTTGGCGTACTGGCTGATAGCCAATCAGAGGATGGGCTGGAGATGTCACTGCCTTGGTCCTTTCACTATTGGTTGCTACTTCCCGGCGGATGTCACGTGGTACAATGCCAGCTAAACAGTGTAATTTCTCCAGTGGTGTAGGGTGCAGACACCCCATTATAATGTGGCATGTCTCATTAAGAGCCACATCCACTGTTTTAGCATAGTGAGATGTGTTCCACACTGGGCATGCATACTCAGCAGCAGAGTAGCATAGAGCAAGGGCAGATGTCTTCACTATATCTAGTTGTGATCCCCAGGTTGTGCTAGTCAGCTTTCATATGATATTGTTTCTAGCACCGACTTTTTGCTTGATATTCAGGCAGTGCTTCTTGTAGGTCTGAGCACGGTCCAGGGTACTCCCAGGTCTTTGAGTGTGCTGCAATGCTCCAGTGGAATTCCTTCCCAGGTAATTCTCAGAGCTCGGGATGCTTGTCTATTCTTAACAGGAAAAGCACATGCCTGTGTTTTAGATGGGTTAGGAACCAGCTGTTTTCCCCTGTAATAGGCAGTAAGATCACTTAGAGCAGGCCTGCCCAACAGGCGGCCCGCATGCGGCCCGCCAGCATCTTTGATGCGGCCCGCCTACCCTCCTGCAAAAACAGCTGTTTCCCCCCCCAAAAAAATCGATCTCCGGGGGGGGGGACACACGCAAGGAGGGGCGGGGGCGGGGCCGACGCGAGTGAGGAGGCGGAGGGAAGCCACGTCAGATGCCCTAGGGGCGGGACTTCCCCCCGCCTGTTCGTCGCTCGCGTGGGGCCACTTGCGGGCATGCGCGGCAGGGTGGGAGCGGCGAGGCGCCCTCTGCCATGTCCCTGGCTGCTGCAGCGGCCGCCCCGGGAGCTTACCTTCCTTTCTCTTCCTTTTCGGCGAAGGAAGGTAAGCCCCGCCGCCCTCCCAGGCAGCCAAGGAGGAACGGCAGCAGCCAGGCCCAGCGGAGGGCGCGGGGCAGCGGAGGAGGAGGAAGACGAGGCGAGGAGGAGGGCGAGGGGGTCTGCTGCAGAGAACTTCTCCTTCCAGGCGGCTTTATGGCTCATCGCTTCTTCCCTCCACGGGGGGATAAGGCAAGCAAGTCTTGCTTCTGAGGCGGCTGCGAGGAAGGGGCCTGGCTCGCGCTCTCTCCCTCATGAGCGAGGCCGGGCAGCTCTTCCCTCATCGCAGCGGTGAATGCGGCACCTGCCCGCTTTGCTTTGCCTTCTCCCCTCCAGAAAGCGAGCGCGAGGCGAGGCAGGGGCAGGCATGCGACACTGCGCGCACGCACAGAGGGAGGGACCGAGCCAATGAGTGAGCCAGAGCGCACGGGGCCTACGTGAGCGAGGAGGCGGGGGGAAGTCCCGCCCCTAGGGCATCTGACATGAGAAGCCTAGGGCGTCTGACGTGGCTTCTCACGTCAGACGCCCTAGGGGCGGGACTTCCCCCGCCTCCTCCTCGCTCGCGTCGGCCCCGCGGGCTCTGGCTCACTCATTGGCTCAGTCCCTCCCTCTGCGCGCGCGCAGTGTTGCATGCCTGCCCTTGCCTCACGCTCGCTTTCTGGAGGGGAGAAGGAAAGGAAAGGCAAAGCAAAGCGGGCAGGTGCCGCATTCGCCGCCGCAATGAGGGAAAGAGCTGCCTGGCCTCGCTTATGAGGGAGGGAGCACGCGAGCGAGAGCGCGAGCCAGGCCCCTTCCTCGCCGCCGCCTCAGAAGCAAGACTTGCTTGCCTTTTCCCCCCATGGAGGGAAGAAGCGATGAGCCATGAAGCCACCTGGAAGGAGAAGTCCTCTGTGGCAGACCCCCTCGCCCTCCTCCTCGCCTCATCTTCCTCCACCTTCGCTGCCCCGCGTCCTCCGCTGGGCCTGGCTGCTGCCGTTCCTCCTCAGCTGCCTGGGAGGGTGGCGGGGCGCGGGGGTCATTGTGGACACCGATGAGTCAGCACGGGAAGAAGGGAAGCCTCTGCGGAGCTGTAGCCTCACCTCGCTTTCCCTGCCATGTTGCCTTCCAGGGAGTTGCAGCACTTCTGCAAAGGCTGTCTGTAGCACCCCCCTCTCTCTCCCAAACGGGGCTGGCGCCTCACCCCATCCTCTGGGCCAGGCCTGAGCAAACTTGGGCCCTCCAGGTGTTTTGGACTCCAACTCCCACAATTCCGAACAGCCTACCGGCCCCGGGCCCCACTGTGGCCCCACCCCCGCTGCGGCCCCCCAGGTGATCAATGACCGGCATTCCGGCCCTTGGGCCGGTAGAAGTTGGACAGTCCTGACCTTAGAGCTTCGAAGAGCTTCTGTTCAACCATCTCAAAGCTCCCTGCTTTGAGCGGTAATGGCACGATCGTCAACATAGATGAAACTCTCTGTCCCTTCTGGCAATTGCTGGTCATTTGTGTAAACGTTGAACATTGATGGAGCAAACACACTCCCCTGAGGCAGGCCATTCTTCTGTTTTTGCCATCTGCTTCTTTGGCCCTGGAACTCAACAAAAAAGCTCCTGTTTTGTAGCAGATTTTCTATGAGGTGGGTGAGGTGGTAATCCTTTGTGATATTATACATTTTTCTCAGAAGGAGGCAGTGGTTTACAGTATCATAAGCCGCTGATAGGTCTATGAAGACAGCTTCTGTGATCTGCTGCCTTTCAAAGCCATCTTCTATGTGCTGAGTCAGGTTCAGCACTTGCAATGTGCAGCTTTTGCCTTTCCTGAAGCCAGCTTGTTGTGGAATCAGAAATGCGTATATTTTTTACATAATTCTAGGCAAAATAAGTCTCTCTAGAATTTTGTAAAGATGGCACAACAAGGAGATTGGTCTATAGCTTTTTAGATCATTAAGGTCTTTGCCTGGTTTCAAGATGGCTATGACTTGCTTTCCTCCAGATTTTGGGGATCTGGCTCCGCTGTCAGGTCTTGACCCCATTATAAGCCAAGGGATGCTTTTTCAGCTCAAAAAAGGTTGAAAACTATACAGTAATTTACCACACAATCTCAGTGCAAAAAACAAGAAGCTGTACATGGTCAGAAAAAAAATCGTAATATTGTCATTATGGACAAATCTGACTATACATAAGAGGCTGAGAGGTAACTAATACAATATTTTAGAACCTATTTAATGATCCCTCAGGTAAATATTAGAAGCAATTATACTCCAGGAATTTCTTATGGAGGTTCAGAACCAAATGTGAATTGCCACACATTCAAGAACATTGATCTGGAAAGTTCTATCTATTACTCATAATACGCAGATGGGACTACACTGGACAGCCCATCATCCCAAGCAATGGAAACTCACAATCGGTGCATCTGGAAATATGGACAATATCTTCAGATCATATCCCAGCAACAGTCCCAAGTTATGTAAAATACACTACTACATCCAGTGGAAATTACAGTCCATCTATAACCTCCCTGGGAACTCAATCTTAGCAGTATGGATGTGGAATCCCTATAAACCAAAATCCCTTAGCAAAGATTCTTCAAGCATTTAGCTACAGAATGATAAAGACATGTGTTTCAAAAAAATGCCTCGTATATCTATCTTTGCTTTTCTGTAGAAAGGGTTATACAGCCAAAATAGTAAGGAAAACAACACTAGAGAATCCTACAACTCAAATCCAAAGAAGGATTGTAACTCCCAAACTACTCAAAGCAAATTTTTCTAGTATTACTCAAACATGGAGATTTGGTAGATGAAATCTAGTGAAGTTACATACATGTAACACTTCCATTCAGTTGGGGACCCCTCCCCCCAGCACCAACTGCTGCTCTGGGCCAGAGTGAAGAGAGGGGGGGGCAGGGTACAGTTCCACCTTGTCTCCTGCATATGTCATCAGTTGGGAACCCCTCCCCCCAGCACCAACTGCTGCTCTGGGCCAGAATGAAGACAGGGGGGACCAGGAGACAACTCCACATTGTTTCCTCTGCTATGCAAATAATATAATATAATGTAATATAATATATTGTATATACATATAATATTTATAATATAATGTACTACAAAGTAATACTAATAATATGAATATATATTTATATTACATGTAATATTACTAATACTATTACAATATAATGGTATAATACAATATAGTAATATATAATACTGATATTGTACTATGCAAATAATGTATGTTGTATGTGTGTGTGTGTGTGTATATATATATATATATAGAGAGAGAGAGAGAGAGAGAGAGAGAGAGAGAGAGAGAGAGAGAGCAAGCCGCTCTGAGTCCCCTTCGGGGTGAGAAGGGCGGCATATAAATGTCGTACATAAATAAAATATAAATAAATAAAAAGAAGATGTACCAGCACCTTATATCATCCAAAATCTACCAAGTGTTGTGGTGGCTGGAGGAACCTTCTAAACAGCATGGGAAGTGTGGTAGGGAGGGTGAGAATAAATATCTCACACAAAACTTTCAATGACAAGAAACCTTTCAGTTACTTCTTTAAACAGGAAGATTTCTGCTGAATTCAGTCAACATATCTGCTATGTACAAGACAATAGTCAGGATAAAATGCAAATGTCCACTGAGAAAACTACTTCCACCGATAAGACCAGAAAAATGACAACTTCCCTTCTGCAGCCCTTGAGAACTTGTAAAAACTTGCTCTAGATATACTCCTTCAGTCCTAATATTACAGGTGGTGTGAAGAGAATGTAAAAAAGTGTAAGCACGTAGCTGCCAGTATAATGTTGGATATAGGACAATTAGGATTTTTCTAATGTACATATAAATAATGTACTGGTCAACAAATGGGACTGAAGACCGACAGGTCAGAGGTTCGAATCTGGGGAGAGCGTGGATGAGCTCCCTCTTTCAGCTCATGTTCCCCATGCAGGGACATGAGAGAAGCCTCCCACAAAGATGGTAAAACATCCGGGCGTCCCCTGGGCAACATCCTTGCAGAAGGCCAGTGCTCTCACACCAGAAGTTACTTGCAGTTTCTCAAGTCACTACTGACACCAAAAAAACAAAAAACAACAAAGACAAACAAACAAACGGGTGCTTGTACAATAGTTATCAACACAAATAGACTTTTGCTAAAACAAAAAGAGAGAGATCCCTTCCTTCTTCTATCCACTAACCCTGAATCTAATCACAGTCTTCTGTCCCACAACAATTTTTTCAAACATGAAGGGGGAAGGAGAATTTATTCAAATAATAATATCTTCCCCATTGTCAGGCAGAGTGCCCTTGATTTCAACTTTTATTTCAATATATTTTATTTACAACTTTTCAACCAATGCCTTAGGACCATTTTATTATTTTAATGGGTAATCAACAATTAATGCTCCATAAAACAAAAGTAATTTGCTTACTTGATGCTTCAACTAGTTCTGGATGGAGGGAATAAGGAATTAAAGGTTCTGGCAGATCTGCAAAGAAAGCTTTCAGAGCTCCTGCCACAGCATTTACAGTTACATCCATAGATTCCAGACTGATATTATGATCTGTAAAATAATATAAAATTAAAATGCATTAGTAATGTGAAAACATACGCATATTGCATTTCTCAAAATCCTATACTAAATGAACACAAAATGTTATTTTAACATTAAATTTAAAATAACATTGTATTTATCACACTATTGAGCATATGTTCAGATATTATAATTTACTGTTTGATTGTCCAGTGATACAAAAACCTTTGCTCAAATTGATCCCACAGTTAATCAGTTAGTCAATTAGAGCAAATATCATTTAGTTACCATACCAACTTTAAGGTTGCACGAGGTTGCACATTAGCATCAATACTAGCTACTGCCAAATCATACTTAGCATTTAATGTAGCAATGATATAAATACTTATTCCTCAGTTTCTTTATTTATAATAAAAAAGATCCGCATTTTATATAATCCATAAAACATAGTTGTTCATCAGATACACTATAAATGTTTTGATGTTAACCATGTCCCACATTACCTTGATCAAACTGCTTTTGAATGTTGTCCTGATCTGTTTTATTCCCACTTACACGATAGAGACCTTCAGTACAAAGACCTTAGGGGAAAGAATAACAATGCCACATGACTGTAGTTTGAAAATGCAGTCAACCGCGACATATTGCAGAGTACAAGTAAAATTAGTGTTTATTTAAAATGTGTAAAACTATCCATTTCCACAATTATTGTGGTCTGGATTTTTATTACCATATATGCAAGGTATCATTTAAAATGCTTAGAGGAAAACCAGTCTCAGTTTCAATTGACACACATTTACTTTATTGTAACTATTATTAGAAAGAAGAAGCTAATTCATAAAGGTAAAGTTTTCCCCCTTGACGTTAAGTCTGGCCGTGTCCGACTCTGGGGGTGGTGCTCACCACAATTTCTAAGCTGAAGATCTGGTGTTGTCCATATACACCTCCTAGGTCATGTGGCCAGCATGACTTCATGAAGCCCTGTTACCTGCCCAAAGAAGCGGTAACTACTGATCTACTCACATTTACATGTTTTCGAACTGCTAGGTTGGCAGACGCTGGGGCTAACATCGGGAGCTCATCCCTCTCTCCAGATTTGAACCGCCAACCTTTTGGTAAGCAAGTTCAGTAGATCAGTTGTTTAACTCGCTGCACTACCAGGGGGCGCTAGAGGAAAATCAGTCTCAGTTTCAAAGGACCCAAACTTACTTTGTTGTAACTATTATTAGAAAGGAGATAATTCATAGCTAGATGAAATACCCTCACATCTATAAAATAAAGTATAGTCAGTTAATGTGCTGTTGAAGGCTTTCATAGCTGTGGATAATTTCAACAGAAAGGAGGAAACCATGAAAATGAACAAAATCTGGCTACCAGTATTAAAAAACTCTAAAATCAAGACAGTAAATGAAGACCAAAGCTCTAAAAGTTAAGTTCGAAAGAAAGTTAAGACTTGGCTGTTCGAGCAGGCATTTGCAGATGAAGTATAATTATTTAACTGAGACCTACGGGATGATATGATGACGCGACGGAAACTGATTTTAACAATGAGGCGCTGAGATGTGTATTTTATATTTTAATTGCTAATTGTATTGTTTTTAGTTGGTTGTTTTATTAGTTGTTTTAATGTGTTTTATCTTGTGGCATTCATTGCCATGTGCACACTGCCTCGAGTCGCCTTTGGGCTGAGAGGGACGGTATAAAATATAGTAAATAAATAAATAAATAAAACCAGGAGTATTCCAGACAGGAAATAATCAAGGCCAGCTAACACCTCCCAACAAAGGATTCCTCTAGACAGGAAGTAGCCAGGCTTTGAAGCTGCAAGACCATTCAATGCTAATCAAGGTGGCCAATTGCAACATTCACGTTTGCCTCAAGCTGACAAGAGTTATTTCTCCCACCCTGGACATTCCACAGATATATAAGCCTCACTCATCTAGTTACCAACAGATCTCACAACCTCTGAGAATGCCTGGAATAGATGTGGGTGAAACACCAGGAGAGAATGCTTCTGGAACATGGCCATACAGCCCAGAAAACTCACAGCAAACCTATAATCAGTTACTTGTTGCCTCATAAATTGCATACAGTTGGTCCTTCTGCATCCATAAATTACATCATACACAGCTTTAAAAATTCAAAAACTTGACCCTGATTTTGCCATTTTATGAGGGACATCATTTTACTATGCCATTGTGCATAATTGGACTTAAGCATCCAAGGATTTTAGAATTCATCAGGTGTTCAGTAATTAAACCCCAAGGGATACAAAGGGCCAGTAGTATTTTAATTACAATTTTTATATCCTTAGCAACTACTGTATTATGAAAAAGCAACCAAATGCCTTGAAAAAGGGAAAACATCCCGAAACGGAAAATAATATGTGGCCGCTTTGAAATAAGTAGCATTGCCTTTACCGTCGGCTTGGTTCGGCTGTTGATTTTCGGCTGGCTTGGTTCGGCTGTTGATTTTCGGCTTCGCTACGAGGAAACACCCATCCCTGTTCTCCTCACAGCTGTCCTGGGGATTTCCCCATTCCCGGAGCTTGCGCTGACGTCAGCAAGCGGCACCGGGCTTGACCCATGGAGAGAGACGCCCACGTCCTTCTCTGCAGCCGCTTGCCAAACCCCCTCTTCTCGCCTAGCGCTGCTCGTGTGTGCATGTTTTGTCCCCCCGCACCTTCTCTCCGCAACCACCCTTCTCATTCTACGGACTCCCCAGCAACTCATTCCTCAAACTCCGCCTCCTGAGACATTGCTATTCGGCTTCTCAGAAGCGAGCCAGTTGACTGGGACACCTATTGAATGGGACTTATGCGGTATTGTACCCTGTAAGGTCTGTATTGCACTTGGTATTGCTAGTATACATGTTTTATATTATATTACATGTTTAGAGACATTTAGTGTGTGGTATATGATTGCTTGTACAGTGATTATTGTGGGACAACTAATGCGAATATTAGCATGTTATTTTCACACCGTTCTACTTAAGATTTACTTTCACATCGTGGTTTTCACTGTGATTGTTTACCAGCCCGCTCGTGGTTTTTTTCACAGGTAACAATGAACTGTAATGTACGGAGGTAGGAAATAGAAAGAAGAGCCGAGAATTCACATACTTTAATGTCAGAAATCCAACCGTGTTTCACCAGATCAGAAATTGTAAAATTTGCCTCATCAGCCATGTATGCAGTCATGCAACAATCATATTTATTTCGCTACCCATGCGGTCAAATGGGAGGGTTTGGTCTAAATCTGTCTATCTCAACTATAGTAAACACACTGTATCAGTAAGAATTTGGTATGTACTCATGAAAGCTAATTGGTTCAATGAGCCTATTCCAATTAAGCCTAACAATTGGATTTAGGTCACAAGAACAGGGAAGGGAAGAGAAGAGATGGGGAGAAAGAAAGTATACAGAAGAACTAGTAATACAATTATATATGAGAAGTGAATGGGGGGGGAGGAAAGGGGAAGGCAAAATAAACTAAAAGCAATGGAAGCCAAAGTACAGCAACTGTGAGAGAATTAAATACAGGGAGTATAGTAACAAGTAAGCAAAAAGATGCTTGAAAGTACAGTGTTCCCTCACTTATTGCTGGGGTTAGGTTCCAGGACCTTCCGCAATAAGTGAAAAACCGCGATGTAGGGATGCTCTATTTATTTTAATATTTATACATTACTAGCTGACCCGGCCATGCGTTGCTGTGGGATTTTTTTTACTTGGGGACTGTGTGTGTGTAGTTATGTAGCAGGAAAAATCCTACCAAATATTACCCCTTTGACTCCAAGGCTGCTGTGCGTGCAGGCGCAGGAACGAGAAGACATGACAACTGGGTTACTTTTCAGGAAACACCGTTTATTCCAGATCCACAGCTGCAGGGTCTGCCCTTTTTGGCGTAACAAGACGCAAGGAACAGAACAGCCCCTCCTTTCAGTCATTCAGTTTTTATACAATCAATGGAGTCAGTTTAAGCAATGCCTCCTTCATTCATTTTAACTGGCTATCACTGATGATGTGCATTAATTCTAACCAATTAACAATGCATTAGGTAATCTAATATTCCAATGGCTGAAAGGCACTATGCAGTTTATTTTCTGACCAATTCTTAAAGCTATCTCTATGTGCGTAGCTTGTCCCTATATTGTTACTCGGATAAGCTTTCCCACCGGTCCTGCCAAGTGGGTGTTTCATCAGGCTAACACATGTGATGTCTCCTAAACCAATCTCTGCTTGGTAAACAAAGTGCACATGGAGTTTTCCTAACCAATTGTAATGCATCCAGGACAACCAATGAGGTGGCTTTTCTTTTAAGCCAATCACTGCTGTTTTCTAACGTGCTTGCTAATCTCTGCATTCTTCTCTATGCTTATGCTTGGTAGCATTTTCTCCTGACGTTTCTTCTGCAACTCAATGAGTCTCCTTCAGTTATGTATATGTGTATGCGTGTATATGTTTGTACTTATGTATATGTGTGTTTGTATATGTATGTGCGTGAATATGTGTTGATGTGTGTAAGTACAGGTGTGTTTATGTATGTGTGTATGTGTATACTTGTATATTTCTGTGCATGTATATGTGTGTGTGTGTATGTGTTTCTGTGTTCCTTTCTTCTCCCCTCTTTCCTTCCTTCCTTAACTCCATCCTTCTTTCCTTCCTTTCCCCTCCCGACCTTCCTGCTATCCTTCCTTTTTCCTTCCTTTCTTCTCCCTTCCATCCATTCTTCCTTCTATACTTCCCTTCCTTTCTTCTCCCCTCCTTCCTTCCATCCATTCTTCCTTCTATCCTTCCTTTCTTCTCCCCTCCTTCCCTTCCTTCTTTCCTTTCCCTTTCCCTCCTTCCTGCCATTCCTCCCCTTTCTGTATCAGTCCTTGCTCTCCTTGTCTCAGTCCCTCCATTCCTTTCCCTACCTTTTTTCCTTTCTTTCGTTCCTTTGGGGGGGGGGGTTAAGAAGGAGGGCGGGAGGAGGTAGGAGGGGCGCTGTCCTCGTTTGCTGCAGCGGAGTCCTCCAGAGGCCCCGGCTTTGGCGAAGACAGCGGGCTTTCCTCCTCCTTTAAGCTCTTAATCAGCCAGCGCCGCTGTGGCTTTGTCTCTTTCCTGTGCCCCAGTCTATATATATGTGTTTTCTCTCTGTCCTCCTGCCTCTTCTCCCTCCCTCCCTCCCTCCCTACCACCTGCGTTCCGACATTCTAAACTGCCAGAGGGTGGTGGCTCCCAGCCACCTACATTCTAACTGAGAGAATATATGCATAATGCCTCTAATTGGCCAGCACCACCAACATTCCAACATTCTAAACTGCCAGAGGGGGCTGGAGGGGGGATCATGGGAGTTGTAGTCCATAATGTTTGTTTGGATTTGTGGCCGTTGGCTCTTTGGGGGTAAATATACCTCATAGGGTTTTCTGGGTATGTGGGCTGTTTTTGTGTGTCTGCCTTGTGTGGTTTTGCTGTCTATAGGCTACTTAGGATGACAGCTCTCTCTATATATATAGATTTTAGTAGTTATACACTATTTTAAGTTTTTATAAACTTAGAATAAAGTGAAGGAAAGGAAGAAAAGGCCCTTCAAGAGTGGAGGGAGGGAGGACTGAGGAGGGAAAGCATCTTGGGGAGCGGTGGCGGCAAAACTCCACAAAACAGCAAAAATACCATGATATATATTTTAAATTAATATTTTTTGAAATCTGTGAAATAGTGAGTCCGCAATAAGCGAACCACAAAGTAGTGAGGGAACACTGTAATTGGTGTTCTTGCAGAATGTTAGGGTAGGGTAGGGTAGGGTAAAGACTATCTAAAGCAACTTCTGAGAAAGCACAACCACTTGAAAAATGTGTCTATGAAAGTAATGGGTTCCGGTGCAATGTGGTACTGTACTGGGTGTGCATGTTTACTGTACCACTTTGTATTTTAAAAAATCTAATTTGTGTGATTTTTTAAAAAAAATATCTGAAGCCTTGGCACATCCTTTACACTAGATCAGGGCTGTCCAACTTCTACTTGACCTTGGGCCGGAATTCCGGTCACTGATCACCTGGGGGGCCAAGCCCTGGCTCCGCCCTTCCCCTCCCCTGGCTCTGCCCCCTCCCCTGGCTCTGCCCCCTCCCCGCCCCCAGCATTGCATAAATATACAATTAAATATTATATTATTTAAATAAGGGGAGAGGGAGGGATGGATGGAACACATGAGGGGCATAAATATACAATTACATATTATATTATTTAAATAAGGGGAGAGGGAGGGAGGGATGGAACACATGAGGGGCATAAATATACAATTACATATTATATTATTTAAATAAGGGGAGAGGGAGGGAGGGATGGAACACATGAGGGGCATAAATATACAATTACATATTATATTATTTAAATAAGGGGAGAGGGAGGGAGGGATGGAACACATGAGGGGCATAAATATACAGAATATCAAGGCAGAAAATCCCACAATCTCTGCTTTGAACTGGAATATATGACTGGCCACATTGATCAGCATTGAATGGCCTTGCAGTTGAAAGGTCTGTGTGCTTTCATTCTGCCAGTTTACCCCTGGCTGATTCCATTCAGTGCAAGTCATCAAAGTAAACTTAGGTAATTGCAAAGAATGTAAATAACTCTGGGGGGGGGAGGAAAAGGGGGGGAAAGGGGTGGGAGGCCTTTCCTTGAGCTCCCTCTCATTCAATTCCCCCCTCCCTCCTTTTCTCCTCCTCCCCTCTCCTATGGCTGGCCGGTTCACTCCTTCTCATTAAAGAGACAGTTCATGAAATGCAAATGAAGGGGTCAGAAAGGAAGGGGCTTGTGTGTGTGTGTGTGTGTGTGTCTGAGAGAGCCAGAGAGATCTTCCCTTTGCACTGGGGAGAGGTGTGCCCAGGGCAGGTCCCCCCCCCTCTCTCTCTCTCTGTCACTCACTCACTCACTCACGCTCTCAGACACACTCCCTCCCTGCCAAACCCCTTTTGCTTCCCTGGCGCTGAGGGCCTGAGCACCTTCCAGACGGAGCAGCAGCAAAGGAGGAAGCGGCGCTGCCGAGGGGGAAAGCCATGCGGTCGGGTCGCTCTTCCTGTTTGCTACCAAGGGGGCGGGGCCCGAGAGATGTCACTCCCTCCCATTGGCCCCCTCCCTCAGGAGAAGAGGAGGCGGCCAATAGAAAGCCAAGGGGCGGGACCAAAAAATAATAATAATAAATATTTTTTTAATTGAAAAAAATATTTTAAAATATTTTTAAAAATATATTATTTATTGCAGGAGGGTAAGGGGCCGTAGCCAAGGGGCTAGGGGGCCGTGTACGGCCCCCGGGCCACCTGTTGGACAGGCTTGCACTAGATTATGAACGTAAGAAGGAGAAGAAGGGAACTGAGAGAAGAATTGCCGTATTTATTATTTACATTCCAGATACATTTATCAGAAATAAAAACTTACATTTAACGCTTATACCTGATATTTCATTTAATAATAAAATTGTTTTAAAAGCAACACAATTCCAATGTGCAGTATTCCCAGGAATAGCTACTTGAACACCACCTTATATACTACCTAGAGAGAAGTAAATGGAATATCTACTAAAGTTCTTAGAAATAATGCAATTATCTGCATTAGGTGTGAATCAGGAAATGTTCCATTTAAATACTACTTCAGCAATAAAGTAACTGCCCGGCCATACGCAAGTCATGATTACAGGTATGCACAGTAGAAGGGATGTTTTAATAGGATAATTCTACTGACCAAATTTACAGGGCTGCTATTAGGATTTCCAAGAACATAATGATTAATGAGAATATGGAGTCCTTTGAAAACTCTAAAGATGCTTCTGCTATTCAAAGACACAGATGTGTTATCAGCATACAAAGAGATGTACTGATACTGTAGTATCAAAGACAGAGGCAAAGAAGTTTGCAATATAATCTTTCATAGACTCAGTTTGCACCTGATAAAATAAACTGAGTTTAACAAAAGTTTGCTACAAGCACCTGTCTCTCATTTATATTCATTACCCTAAAAATTCTACTTCAAACTGTATCAGGCCAATTAAAATTCTCATGAGCAATTGAATGGCTAGATGTGGTAAGATCTAGTTAAATTTGATTACAAAAAGTTGTATGTATTACAGATAAAATATGTAATATAAAGCAAAAACACTTAAGTTGCTGTAGTTTTACCAAATATGGAAAACAAAACATCTATCAAACAGATATCAATAGTACACTTCCCCTGTAGGGAGTTGTACGCTCTCTGAATGCCGCTCCTGTTATCAACCTGGCTGCTGTCAATTGGACTAGTTGCAGCTTCCGAACCGTCTTCAAAGGCAACCCCACATAGAGAGCGTTGCAGTAATCTATACGGGATGTAACCAGAGCATGGACCACCGTGGCCAAGTCAGACTTCCCAAGGTACGGGCGCAGCTGGCGCACAAGTTTTAACTGTGCAAATGCTCCCCTGGTCACCACCGAAACCTGGGGTTCCAGGCTCACTGATGAGTCCAGGATCACACCCAAACTGCGAACCTGCATCTTCAGGGGGAGTGTAACCCCGTCTAACACAGGCTGTAACCCTATGCCCTGTTCGGCCTTTCGACTGACCAGGAGTGCCTCTGTCTTGTCTGGATTCAATTTCAATTTGTTCGCCCTCATCCAGTCCGACACAGCGGCTAAGCACCAGTTCAGGACCTGAACAGCCTCCTTAGTAGCAGGTGGGAAGGAGTGACAGAGTTGGACATCATCTGTGTACAGATGACACCGCACTATGAAACTCCGGATATCCTTCCCCAGCGGCTTCATGTAGATGTTAAACAACATGGGAGATAGTATTGAACCCTGAGGAACCCCACAAGACAATGGTTGTGGGGTTGAACAGGTGTCTCCCAATAACACCTTCTGAGATCGGCCCTCCAGAAAGGATCGAAGCCACTGCAAGACAGTGCCTCCGAGCCCCATCTCTGCGAGGCGTCCCAGAAGGATACCGTGGTCAACGGCATTGAAGAGAGGTCCAGCAGAACCAACAGAGACAAACTCCCCCTGTCTAGCTCCCGACATAGATCATCCACTAAGGCGACAAAGGCTGTCTTGGTACCATGCCCCGGCCTAAAACCAGACTGTGCTGGGTCTAGATCCAATTGCACAAGTCCTCCCACATAAAAAGATGAGAAAGGCCTGTAATTGACATCATATGTAGACCTCAACTATGAGAGACAACATGAGAAAACACACCCAGAAAATCACATTGTCTGTTTTTTAATGAATTTATTTGCAAATTATGGTGGAAAATAAGTATTTGGTCGATAACAAAAGTTCATCTCAATACTTTGTTATATATCTTTATTGGCAATGACAGAGGTCAAACGGTTTTTGTAAGTCCTCACAAGGCTGGCACACACTGCTGCTGGTATGTTGGCCCATTCCTCTATGCAGATCTCCTCAAGAACAGTGATGTTTTGGGGCTGTCGCTGGGCAATACGGACTTTCAACTCCCTCAAAAGGTTTTCTATAGAGATCTGGCTAGGCCACTTCAGGTCCTTGAAATACTTCTTACGAAGCCTCTCCTTTGTTGCCCTGGCGGTGTGCTTGGGATCATTGTCATGCTGAAAGACCCAGCCACATTTAATTTTAGTGCCCTTGCTGATGGAGGGAGGTTTGCAGCCCCAAAGCATGATGTTGCCACCCCATGCTTCACAGTAGGGGTGGTGTTCTTTGGATGCAACTCAGCAATCTTTCTCCTCTTTCTCCTCCAAACACAACGCGTTATGTTTCTGCCAAACAATTCTACTTTGGTTTCATCTGACCATATGACATTCTCCCAATATTCTTCTGGATCATCCAAATGCTCTCTAGCAAACTTCAGCCAGCCCAGGACATGTACTGGCTTAAGCAGGGGGACACGTCTGGGACTGCAGGATCTGAGTCCCTGGCGGCATAGTGTGTTACTGATGGTAGCCTTTGTTACGTTGGTCCCAGCTCTCTTCAGGTCCTTCACTAGGTTCCCCCATGTGGTTCTGGGATTTTTGCTCACCATTCTTCTGATCATTTTAACCCCACGGGGTGGGATCTTGTGTGGAGCCCCAGATCGAGGGAGATTATCAGTGATCTTGTATCTCTTCCATTTTCTTATTATTGCTCCCACAGTTGATTTCTTCACACCAAGCTGCTTGCCTATTGCAGATTCAGTCTTCCCAGTCTGGTGCAGGGTGACAATTTTGTTTCTAGTGTCCTTCAACAGCTCTTTGGCCTTCACCAGAGTGGAGTTTGGAGTGTGATTGCTTGAGGTTGTGGACAGGGTCTTTTATACTGATAACAAGTTCAAATAGCTGCCATTACTACAAATAATGAGTGGAGGATAGAGGAGCCTCTACAGGTCTGTGAGGCTCAGAAATCGTGCTTGTTTGTAGGTGACAAAATACTTATTTTCCACGATTATTTGCAAATAAATTCATTAAAAATCAGACAATATGATTTTCTGAGTATGTTTTCTCATGTTGTCTCTCATAGTTGAGGTCTACCTATGAGGTAAATTATTGGCTTCTCTCATCTTTTTAAGTAGGAGAACTTGTACAATTGGTATCTGACTAAATCCTTTTCTCCCCACTGTACATACAACAAATTGTGGGAAAATTTCTGTGAAGCTCCAAATACTTCTGCAAGGCACTGTGTTATCAGCTTTTTTATTCCTGAAAATGTCCAATATTATGTGAAAACCCATCTCTAGAATTTGTTCTATTAGCTGCACCTGATACAAAAAGATACTCAAAAATATGGAGGTGCTAAATATTTTTATTGTAAAACAAATATTAAGAAAACAAAAACAAACTGGCATTTGTTGGCTGCATAAGCACTCACCTACAGATTTAGCATTTGACATCAACTGTAGCTATAAGTATTCTTGAGTAACTTATTATCAGCTTTGCACATATGGATCCAATTTTTTGCCTACTATTCTTGGAAAAACTGCTCCAGCACTTAAGTTGGACTTGATGAACCCCAATTTTCAATTCGTATGCCTGATTTTCAATCACATTGAGGCCTGAACTATTAACTATGCCATTCTACACGTTCTGTGGTACAGCCAAAAAATTCAATGGTAGTCTCATTAGGCCAGAGAACCCCTTTGACCAAATATTTGCAAAACGTTACATTGGAGACAAGCTTTAATGTGTCTGATTTCAACACTGGCTTTCTTCTAGGCACTTTTTCACAAAATCCAGTGTGGTAGAAGGTTTGAGAATGTCTCTCCGCTCAGCTGCAGATTTCTTCAGCACCTACAGAGTTTTAATTGGCTACTGATTGCTTCTCTGACTAATGCCCTCCTTACTAGGTCACTGAATTTAGGAGGATAGCCTTTTGCTACTCTGCAACTGCAGAGCTGCAACTCTGATAGAGCTGCAACTACTGAGCCATAATCATTCCACTTTTAATAACAGGTTTAATGCTGCTCCAGGAAATGTTCATACTGGTGACTTGGACCTGTTCCGATAGCTCCTTGATGCTGTTTATTTAGATATGGACTCTTGAGCCTTCTAGAAAGATGTGTATTTATTCTGACATCTTGTTAACAGTGAAACTGCACAGATAGCCTCCATTCAACTATTTAGGTCATATCTGGAGACAATGGGTTGTACCATTAAGCTAACTAATGCAACCAACATGTGACAGTTCGTTTCTGTTTACTATTTTGCAACTTCAGACTGTTAACTATTCTGTATACATCAAGTAGAAATCATGATAATTAAATTCAATTGAATTCTAACGTTTAACACACAAATTATGGAAAAAATGGGTGAAAGATATTACACTGATGACTTATGGCCGCACAAACTAAGAAAGCATGCAATATCACAGTATCTGCCAAATTAATCTTTACAGCAATTAAAAATGGAACCAGATGTGATTTTCAAACTCTGAAAGATGACTCCGATAAAATAATTTTTCAATTTACAAACAAATTATGGAAAGAATCAAAGAGATCAGGTTACAGGTTAATGCAATTCTTACAACTGAACAAGTGTTATTTTACAGTAATTTTTACATCTTTACATATAGAAGGCAGTTAATCTGTGGAGGTTCTGTTCGGTGATCCCCATGGATGGCAGATGTCTGTGCCCTATTTTATTAAATGCATTGGCATGTGTGCATCAGCATGTCTTTGTGCTTCTGATGCTTCTAAATAGAGACTGGCAATGCTGTTCAAACAGTGAATTGGTATATTTTAAAGATAAAGAACATAAGAACATAAGAAGAGCCATGCTGAATCGGACCTCAGCCCATCTAGTCCAGCATTCTGTATCACACAGTGGCCCACCAGTTGTACACGGGGATCTCGAGCAGAAGGGCTCCCGACCCCCCACAACCAGTACCCAGGGAAATCCTGCCTACCTCAACCAACTACTAAATTTCCTTTAGTAATCAAAATTATTTGTACATTGAATGTCTGGTCTGGGATGAATACGAAATGGGGACAGTGAGAGGAACAGCAACAGAGAACCAAAAAAGGAGAGTAAGACAGAAATGTCAGAGACAACAAACACCATGCAGAGTAGCAAAAGACATCCTCTCTCACCAGCATTGAATCCCAAAAGCCAACCAATCTATCTGATGCAGTGAGTGGCTGATTATTTCGAATTGCCATTCAAATAAAATATTTTAATCCCAATTATGTTTTAATTGAATGTAACTCTTTTCTAGGAAATTTGTAAACTTATTTCTACATTAACACAATATAAATCTATAAACAAAAAGATACAAGACTTTTGGGATGGGGGGGAGGTAAAAACTATTCTCGAAGTTCCATTTTTCCTACCTGTGTCTTCAATGAATTCCACACACTTCTCAACAAAGAATGGGATAGGCTTTTCAGGTGTAACCAAATCCTGCAGAGGCATCCCAAAGTAATTGCTATCCCAATTTCTACGAGTTGGTGGATTGAATGTCTTCGTTTTCTTTTTTTGCTACAACAAAGCCACAAAATTGTTAGCCAACATCAGTAACTGAAAACGTAATAAGTACACAACAACATATATACACCAAGACAATTTTTCAAACAGCAACATTAGTTTTGAATGCATTTTTTTAAAAAGCAGACCGAATAAAAACAACCATCATGTTATTTTCGTTATTGACCTTATTGATCTTATCAATCTTTAGGCAAGGAACATTCAGGTGGTTTTGTCTAAAATGAAGCCTACAGTACCTGGTTTTCACTGCTAGTCTCCCATTAAAGTACTAACCAGAGCTACCCCTGCCAAGCTTCCAAGATCAAGACAGGATCTGGTGCCTTTAGAATATTTTGGCCATCTGTGCCTAGCTACAGACTAATAAATAACTAGGCGACCATATGGTTTAAGGCAGTGGTTCCTAACTTTTCTGCAACGCCTCTAATAACCTCACCAAAGCATGGAACTTCTCCCTGTAACGTTATGTGTCTCACCTGACCATCAGCAGCAGGATCAATTGCAATCCCAAACTCTTTTGGTCTGAAACATTTACTTCAAAACAAAATTTTAGATTTTTTTAATTGCAAATTTCAAACCAACATGGAGTAAATACATTTTAAAACTTCTTTTATAGAATCGCTGAAGCTCACCCATGCAGCACCAATATTTTAGGTTAAAGGAGTTAGATATCAATAATTTAATGCACTTTTATTTATGTATGGCAATTTTCCTCTCCTACTACAACCCTCCCCCCATCATGACTTATACTAAACCAGAAATGGGGAATCTGTGACCTGCACACTTATCCACTCCAACCCCCAAGTTTCTTCTACTGGTTTCTCTAATTACCAATGAAAGAGTTTAAATATATTCAACTCCCTCAGAGAAATGAGTCGTGCTTTGCAAACAAGAAATATATTGCCCTGGAGCTTATTCTTGCGCAGCACTGTATTGTGTGTTTATGTTGCAAAATAATTTAAAAAATGTAATGGTAAAATTACACCTATCCATGGCCAATTTACATTGACTCTGTCCTAAGTCGTAAACCTCACCCACAGTTGGAAGTCATCCCACATCTCTCTTAAATAGCCCCCCCCCCCCCTCTCAAGTCCATTCCTGGCCTTAAGCTGCTCTAGAAAAAAATCTTCCTATCTCTCTGTCAAGAGGCAGAAGAAGAAAGAAGGGGCGGGGGGTGAGAAGTCCCTTTGCAATAAATAAACTTTTCACCATTTTTTTTCTAGAGGATACTGTACAAAGGATCCTATACCAAAATAAATAGTAAATGTAAATAGAATGACGACAAATTAGGATTTTTAAAAGCTATGACATCAATTGTTCCTTTCACCCCATATTGACCACTACACAAATCCAAGTCTGAGAAATGATGCCTACCATTCTTTTAGACAGCAATGTGATTTGGACCTACAAATTTTTGTCAAACTTTAATAAGGCAACCCCGACGTCAGTGGGTTCTCAAATGCTTAAAAGCTTTGAATTTAAAATTACAAGACCCTTACTTTGATTTTAAGGGTGCATCTACACTGCTGAATGTATGTAGTTTGACACTGCCCTATCTCAATACTATGGAATCATGGGAGTTGCAGTTTGGTAAGGCACAAGCCTTCTTTAGAAAAGAAGGATAAAGCCCTTGTAAAACTACAACTCCCAGGATTAAATAGCACTTAGCCATGGCAGATAACTGCGTGTCAAACTGCATTAATTCTACAGTGTAGATGCATTCTTAGTCAAAAAATATAATGAAAGGACATACAACATTATTAGGTGTATAAACCCTTTATCTCATTTGTATTTGGGATAATACGGGAGAAATCCATTCCACAATTTCTTGCCATGTCAGTGTTGCTCCTCTTGGAAACTGACAGGGGATTCTTCCATGTGACTCAGAATGGCATTTTTACAGCAATCAGCCACCCCGCAACAGCCACATCTCCTGTTTTTGTTTTGTTTTATTTCTTTTCACATGATCTTTCACTATAACCAATATTAGTTGGGTTTGACAGAAGATTCAGTCAAAAATATTTACAGGGCGCTAATTTGAGGGAAAAGTGTTTAAAACAGTGGTGTGTACAGCTCTTTAATAAATTGGCAGAGACAATATTCTGTTTTCATAATGACATTTACTATGCACAAGCAGAGTTTTGTCACTACCTGCTTCCAACAGGTTTCATGAAGCAGAAAATCTTTAAGATCTGAATCACTTCAACAAATCGCTAGGACTATCTTGTGATCACAATAGAATGAAGTACATCAATAGTTTTTACCAAAATGTGAAATAAATATATTCTATTCAATTGTTTTAACGTATTTTAATTCTTATAGTTGTGACTGCTTTTATTGGACCAGTTTACATTTGAGACATTTGCAAATAATATCAGTTAGATCACAGATACAGACTTTCAGGGTATTGTTGCAATATGTGTTTTATGCACAGCAGAGATTTGAAGTTTATTATGGTAAAAGGGGCATTTCCTTGTGCACCCATTTTAACAATGTCTCCAACCTCACGCCATCACACAAGAAAACCATCAGCTCAAAGTATTGATCTATCTTTTTGTCACTTCAATATAAGAAGTTTAACTGGAGTTAACACACTAAGACATATGCTACCTCATATTCTATCATTCATGTTTTTTAAATGTTACAATTTCTGATATACATGGAAGACATTTGTATAGGTAGATAATTTTTCGTCATAAGGGCAGACTCAAGATCCATACCTATAAATGAGCACAAACACAACTTCATTCCTATTCTGTTGGAAATTACAATCTTCTTCAATTGTTCTCTAGTAATGTTTGTATATGATCCTGTTGCTTACTGTTTGTATGTATGTTCTGGTCTGCAGCTTCCTTGACTCTATGGTCCTTAAGAAGTTATAATGGGCTGTAGACCCCATGTTCTCTCTCTCTCCTATGTGGCCTGTTGGTTGCTGTTTTTTTTATAAGAAAGATGCCTCTGGCTGGATGGCACAAAAATTATCTCAAATACATCTGAAACTGGACCAATAACTTTTGTACCTGTGTATGCTGAATACATGAAGGTTGTGAGTAAAATAAATACACTATTTTATCCAAGTCTATTTAATTTTTGTTTCTTGAGTGAATGATATAAAACAAGTTGGTTTATGGGAGAGTATACAGTAGAGCAGACATCCTCAAACTGCGGCCCTCCAGCTGTTTGGGTCTCCAACTCCCAGAAGCCCTAATGAGCTTGTTCAATGGTCAGGAATTCTGGGAGTTGAAGACCCAAACAGCTGGAGGGCTGCAGTTTGAAGATGCCTGCAATAGAGTCTCTATTATCCAACCTTCGCTCATCCAACATTCTGTATTATCCAACCAACACAGTCTACCTTCCGCTCTGATCCACAGCTGTTTCAATACATTGCTATGTTTTGGTGCTCAATTTGTAAATACAGTAATGACTACATCATGTTACAATGTATTGAACTGCTTTTTCTGTTGATTTGTTGTAAAACATTATGCTTTGGTGCTTAATTTGTAAAATTATAATGTAATTTGACGTTTAATAGTCTTTTCCTTAATTCCTCCTTATTATCCAACATTTTTGATTATTCAACATTTTGCCGGCCCGATTATGTTGGGTAAGTGAGACTCTACTCTATATTTTTGGTCACTGAAAGAGGTTTCTAAAGCTCTGCTGTTTTTATGCACTGGAAAATCTCTGTTTTCCTAAAAGGTCAAAGATAACAGGATATTCAGTCTAACAATTAAAACAATTATATCTTCTCTTATATTTACCATAAGAGAATATTCTACTCTAAGGGATTTTGACTCTTCTCTGAAAGGTCATGCTTTTCTAAAAAGTTATGATCTCCAAATGGTGTTTTCCAAAAGATTATGAATGCCATTTTCCAAAATACTCGTTCCCTCATACAGTTAAAGGCATGCACAGACTTCTTAACCCTTCATAAATAAACCTAATGGAAGTCCAGGAAAGTGATAGCAAAATTACAGCCTGATGCTGTATGGAACTTTCCTCCACCAGTGACAGAGTAGTTATGGGAATGCACCCTGGAGCCTCATGCTGAGATTGCCATGTGGTGACCAGTAAACAGAGCTTTATATTCTGCTGGCAATGAACAAGATCTCAGTCAGTTTATGCTACTCCCTGGGCTTGATAGGTAACTTCTTCGAACCGTCTCATGCCTGAAAAGTTTCATCCTCTGCTAAGGCTAATCAAATTCTATCCTCTGCTCCAGAGATGGGGAACTTTTTTCTGCAATAGGTGTTAAATTATCTAAAGAAGCAGCCAGCACATTGAAGGGTGAGGAAGTTTACAGGCCAATACCTGGAGGAATATGAGAAACGCAAGAGCATTCTACCCTGTCAGTTGTGGTCAGAATATCTAGCTTCTTGCACATTGAAAAAAAAACTCCCAAGAAGAAGCAAAATAACTTTTTGATCCCAAATGGTTCTTCTCTATGCATGGGAAACATATGTATAGACAATCAAGTAACCGCTTTGCTATTTTGTCAAACTAAATAAAAAGTTATAAACAAGTAAATTCTCTTCACTCCTTGAAGTCAAATGCCTTTCCAAAACCAACCAGAAGATCTACTCTGTTAAACATATTAAAAGTACAAATAAGCAAGCATAGCCCTTTCTAATGCTACTGAACAAAAGTATTTGTGAACCAAATTCTACATGTTTCTGCCAAATAGTCATAGACATGGATTGCATCTACACACCATAAAACTCATGCAATCTGATACCAATTTAACTGCCATAGCTCAATGCTACTGAATCATGAGTATTGTAGCTTTTACAAGTTTTTTAGCCTTCACTGCCAAACAGGGCTGGTCCGCCAAAATTACAACTCTTACAATTCCACAGCATTGAGCCAGGGCAGTTACAGTGGTGGCAAACTGAATTAATTCAGTATAGATGCATTCCAGTTAAACAATGGTATGGGTCACTTTAGCAAACCTCATACGTTTCTCTGCACAATATATAACCAATCCAAAACAATGTGTCACATAAGAAGCTACACGTTAATTGCCCTATATCCACAGTAGGCCTATCTGACTACCAGGAAATTTTATATATAAACACTGCATTCCTGAACATGCTTCATGACTTGCCCCTAACATATATACTGAGTTAAGTGATATGGCCAAGCAGTGCACATAAAAGTGTGTTATTAGAAAATTAATAATGACTCTTCATTCATAAATCAAAACTATTGAGGCATTTCCAAACACTGCTGATAACACATAAAACACATTAAGTATAATGTAAGAATGCCAGTTGTTATATTCAGTTTAGAAAAGTGTCATTTCAAATCCTGGCCTAGTAACTTCTCTGCATTTGAAAGTGATATAAATTAATCTTCTACACGATGGCCAAGAATACAGTAGTGACCCTTCCACCTCTGAGGGTTTAACCTTTGCAGATTTCATTATTTTTGAATTTGTAATATATTTTCTCCAGTAATATCTAGTTCCTTCAGTGGCCAACATCTAGATGTGTAGATCCTAGCATATGATTTGGCATTCACCTTGTACATGATTTCACAGCATCATAGATTCATGTAGAAGGACCTAGAGAATTACAGGCAGTCCCCAAGTTACAAACATCTGACTTACAGATGACTCATAGTTAAGAATGGGGGTGAGACAACAGCAAGTGAGAGAAATCTATGCCAAGGAAAATTTACTCCTGTAAGGGTTTATCATAGGGGAAATGTGTCTTCACTGAAGCTTTATCCCTAATTCTTGTTTCCACAAGCCAATTTTTTCAAAATCCAATTCTCACAGGGACAAAAAAATGAGATAAAATCTTCTGTACAGGGACACAGCAAAACAAACATCACGAGGATGTTAACCCTTCCCTATGCTATCCACAGCTAAACAATTTTTGTATTTAGCTGGAGTTACACTTTAAAATGTACCTATTCCGAATACAAATTCAAATTAAGAACAAATGTATAGAACCTATCTTGCTCATAATTGGGGGCTGCCTGTATTCTATCAAATTAAAAAGTGTTTATTTAATTCATGGTTTTTCCACCTTCCCAGAGGGTCCTACACGCATAGAGGACTTACTGTACCAATAACCATAATGCTACACTGAATACTTATTCATTATAATCCAAATGCCTAATTCCAATGTTGTATTAGCCAGAACTTCATCCCTTCTCTTGCCTCTCCATCATTCTCAAATTTTGGGGTGCACATGGAACTGCTAGAGACAAGGAGTGTTCTCTTGAAACTGCAAATAGAGTACTTTCACACACGGATGTTCCTCTCTTGATTTAGTCCAAAGACAGAAAGTGATCCAAACTATAGCTTTTGGTGTGACACCAAAGGAGTCAAATTTATTATCTCCAACAGTAACAAGTACTGACCGAAGGAAAAATGTATTCATACAATACTAATTACTAATACATTACTATCCCGATTACCCTGACAGAAATATATACAACAGCTTTAACCAGAATAAAAATGGGGTACTACTATAAAAACATTATAATACAACATAAAGATATTGCGTCTTAGAAAGTAAATACTTAATTTTTAAAAAACTTACTTTCTTATCTTCTTTCACCTTCTGCGTCTTCTTCTTCGTCTTTTTATCATCTAATTCTTGATCTGATGTAATAGCAGGATTATCAATGCCAGCTTTCCATGTTTCTGCAGGGGACAGAAGTGGATCTTCTTCGCTACCACGATGTCTTCCTTTTCTTTTTGTTTTAGATGTAGTAAAAGCTTCATCATCGCTTGCATCTGAATGTGCTCTCCTATAATACGATTTGGCTTTACTGAATAGTGTTTTAGATCTATATTTGTATTTTGAAGGTCTTCTTTCACCTTGGGTCTTTGAAATTCTATCAGGAAAGCCGTTTTCTTCATCTCCTTGGGCATTACTTATAATAAATGAATTTCTAATTTTAACCACACGATTCTGACTATCATCTGGAATTACGTAGATATCATCAGTAAGACCTCTGTGCTTAAAAAGAGTGTCTATTGGTTCTGCATAATTATCCGACTGATCGAGATCATCAGTTGGTGCCAAAGCCATTCTAGATTGTTTCCTTGGGTTTTTACCAATGCCTGCCTCAATGGTTTTTACTAAGTTTGGATCTAGTTTTTTCACATTTGTCTTGGGCACTATTGGCTTCGGTTTTATGGGAGGAGGCACTTTATGGTTGCGTTCATGATCATGACAGTTCAGAGGTGTACTATGAGTAGGATATTCATTACCTTCCAAATCTAATCGGTATTTTGAGCGATCAGGTGTTGGGAGTAGCTGTACATCATCTCCAATTGGGCTGTAAGGAGGTGGGGCTTCAGTATCATCTTCTGAATCTGGATAATAATTGTAAGCAAGAGAGCTCCCTCTGGGGGAATGCAGAAACACATCCTCACTTGTGTGTGTTGCCTCTCTTGCGTTATCAGACATATAGGAATTTTCAATCATATTCTTCTTGTCTAAAACATCACTGAAGAACAATGTAAAAACCTCAGTTTGGCGGTGATACTGAGATAAAGAATATAGGGCTGTAAATTTAGCAGTGATCTCAGTTGCTATATGTTCACCTTCAGTCATTAATTCCTTGATAGCTTCATTCTCAAAAAAGTCTGCTTGACTGTCAGTAACAGCCACCAACTGGACAGGAATTGTATCTTGCACTTCTGACAGAAATGCTCGAAGCATTCCCATAGATGCTTTTCTTTTGGCAGAGTAAACTAATATATATCCATGAACAAGTTCATCCTTTCTTACACCAATTGAAGAATGATATGATAAGATTGTTATTTGAATTCGTCTCCGTTTCTCACCTATAATTTTATCAAGCATTAGCGAATTATTCTGGCCAGCTTGGGCAGCACTACAGGAATGGGAATCAAGGAAGGGTGAAAGAATAAGATCTACACTGAAGGGATCTCCACACATGCCGCACATAACAATCCTTAAATCAGCTTCTGAGAGGTCTTTAATTGTAGGAACAGGACTTACAACATCAAAGTTATGTTTAACTGCTTCCAGAACACCCCGCAAAGCTTGTTTAACTTGAGTCTCATTAAATTTACGTGGGTAAGTACCAGCAGGGACATCTATAAAAGGACATTGCAACTTATTTGCCAACTGTTGTCCTTGATGTCTCAGGATTGGCAAATTCTTGGTAACACTTTCTCTCTGATTAGCCAAGATTAATGTAAATGGAAGATTGGCCATATACTTGTCTCTTTTTATCTGAGATGCCTCAGCCCTGATTTTTCCAATTGATTCTCCAATAAAATTAAGTGATTCGATTGAATTAAACACACAGAAACACCCATGTGGTTTGAAGGCAGAAGCCCATAACTGACTTAAAAGATAAGGTGACTTTGCATCAACCGGTCTAAGATCAAGTTCATATATTTTTCCATCTAAGGCATATTCATCATCTGTGGATTGTGTCCGAATCTCATTTGCCAGCTCTTGTGCAAGTCCATCTTTACCCAAAATGAAAATATTTACTTTATCAATGTTGGCACTATCATGATAAAAATGTACACGACCATGATCCAATTGCAATAGACTACCAGCAAGTAACTGTTCTACTTTAATGTCCATACAGTTTTGGCCACTGAGACATGTTTCTTTAGTAGGATGATATACAAACCCAATGTGTTTAAGAAGAAGAGATTCTCTATCAGGTGCAAGTTTCTGTAAAGCTTTGTATCTAGGCTCTTCACTCAAAACTGCATGAATTTCACTCATTTTATCAGTACTTGGTGTTGCATTCAAATCCAGGTCATAAAACAGTTCTGAATGTTCAAAAAGCATTTCCTGAAACTCCTCTTTGGCTTTTTCAACTATTTCCCGTTGATGCCTACTATAGACTTCTCTACTATCTGCCTCTGTAATATATTTAAACGCTTCATCCTCCATTACAAAACACATAACTTCTTCCCAGGGCTGACCAGGAGAAATGAATTGTATTTTTTCAAGTGTTTTTTTGAATTTCTCCTTCATTTCAACTCTCCTTTTTTCTGATATTAGATGCTGCACATGATTTTGATACACTTTTTCAGCTTCTACTGTGTTCAAAAGGTCAAATGGAATTCTTCTGTCATTCACTTTATCTATATGGTCAGTTTCATCCCACGGGGTTTTTTCCAGCACGACAAAACATAGTTGAAAATCTTGCCTTTTCTCCATAAATTTCAAAGCTTCAGACCAACTCAAATGCTCAATCTCTTCAAGGTTTGACAGAAGTGTGTTAAAAGCTCTTGGTAATGTATTAATATATTCATCTCTTCTTTTTCTTATATGTTCTTGCTTAAGTTGCTCTATGTGTTTTGAAAATGTATTTTTGGCCTTTTTGGTTCCCTCCAAATTAATGTATTCTTCATAATCTGGATGATTTTTCAGTTTGTTACTAACTGTTTTCCAAGTGGCATGATAGTCTCTCACAGTCTGTACAAGTTTCTCAAATTTATCAGTTGAAGTCACAACAAGCTGTCTCTGTGTTTTATAGGCATCCAGATAGGGAATTATTTTAGGTTTACCACGGGTTTTATCCATCATTTGTACCAGTGCAGTAAAACATGTTTCTACATTGACATTGAATCTTGCTGATGTTTCAACTACCAGAAGGTTCTTTTTATTTGAAGCAAATGCTTGAACTTCTCGTAAATAATGTTCCACACATTCGTCACATTTAGTTGCTGCTATTATTATAGGCTTTTTAGATTTTGATAGCTGAATATAGAGGTTATTTACAAATTTAAGTTGGTCATCAAACTTCCTATTGCATCCTTGACTTACATCAATGCATAATAAAAATCCATCAATATTTAGCTTTCCTTCGGGCATTTGCTTTTGCTCAAAGTCTTGCTCTAACCCAAGCTGATCTGTGCAAATATACATAAGTTTTTCTGCTGACTGCAATTTGGTTGCAGCTGCACGTTTTATGTAAGGTTGTAAGTTCGTACTCCGATGAGGCAGGAAAGTCTGATCATCAATGAACTCAGTCTGTTCAATAACATGAATTTTGCAATCTACTCCATCCTCTCCACATTGTATTACGTCACCCCAGTACAAAAAGTGATCATTATTAACAACTCGTCCACCAAAGTCAATTGTGCTAAGCACAGAGGTATGTTCAGGGTAATATTCATCTGCTTTTGAACGCACAAACCTATTGCACAAACACGACTTTCCAACTCCACAGTTCCCCTTGTCTTTTTCAGTTCCAGAAAGTCCAACCACACTAATAGCATAGGATGGGGGACGAGGCTCTTTGTTCTTTGCCATCATAGTGTTCTTCTCATCCTTCTGTATGTACCAACACAATTGGGTGTAGCAATCATTCTTAAAAGTGCTTCTACACACTAAAATTTTATCTTCAAATTTGTAAAATTGATTTTAGTTCTTCAAGGATCATCATGTTCGTAATAAATTTAGGTGTCCAAGATTAGGTTGTCCATGTTTCTGAAAAAGAAAAAAAGCATGCTTTATCATTTACAGTTACCTAAAGTTTAATTTTAAATTTCAAAGGAATGTGTGTGTGCGCGCGCGTGCACGCCTCCAAGTTGCCCTGTGAATTTGTGGTAACTTGATTAATTGCATATGGTTTTCCAAGTCAAAGAAGACTCAAAGGAGGTTTTGCCAGTTCCTTCCTGTGAAATATGACCTACAGCACCTAGTATCAATTCATGATCTCCCATCCAAGTACTAACCCTAGTTGATCCTCCTTCACTTCCAGGATCACAAAGGATCTGGTGCCTTAAGGGTACTTAAGAGAGAAAAGGAAAATTGACCTTGTAATGCATTTATTTGTTTATTTAAAACTTTTATAGCCCAACCTTCTCTACCACCATACTCAGACCGGTATAACTTTCTGAGATCTTTCTTTTTTAGAAAAAAACCCCACCAAATTCAAATATTGAAGAAGATACAGCATGCACACACTAAAGGTGCTAATGAAAACATAGAATATTCAGAATATCGGTGTAATTTGTTTCTAATTAACATTCTAACCCAGCAGTGACAACCACAGTTCGCTAACAAGCAACTACCGGAATGACTAGATCACAGGTCTGGCTGGGACTTTAAGTAAACAAGATTCTGCTACTCAAAAATAGCAGCCAAAATCAATCAATTCATCAAATCTTGGATTAACTTCATGAACCCCATCATCAAACCAGTTCACAACCAATGTCAGATGCACAAAGACCTCTTTTTCTTACTTGTACTTTTTTCAAATTATTTATAAAATAGTTACAATATCAGATTATTAGGCATGAGAAGACAGTAGAAGAAATAATAGATTGACAGATAAAATTATACCAGTAAACCACAATGTTCAGAAGGAATTATTTCAGCACACAGTTAAGTTTCTTACTTATTTTAAAGTTTGCCAAACATTTTCAATAAAATGTAGACTCTAAGTAAATGATTTGTACTTTTCCTAATTCTCTCTACTGTACTGCAAATATTCAAAAGAAAAAAAATATAAGCAAGGTCTCACTTCAGCTAATTGATATTCCATGCAGAAGACAAATGTTAATGTATAGATAATATGAACTAGAAATTAATCATTTGTGTCAGATATCTGGAAGTAATTACTAATATGTATCAATTGTGCAGAATACAGCAGCAATTCTTTAAAACTGTTCTAGCTTTTTCCTCTTTACACTGACTAACCACAGACATTATACTATTGTCAGTGGACTACCTGGAAGCTTCCAAAGTTCCCCATGCACTCTGATAAAGCTGTACAGCACACTAAAGACACAATTACTTTTTTTTTAACCGGTCTATTTATTTGTACCTGCACAAAGCATGATAAGTAAAAGATAAGTGAAACCAGACTAACCATAGGACAGGCACAGTTAAGATTTGGGCAACACATCCTATGTTGGAAATTACAACCTTATTTAAGCCTCCCTAGTAATTTTTGTAAGCTGCCTTGAGTCACCTTCAGGTTTGAGAAAGTCAGGATAGAAATATTGTGAATAAATAAAGAAATAAAATCCCTTTGCTTACTTATTGTATGTATGTTCTAGTATGCAGCTTCCCTTGCTCTATGTTTCTTGAGAAGTTGTGGGAGGGGCTGCAGGCCACATGATCTGATCTGAGACTGCTCAGACCTCAGACTCCATTTTAGTCTTCTTAGACTTTGGGACTGCTCAGACAAACACATGCCTGATGTAAGAAAGATGTCCTGTGCCATCTGTACACAGAGATTATCTCAAACATATCTGAAACTGGGCTGATAAGATATGTATCTGTGTTATGCTGAACACATGAAGGTTGTGAGTAAACGAAATATATTATTTTACCAAGTCTACTTCATTTTTGTCTCTTGAGTGCATGATATAAAGCAAGTTGTTTTATGGGCAATTTTTGGGCAAGTGAAAAATACTTTTGAAACACTGCTATTTTATGCATTGGCATATTCTCTGTTCTCCTAACAGATCATAGACAATAGTTACCACTACTTATTGATACTGTTGAGAATTAACTCCCAATGTTTATTGAAGTTATTAATTGAAGAACCAATCATGAACACCTGGTTACTTGAAAAGACCTTTAGAGAAAGTGAGCCTATAACCTTTCCTTTTTACTAATTTTATAACTATTTTATGCTATTTTGAGTAATTCTAAAATATAAAGAATATTTAAATGTCAACAGCCTTATGAACAAGGTATGCACCCTACTACCTTGCTTCTGATAAAATCAGAGAATCTGACTGCTATGCTATGTATGAATATGTTCATGCTGCATGCAGCTTAGATTTTTTAAAAGTAAAATTAAGGGTAGTTTCTCACTGCTGCTGTAAATTTGTCACAGAAAGTGAAGAAATCCTTCAGAGGACTTGGGGATTGCAAAGACAAGATGGACACACGTCCCGCCCCCCCGTTTGAAGTACACAGCTAATCTATGAAAAATCTTTCCACTGTGCCGAGAGCTTTTGAGCAAGCATGTACATCTTCTTTTGCTGATGGCCTTCATCTGAAGTCATGGATTTATTACCCAATAGTCAACAGTGAACACTGCCTTTTATATTATAAACCACATTGAATAATATATTAGCATGATGCAGTTAATTTTAGTTCAATATTCCAAAAGAAACAATAGGATACCAACTACTCCTTTGCTTGAAGTTGCATGTGAGACCTGTTTTTTGTTCCTGGCTGGCAAAATTTGGTTGATGGGATATGTTTTCATGGTTCAGAGACTAATTGCCATATTTGTAGTCAGGAAGGACAGATGTAGTTTCCTGCATAACAGATGGCTTAGTGACCGTAGAGAGCTGTTTTGTCTTCCTACATAGTATGAAGTGTTTTTACTAAACATATTCCTAGGACTTTAGAAAGGCATAGATTGCTCTTTCCTGCTCTCCTATGTAACACACAATTTGAATTGTGCTGGTGAATCTGCTCAGAATGTTGATAGCATTGTTACCTTGACCCAATGTTTACATGACACTGAATTATCTTCTTGCCTCCTATATGGAAGCTTATAGAGTGCCCCAGATGTAGCTTTTTAAACAAATAGGCCATCCTAAAATTGTTAATATAATATGAGTCAATGTCAGTTAAGAATGATCATACATGATCTAGTCTGACACAAGTCAGAGGTGGGTAAAATCCAAGCCTAAGCTGCCATTACTGCTTTTATATCCCTAAACATATGCACTTGACAGCCTATGTTCTGGCACAAATGGAAAGTCAATCTGTTTCTTTTGATTATTTTTCCACTTCACCCACACCACTGTACCTACTGTTTAACAGCAAGTGTTTGGTCACTTCAGATTCTGTACCCAGCATTTCTGGTAATCCATATAGCGTTTTCTGGCTTTCTTATCTATTAAATGGGTCTTTTTAAAAAAATTGTTCAGACATAAACCCCCAAAGTAGAATTCCTCACAGAAAAACATTGAGAAGCAGGATTTGTGACAACCCCCTATATTTGACTTCTTCACTGAAACAAAGAAAAAAATGATACCTAGAATGAGAGGTATTCCCAGCTACCTAAACACTACACATTTCTTGAAAATTTCACTTCCTAGATCAGACAGGTTTCCATACTCACGTAACTATGGAAGCATGTCCACATTCAGACATTCACCTGATAGTGTAACAAAAGGTAAAATGGAAGAAGAGTCAATTTCAAGGACTATTCCAAATCTCCCACAGGAAAGAATTCTGTGGGAAAAAGTATTACAGCTCAAGCTTCTAGTTGGGTTGGTTGATATCATCTCATGTAGGCTATCCAGAAGGCCATTATAATAGAAACTACAATTTTCCTCTTTTTTTATTGGGGAAAGAATCATATGGCCTATCAGATGTCACAGGACTACAAGTCCCAGGAGCTCTGATAGCTTAGCCAATAATAAAGTAGTTCCAGGATATACAATATATCAACATCTGGAGAATGGCATACTTTCTTAATGTTCTATCTCTTTGTTTGATCTTATTTGCCTGTATTATGATGCTTACAATACCCTCAAATCAATATGAACAACATATTTGCATTATTCCTGGATGTTTAATTTAAGATGAATGGAGAATAAGACACAGCAAAGTATTTCCAAAGTCATCCTGACCCTTTCCTTCTCAGTACTAGCAATGTGCATGTATGCTTTCCTCTTCCTTAAGATTATAAACATGCCCCTCTGTATGACCCTACATGTCAAGGTCACAATCCCCTGATACAGGCAGAGTATGTACAATCTTGGGTCCAGCCGAATAGTCCACAAAGATATCAAACACTCACAAGAGGGAAGTTCAAATGTCAGTTCCAGGGTAAAGAGCCAATTACCAGCAATATCCAAGATGCAAGATTGAGTCCACAGTTCCAAAGCTGCTATCCAGTTGTAGGCTCGAGGGAGCATGAGAGAGCATGAGTCCAGAATCTTGGCTCAACCAGTGACATTGCAGCCAGCAATCAGATAACAAAGTGCAGTCTCTTAAATCCTGCTTTCACAGGTATTACCCATTGCTGGCTTTCTTTTCAGCTAACCTCAGTAATCTTTACAACTGAGACCTTTCTTTTCTTAACTTCATAAACACAGGAATAGTTCATTCCTCCTTAGCCCACTCAGCAGAAGTCTCTTGCATCTAGTCAGCTGGCTGAGTAGTTGTTCCTTCTCTAGTTATTACTTCAGGACATGGATGAGGGTGTTGCTGTTCATTGCTAGGCCCCAGTTCTACTTCTGAGCCTTACAAGAGTCCTTACTGGCCCTTTTTCACATTCTGCATTGCCACCATCAAGAAAGGCACTGCTGAATAATCCAATTTGATATTTCCCTCAATTTCATGCCACAAACTGCTTTTTGCAAGTTGGAAGAATTTATAATGTAGTTTTTAATAAGATGCAGGTAGTTTGCTATTGTGCAAGTAGATGGCATTGTATGGTTACATAGAAGCGTTTTTGTTCATTTGAAGCAGAGGTGAGACTCATGTGACTCTCTTCAGACCTAACGACCAAGACCAATACCGAGAAATACCGAGAATTGCAGTTCAAGAATATTTACATAGTCACACAACCCACGATCCTGGCTTAAGCCTATTTCCATTCCTCATTTTGTGTAAATTGTTCCTTAAAGCTCCAAATTCAAAACCACTCTGATCTCTCCTTCAAATTTCTGAAGACCTGAACCACTTGAACTATTTCCACTGCCATCTGGTAATATATCTGCTGACGATACATCTGCCTGAATATTACTTGGGGCAAGGTAGTAATGAGCTAACAAGACAAAGAAATGTAATGCAGTCTATAGATATAGTAGAAGAACAGAGAGTCAATATGGTACAATTCTTTGAGTTGTTGAAGGCTTTCATGGCCGGAATCACTGTGTTGTTGTAGGTTTTTTGGGCTGTATGGCCATGTTCTAGAAGTATTCTCTCCTGATGTTTCGCCTGCATCTACGGCAGGCATTCTGAGGTTGTGAGGACCTGACAACCTCTGAGGATGCCTTCTATAGATGTAGGCGAAACATCAGGAGAGAATGCTCCTAGAGCATGGCCATACAGCCCGAAAAACCTACAACAACCCAATCCTTTGAGTGTTTGACTAGGCCTCTGGGAGACCAGGGTTCAAATCCCTGCTTGGCCCTGGAAAGCCATTCAGTAGCCCTGGGCAAGACACACTCTCTCAGCCTCAGTGGTATGCAATAGCAATCCCCTCTGAGCGAACTGTGCCGAGAAGACCCCGTTACAGTGTTGTGATAAGTCAGAAAAGCTGTGATAGTACATACAAACAAAAAAATTGATTGCAAGATATCTGAAGGCAAACAACAGCAACACTTCCTTCCCACTAATCCTCATCTCTTCTGTGAATTCCATCTAGCCATGACCAGTTATTGTATCTGCACTAATATCAATAATGATTAACATTTTTGGGAAGCCAGATTTTCAAATCTAACCTGATTTGAAATTGTTTCAAACTTAGACCAAGTTTGAACATTTATTTATTACTATATTTCTATACCGCCCCTCTCAGCCTGAAGGCGACTTGAGGCAATTTACACATGGCAACCATGGCCCACAATATAAAATACAATTAAAAACAGTTATATACTAACAGATAAAAACAATAAAAATTAGCAATTAAAAACAAAAATACAGTTCCCAGCATCTCATCATTAAAATCATTTTCCATCGCATCATCTTATCATTCCGTGATCACAATTAAATAGTTATATTTCATCTGCAAAAGCCTGCTCAAACAGCCAGGTCTTAACTTTCTTCCGAAATGTTAGGAGGGAGGAGGCTGATCAATGTATGATCATGTTTACAGATTGAGTGGAATTGTTTTAATGGCGATGTGATTTTATGCTGGGTTTTTATGTATTTTAATATGTTGTTGTAGTTGTTTTTAAATTGTATAGCATTTAATTTTTGCTGTTATGGCGGTCTGAGTCTTTCGATAGAGGTGAGAAGGTCGGGGTACAAAAGTTTTAAATAAATAAATAATAAATAATGTCCCTAGGTAGGGTGTTCCATAGCCGAGGGGCCACTGCTGAAAAGGCCCTGTCTCTCGTCCCCACCAATCGGGTCTGCGAAGAAGGTGGGACCGAGAGCAGGGCCTCTCCAGATGATCTGAAACACCTGGATGGTTCATAGGGAGAGAGGCGTTTGGACAGGTAAGCTGGGCCAGAACCATTTAGGGCTTGGTGTTCTCCAGATGTTCGGGACCACATATTACAGAAATTTTTCAACTTACCCTTACAAAAATGATGTAAGGAGTCTGTTAAACTTTACAAAATCTTTTTAGCAGCAACATTATACATTTAAATTATGTTCCACCCTGAGAGATCTGAAAGTCAACCAGATAAGCCAGTTTTAAAAGCATGAATGCATGAAAATTAGAACAGAGCAATTTACAATGGCAGAACATTTTACTTACAGCAGAGGTCGGAAAGGTTCAACCTCAAGGAGCTGTAATTCACCTTTTAAATAGGTTGCAGTCCTGCACAGTTCAACAACAAAAAGATACAAATGTTTCCAAATTAGAAGTGAATTGTCAGCCATTTCAGGGGTGGGGTTAATTTTCTGGAAATATTGGGAGTCCATGAAGTCCCCTGAAAATTCCAGGGGCAGAAACCTGGCTACAAGTTATCCATCCCAGCTCAAATCCATGAAATCCACCTAAAATGTATTTCTCTGGTACAAATTAATGATGTCCATCAATGCAAGAATACTTTTATCTGCATTTATAATGAACAGTAACTGGGAAAATCATTACAATGTTTTTGACCCCCAATATGATTTTCATACCTCAGACATGAATGTTTTATTTATTAGAGTCACATCCCATCCTTCTGTCACCATGTGATACCCTAAACAGCTAAAACCCATAGACCAAGATGCAGAAAATTAAACCACGTCTTTTAAAAAAATCCAATGTTTGAACAAACAAGCCAAAGGCACAAAATCAGACTCCAAAAAATCAAATCCAATGGGAAAATGTGAGCTAAAAAGTCTCTCTCTCTTTCTCAAATGCTTAGTCAGGTATCTAAGGCCCCTTCCACATTGCCCCTATATTTCAGGATCTGATCTCAGGAACTGCTTATCCCAGATTATTTGGGAGTGGAGACTAAAATAATACAGTTTAAAGCAGATAATCTGAGATCAGATCCTGGGATATAGGGCAGTGTAAAAGGTGCCTTAGACTTTCTTCAGAACTGGGGGCACAACTACACCTTCCCAGCATGGTACATTTCATAATCTGACAACCACAGACCAAATTATCCTGTTTCTAGTGCAAGACCTTGAAGAGCTGAGTATCTCAACATCAGCATTTTAACCGTGTATAGAACTTAACTGGAAGTTAGTAAAGCTTTCTGAAGATATACTCAAAGCATCCAGTACAGTAGGCAATATTGCTGCCATATTTAAGATCAAATGTATTTTGAGTACTTTTCAAATGCAACCCCATGGACACAACATTGTTAAGAATACAACCTGAAAGATGGTAGGACACTGACTGCTTCCCACCTTGGAAAAGCCTCATCTGTAGACTCAGAGTTTGCCCCCACACCCTTTCCATGTTATCTGGATTGAGTCTCAGTTTATTTACTCACAAACAGTTCATTACTGCCCCTGGGGATTGGAACATAACTTCAGCTATCTTACCTGGACTATATGAAAAAATAGAACAGACATGTGTTCTGTATAACTCACATTCCATCCTGTACTAAGAGAGGTGTCTGTAAAAGCCACACACTTAATTCCTTCAGCCCTTCATCAAAATAAGTTACAGTTGGTGACTGTATGAAAAACTGCACTCTGAGCATACACTCATGCCCATTATTTAGCAAGACATCAGCATCCACTGTGCTCACAACACAAAACAAAGGCCTTCCAAGGACAAGTTCCCTCATGAGCTATTATTGATTGAACCATCAAGAAAGAACATTACTGAATCCCCTTTTGAGGTGATTTATACAGTCTAATGAAATTAAGTATCACAGATACAACAATTCAACCCCTAATTACAAACTCCCTCCCTTACATTAGATGCTCTGGATGGTGTTGGGAGTTGTTTCATTCCTGTGAATATAATATAAATTATTTTATCAACAAACTGGTATCTACATTTTAAACTAACTATAAAGAACTATGGATATAATTAAATGTTGAGAAATATTATTTCCACAAGAATAAGACATAAAGTATGAACATGTAACCTGTTATAGCTCAACGCAATTCCAAATGTCTAAATATTTAAGTATGAAGTCAGACATAGACAATCCTGGCCTAAATATCATTGTTAATCCTGTCTAGAGTAGATACATTGAATCAACATGTTCATCATTCAGTATCCAATTAAATTAGTTCACTCTAGTTAGAACTAACCAACAGAATTCCAGCTACTATATGGCAATTGAAAGTCCAATACATAATATGCAATTGGTCCTATAGTGACAAAATTAAGAAGAGCAGCTATATCATAAAATTGCCCGTGTAACTTTAATGAAGTATGCAATCATTCTCCCCAACCCACACAACTGCTTATCTAGAAAAATTCTAGTTACAATGTCATTAAGAGCTAGTCCATACTGCTTTTAAAATTCACATTCCATGCAATTACATAAATTCTATGTATAATTTAGAAATTAAATACAGGAATTATATAGTTGATGCAAATGCTGTGATATAAAATGTTTAATAATGGCTAAAACAAGCACGCTACTGCATGAGGCTCTACTCCTCATCCCGTGCTTCTAGGGTACCTTTCTTTTTTGCCAGGGCCAGCCACAGCTAATTTTAAAAAAACAGCAATATCTCCAATGCGACCTACTCTGCCTTCTTGCATAACCCAGAATATATACATGCTGAAATGCTGGGATTATGGCTTTCTTGGAGTTAACCACCAACACTAAGTAGCATATTCAGATGTTAACATGGTTCACAACACTATTCTGGTATTATAAAATGTCATTTAAATTTCGGATGACTGCCAAAATGATAAGAATTTTGCATATTTAGTTCTTTTTATGTTTTTATTTTCTTGCCAATTAGAACTTGATTGATCAAATATGGAAAACAAGAATGTCTGATCCAGATTAACCAATATAAACCAGAAACTTGCATTGAATGACTTGCAGAATATTTTCCAACCTTATTGAAAATCACAACTGGTTGACCATAATAAGAATTCCAACATCCACAACATAGCTAAAAGGTAGAGTACTTCAATGCAGTAGACTTTTAAAATATCCTGACCTAAACCCACTGAAAATTCCAACATCCCCATTCCTCCTCACCCCCCCCCAAACTTTTTTTGTCTAAATAATTAACCTCATATGTAACAACTGGCCATACCTTAAGGCAGTCTTTCTCAACCAGTGTGCCGTGGCACACTAGTGTGCCGTGACGGACCTCCTGCTGTGCCGCGAGAAAAGCTCTCTGCCCCCCTTCCTCTCCCCTCCTGCCGAACTCCTGCTGCTTGGGGGAGGAGGAAGGGCCGGGCAGTGGCGAAGAAAAAGAAGGGACCGGGGCGCCGCCTCCTTCGGCTGTTTCCCCAGCCAGCCTCCAATCCACCATGACTCCCACCATGACTCTCGCCCCTCGCTCGCTGAAGCCGCGTGGAGGAGCCCCGCCCACTGAGGCCCGTCCACCGCTCATGCTCCTCCTCTGTAGGAGAGCTGAAGCTGGGGGGAAGGGGCGGGGCATGGCGCGGCCTGTAGGAGAGCTGAAGCTGGGGGGAGGGGGAGGGGCATGGCACGGCCTGTAGGAGAGCTGAAGCTGGGGGGAGGGGCATGGTGCGGCCTGGCTCTGCCCCCTCCCCGGCTTTGGCACTCCCAGCAGCTGCTCCAGCCTTGAGGGGACAGTGCCAAGCCAGCATTGTGCTGGCTCTGGCACCACCGGCTTGGCACTGCCCCCTCGAGGCTGGAGCAGCTGCTGGGAGTGCCAAAGCCGGGGGTAGGGGGCAGGGCATGGCGCCCCCTCCCCGGCTTCGGCACTCCCAGCAGCTGCTCCCAGCAGGCCACCAACCCCCAGCCGTTCTTTACTGTGTTAGAGTGTCATTTTGTGTCATTTTGGTTGGTGGTGTGCCCCCAAATTTTTTTAATGTTAAAAGTGTGCCGCGGCTCAAAAAAGGTTGGGAAACACTGCCTTAAGGACATTGTTTCTATCTCTTCAGGTGGTATTGCCTACATTGCAGTTCCAGTTTTGGTTGCACTTTGCAACACAACCTGATTCTGGGGAACTACGAGTAAAATCCCACCATTCTTCTATGTGTGCAAGTTACAGTACAAGTTAGAATAAAGTACACATAAAAGTATTTTGTACACATGCATGTATGTCATTGTTACATGTCTTCAACTCATTTCCCACATTTGGTAACTTCTAAGTGAGGCTATCACAGGTTTTCTTGGTAGGAGTTGATCAGAAGGGGTTGCTTTTGCCTTCCTCGAATGCTGAAAGAGTATGATGTGCTCTTTGGGTTTCCATGGCTGAACCCTGGATTGCAGAGTGTTAGTCCAATGGTCATGCCCAAAAAGTGTTTTTTAAAAGGAAACAAGTTTATTAAAATATTTAAAATAGCTTAATATACAATTAAAATAGAAGAAAAATTAAAAGGTCATTCTGCCACACCCAATAAAAAACTAAAAGCTTGCTTTTTAAAAAAAATGGTCTTTGCCTGTCAGAAAAAAAGATCAAAGAACTCATCATGGAAGAAGCTGCCAAGACAGTCCTCCCTAATTGTACCTGTGATGGTTGTGAGAGTAAGAACAAAAACTTCCCGCTAGAATTTAAGCCTTATGTATGCATGCGCCCTTCACATTAGCTATCAATTTATGGTGGCCTCATGAATATCACAGGATTTTCTTAGGACTTGGGCAGGTTCATATACAGAGATACAGTATTTCAGAGAGTCTGGACCCAAGCTGTATACAGTTTTTTAAGTAAGTCATAGCCACTAATAGCCAGTAAACCTGATTCAACAAAATACGTATTTCCTAAAGCCAGTCCCAATCGGCAATCTCGACATAAAAATTTGAACCACCTGAAGTTTCTGAAGAGTTTCCAGGCCGCTCCATATTAGTGCATGATAGTAAAACAAACAGATGTATGTTACCATGACTAAAGACGACATTTATAGGAATGTACATAACTGGCACTCTACTTTTAATTGTGCAAACATACTCTAAGCCAGTGTTTCCCAACCAGTGTGCCGTGGCACACTAGTGTGCCCTGAGCGATCATCAGGTGCGCCGTGGGAAATTGGAACCTCCAATACCCTTTCTTCCCCCTCCTGCCGAATACCTTTTCTTCTCCACTTGAGCTCTCTTCTTCCCAGCCTCGCTTTTCCTCGCTTTGCTCTGGGGCGAGTCTGCACAGTAGCGCCCGCACGGGTCACGTCTTCCTCCCTCCCCCTTCCCCTCCTGAACACGCTCACTCTGCCCCCTTGGATCAAAATGGCAGCAGAAGCAGCAGTGTAGAAGAAAAAGTAAGTGTTCGGCAGGAGGGGGAAGAAAGGGCACGAAGGGGGAGGAAAAGGTCTCTGTCTAAAGCTGGCATGGGCAAACTTGGACCTTCCAGGTGTTTTGGACTCCAACTCCCACCATTCCTAGCAGCCTCAGGCTCTTTTCCTCCCCCCCTCCCCCTCCGCCATTTAAGCAGGAAAGGGCCTCAGGCTGTTAGGAATGGTGGGAGTTGAAGTCCAAAGCACCCAGAGGGCCAAAGTTTTCCCATGCCTGTTTTAGGGACCTTAAAGTGGTGAGCATTCTTCCAACATTGTGATTCTGGATAGAAAAAAACCAACAACATAACATTGTTTGAGTCCACAGTGCTCTCTGGGTGTAGGTGAACTACAACTTCCAAACTCAACGTCAATTCCCAAGCAAACCCTTTCAATACTTCTGTTGGTAATGAGAGTTCAATATGCCAAGTTTGGTTCAGGGTGCTCTTTGATTGTATGTTAACTATAAATCCCAGAAACTGTAACTCCCAAATGTCAAGGTCTATTTTCTCCAAACTCCATCTGTGTTCACATTTGGGCATATTGAGTATTCATGCCAAGTTCGGTCCTGATCCAACATTGTTTCAGTCCACAGTGCTCTCTGGATATAGGTGAACTACAACTCCAAAACCCAAGGTCAATGCCCACCAAACTCTTATAGTATTTTCTCTTGGTTGTGGGAGTTCTGTGTGGGAAGTTTGTGTCTTTCTGCCATTCCTGCCAGGATATCTATGTTGTGTTCATCGAAACAGGTCCAGGTTTCACACTGAGTGTATAAATACATTTAAAAACATATTAATTATATGTATAACTGTGTTAGAGTGTCACTTTGTGTCATTTTGGTTGGTGGTGTGCCCCAGGATTTTGTAAATGTAAAAAATGTGCCGCAGCTCAAAAAAGGTCAAAAAACACTGCTCTAAGCCACTGCACATCCAGACTCATGATTGAGCACAGTAGTACACCAAAGCTACAAACTTGAGATTTCATCTAGCACAGGTTGATTTCCTACTCTCTCCTGCCTTTAGACCAACTAGAAGCATCTCTATCATGTCTAGATTAAGTTTCAATTTGTTCACTCTAATCCAAAGCATTACTGATTTAGTAATGGAATTACCTTGGAACTAAATGGAAAGCAGAAATAGACTTGAGCATCATTGGCCTACTGGGATAGACATCCATTAAGACAACAAAAGCTGCATACCCAGAATGGAGTTGTAAGACTGCCTTGTGCTCCAGAATCTTTCCCAAAAGGGCATACTGGATGGTAATTTTCTAATGTGATGGAATTCAGGGAACATTTTTTCAGTAAAGGCCTCCCTCTAGTCACTTATAGGCAGGGTACAATTCTGCCTTGTTGCAAGACATTAATCATTCCCCTTTTCAATGGCCAGTCTTCCTCAATCAGCAAGTAGGGTACAGGTCTCACACACATGTGGTGGCTTTCACATCTTCAGTTTCTGTCCAAATCTACAGTTTTTCATCCAAGGTTTGCTATATATGCTCATATATAACTAAAGAGCAGGTTTGGGGTAAAATATTGATTTTGATAACTCCTTAATAAATTGAAAGCTATTCCATGGAGAGGGCAAAGCATTAATGCTGACTCAAGAGGGCAGCCGCCCCTGGTGGTTGCTACCACCATTTTCCCACCCAGGCATTCAAAAAGGCCTGAAACAGCACAACAGTGAACACAGTAGAGGGGGTTGCTGCTTCTTTTAGGTTTTTCCAAGACAAACTAAGCGCTTCCCTTTCAACCACATTACTCAAGAGAAGGGGATAGTTCTTTTTTGATCAGAGGTAAGTTACAGTATTCACACTGATCCATGGATAAGTCCACCCAGGCTTTTTGAATAGTTTTGGTTAAATTTTCTAAGACTGAATACATGGGTCTTTATGAATTTAATAAAAATGTTCCTTCTAGGGATCTCTATGCCCTCTAGTGCAATTCTATGGTCAATTTCTGCCAGAGGTTAACCATAGAGTTAGGCTGGAGGACCTTGGAATTCCTAGAGATGTAGTCCTTACAGTTTAAAAATAACTTTTTTATTTGCTGTTTTTTCATTTTCAAGAGCATCCCTAACCCCAGCAAATGTGGAGAACTGATTGTACATTCTGTCCTAAGCATAAGCAGTGCCTTTAAACCAAACACAGAGGATACCAAGGGCCCCTTTTTTGGTTAATAATAAACCGTATTTGCCAAGTTACCCATACTAACCACCAGCACCAATTTTGATTGGCCATCCTGGTCCTGAATAGCCAACAGAAAGTAGCAGAACCCCTTTCTCCTTCTTTTGTAGATAATCTGGGAGGAAATGGATCTGATTTTGAGCCAAGCGTAAAAAGACTGACTTGTCCTACTCCACATTCTGTGATACATATAACAAAAATGTAGCCAAGGAGGAGGAAGGTCAAATGAACTCTGAATTGTTTTTGCTGCCATTAAAAATCTAGTGTTATTTCAAACTAGGCACCAAGGAAAGTTGGAAGCAAGAGAAACCTGCAGTGTTTTTGGCTTTTTCCAAAGCCCAGCATGAAGTGTAACACTTTACACTGCCTTTCATGCGTTTAAAGACAAAAGTATATCATTCAAGTGCCAAAACCCAAGATCAGCACCATGACTTGTATAATCCTTAACAGGTTATAGGTTTAGGCCTAAATCCAACATGGTACTAATGCTAAAACATTAGCATGTCAAAAGTTTCTTTCCTTCCCTCACAGCCCTTTAAACTATCAAAAGGGTAGTTCTGAAGGACATCCTAGGCTTCAAAAGCAGCTTTCGAAAGGGAGAGGCTGCTATGAGAAGAAAGGACTCCTAACTTCTTGATTCCACTAAAATCTACTGTTCTGTCCATGGAAATCTATCACTGGATCCTACCCTTAATTATTCAAATTCTATAGTTGATAATACCTTTAGAACTGACTTGCAACAGAAAACATTCTCCATATTTTCCCAATCACTGTTTCAACTTATAATATAGGAAATGCAGCTACTGAGGTGTCATTCAAAATTAAATTTGTCATGCAAACATTTTTGTCATTTAACTCACAAACTTTTAATAAAATTATTCATAAAATGTAAAAGTCTGCTTTTGCATAAAAGCAAAATGTGTTAAATTGTTATTTGCTGTACTATGGTTTAAAAGGCTTCAATTTTCAAAATTGTTTACAACAACTCTTATATCAGATGAAACTTTTTTTATTATGAATTGGTCTGATTTTTTAAAAAGCTTTTCTTAAGTATGTCTTCTTCATTCCTAAGACTGACTGACTATACCACCAATTTAGTTTCAGCATATTTTCATATATATTATTATTTCAAGTAGCAGTGTCACACCTTCCAATGAAATAAACTTTCCTTGAAGAAATATTTAGTATTAGTCAATTTACTGTCACATCAATACTGCCAAATATACACAGAAGGCAAGTGAAATCTCTTCTCATTTTAAACTTTGATAACTTGGATAATATTCGAGGCATCTTACTAAGGTTATCACATAGCAAGCAAGATCTACAGGATAACTACCCACTGAAACTTGATTAACTTTAGAAGCCAGTACAGTGCACTTTCCAGATATACCTCACTAGTTCCCCATAAACTTTGCTTATGCTAATATTCCAAGAACTGCAGAAACCACACAATTATCACATTATTACCAGGTATGTGAGAATAATTTTATGATTTATATGATACATTAAAATGTCTATGAAATGAAATCTTAATGTATTTCATTAGATGTGCTGCGAAGAACTTCAGCTATATTATTGCAATATTCTTCTGAAACTCAAAAAAGAGAAACACAAATACAGTCTTGCAAGTTGTAGGAAGTACATGTAAACCAATCAACAAGTGCAGGCCTGATCTTCTAGATTAGGTATTCAATCCTAGTGCATGTTTTTAACATACAGGTTTGTAGCTATTTCTCTTAAAATATTCATTTAGCTCATTTACATGCCAAACAGCTAAGATGTTAGGACATTAAAATTGGAATTAACAATATATTTTAGAATTTACCAACACATTTCACCATTACTATAAAATTTGAAGGTTAAGAGAAGTGAAGAGTAAACATATGTTAGACTGCATTGTGTGGCTGTAATCCTAGACATTTTTATTATGGGGTAAATCCATTTATCTTAATAGGACTTCCAATCAATCATGGTCAGGCTAAAAGTTTCCTTAATCCAGTGGTTCTCAACCTATGGGTCCCCATGTGTTTTGGCCTACAACACCCGGAAATCCCAGCCAGTTTACCAGCTGTTGGGAGTGCTTTAGAGAACAGTCCATGAATACAAATATCCAAGATGTCCATACTTAACTTTATCAATTAAGTCTGTAAAATTCAACCCCTAACATTTTATGTACACACGACTTAACTGTCTGTCCATTTGTGATCAGGGAAGATGAATGCCACAAATCTTCCCAATCAAAACACTTTAAAAGTAGATAAAATGGACATGCGAGAAGATGACTGTCCTGCCTTACTATAGACCAGGGGTGCTCATTAGGTTGATCGTGTAGGGCGTCCTGGTAGATCGCAGGCAGGGCAGGAGGAAGGCTCAGTCCCGCCCCGCAGGCTCCCGACGCTGCCCAGGTGCAGAAGGAGGTTGGACTGGATGGCCCTTAGAGGTCTCCTTCTGCTCTAGGAACCTGTTGTTGTTGTTACTATTAGTAGTAGTAGCAGAGGCTGAATGAATATTATCATCATTATTATGAATACATTCAGGGGCTTAATATACTCACATTTAGTTGAATTCAGTCTTAAAATATATAGTTCTCACTGAAATAAATTTCCAAATATTTTGCTTTTATGGCTCTCTGAGTAGTGGGTAGGTAGATCATTTTGACTTGGTTGTTTTATAAGTAGCTCGCATGCTGAAAAAGTGTGAGCACCCCTGCTATAGTCTTTAGAAGTCTGTGCCAATTGCTGGGTTCTAAACTAGAGGGAAGACACACTAATAATCTAAGAAGACCTAACTTACTGTGTACAACAGGCAACTTCAACTCCCACAATTCCAAAACACCTGGAGGGACTAAGTTTCCCCATGCCTGGTAAACACTCACCCATCGGTCTATGTGAGTCAAGACATAAAATATTTCCCTGCTTTCCAGGCAAATCCAACAGTGGGGCTGCTATATCACCTCACTTCTAGAAGGAGGGCGTATCAGATGGTTCCCACACCCTTTTCTTTACATATGTATACAAATTAAGCCATCAGCAATCAACTCCCGGATATGATCCACTGTGGGTTCCTTCCTGGCATTCTTTTTTCCTTGACAGATTCAACAGAGGGGCCACAGGGAAGGGGAGAGACATATAAACTGTGGGCTCCTTTTTTTCCTTGACAGATTCAACAAAGGGGCCAAAGAGATGGGGTGGGGTAAGAGAGAGATGAAGGATGGTAATAAGCAACGCCATCAGCCTAACCTTGTGTTGCAAAATCCTACTAAGAGTTTGGGGGAGGGGACAGCTTAAAGGGAGAGGGAGGGAGGGAGAGAGTAGGCCACTCGCATCTCTTTTTACAGAGTAAAGTTTGCTACGGAAAGAACTCGGGAGGCGTCCAACAGGAAAGGGGGGTGGGGCGAGGCAGGGCGGAAGGGGGGGCCTGGGTGGGAAAGAAGAATGAAAAGACTTGGGATCTCGCAAAGAAAGGGGAGAGAAGAGGAAAGAGAGAAGGGAGAGGAATGAGAAGGTGAAAGGAATGAGGAAGGTGGATTGCTGTGCCCCCCCCCCCCCACACACACACACACACCAACGTGCCTTCAACCCTCTCCTTGTCCTGTTTCCCCTGAAAGTAAAGAGTAGGGCTTCCCGCACTTCCTCAGGCCCAGGTCCTCGTCACCTGCCAGGGACCAAGGCGCCCCATACCCTCCGCCCTGCCCTTTTCGTTTCCTTTCCGGGGTGTGGAACAAGGCGAATCAAGGGAAGAAAGGAAGGAAGGAGAGGAAGGCCGGGAGGGAGGCAGCAACGCTGACCTGCCCAGTCCATTCGCATTCTCGCACTCCTTCCAAGCGGCCTCCACTCGCCTCGGGTTCTGCCTGGAAGGCAGCGCCCACTGAAGCAGTTCCAGGGACGCCTCCTCCTCCTCCTCCTGGCTCCGAAGGCCTCCCTCGGTGTCGCTGCGGTTTAGCGGGGGAAGGAGAAGGGAAAGAGAAAGGCCACTGCTCGCACTGCCCGCCAAGAAGGAAGGGGCCGAGGGAAAGAGAGGCGAGGCTGTGGATGTGGCTTGCCTACCGCGCTCTCCGGCTCTTCCACGGCAAGAGGAGCAGCAGCAGCAGCAGCATTCCGGCTCTACCGGCAAGGCCCCATCCTCCCTCCCTCCCCTCCCGCCTCCCCCCCTCCCTCGTCTCCTTCCCTTCCCCTCCCCGGTGTTTCTCAGCTCTAGTAATGGCGGCAGCGGCGGCACTGGCTTCGTGGAGGGAGCCGCTCGCGCTGGCTTCCCCCCCCCCTCCCTTCTCCTCCCCTCTCCCCCCTCATCCACTTCTGTGCGCCGCCCTCCCCTCCCTCTCCCTTTCCCTCCTCTCGAGGCCTCCGTCGTCGCTTCTCCGTTCCCCGCCCCCACCTCCACTCAACTTTACCTCAGCAGCTTTCCCCTTCCTTCCTTCCTTCTTTGCCTTCCTTCCTTCCTTTTCTTGCTTCCCTCCCTCATTCTCGCCCCGGCTCTTGCGCACGCGCACTCCCTCCCTTCACTCCCTCTCTCTCTCACTCCCGCGCGCGCGCGCGCGCTCCCTCGCTCGCGGAGCCTAGCCCCGGTTTGCGCATGCGCGGAAATAGGCCTCTTTTTTTTTTTAGTACAAAACCATTGGCGTCCCTTCCTGAAAGGGTGTCGCCGCCGCCGCGAGGTTCCCCCTCGAATCTTTCGCCCACGTGACCAGGCGCGAGCTCGGCCGTTATTTCCCCCCCTCTTTCGCTCTCTTCAATTCCCCCTCTTCTTCCTCGCCAACGTCTCTCTCTCTCTCTCTCTCTCTCTCTCTCTCTGAGGGAGTTGGGGAGGCCTATGTGTTACCTCACGCAAAACACACACACTCAACACACTGCCTTGTGGCCGGAAAACGCCTTGAGAGAAGCCGAGGAAAGGCAGGCAGGCAGGCGGCCGGGAGCCGCTGCTTCACAATCCCGGCCTCATCAACTCTTGGGATTTAAACGGGAGGGGGTAGAGGGAGTAAAGCGCTCTGGAAAGACTTGGGGGCGCCGCATTTTCGGGCGAGTGGCCTCAGTGGGCCTTCCAGGCAGGGCCACAAGCTCCCCTGCATGTCGTTACTGCACCTGGGAGGCTGGATTGCTTCAAGCAGAAGGAAGAAATCTCGGCGGATGTTGGTTAAACACTCGGCGCCCCCAAATCAGTGCTTTTGAGGAACTTCTGCAAAGCTCTTCCCTTCGAAGTGTTCAGAGCAACGCAAGAGCCCTCTGGAGGAAGAGGAGGAGGAGGGGCTTTTCCAAAAGACTATTTGTGCAGCTAAGCATTAAAAAAACAACAAGATTATGGCAACAAGAATTATTCATAACTGGAAAACACAGGGAGAAAACGTGGAGGCCGTGACAGACTTTGTTTTATTTCTAGGAGCAAAGATATTGCAGACACAGACTGCAGCCAGGAAATCAGAAGACGTTTCCAGGCCTAGGCAAACGGGCCTTTCAGGTGTTTTGAGGAAAGCAATGTCCAGGCCCCTTCCAAAGGAAGGGCCTGAGGCCTTTGAGGAAATGTGGGAGTTGAAGTCCAAAACACCTCAGGCCCCTTCCAAAGGAAGGGGCCTGCGTGATCTGGCATTCAAAGGAAGGGGCCTGAGGCTCTGAGGACATGTGGGAGTTGAAGTCCAAAACACCTGAAAGGCCCAAGTTGGCCCAGGCGTGATCTGGACATTGCGTGATCTGGACATTGTTTCCAAAGGAAGGGGCCTGAGGCTGTGAGGAAATGTGGGAGTTGAAGTCCAAAACACCTGAAAGGCCCAAGTTGGCCCAGGCGTGATCTGGACATTGCGTGATCTGGACATTGTTTCCAAAGGAAGGGGCCTGAGGCTGTGAGGAAATGTGGGAGTTGAAGTCCAAAACACCTGAAAGGCCCAAGTTGGCCCAGGCGTGATCTGGACATTGCGTGATCTGGACATTGTTTCCAAAGGAAGGGGCCTGAGGCTGTGAGGAAATGTGGGAGTTGAAGTCCAAAACACCTGAAAGGCCCAAGTTGGCCCAGGCGTGATCTGGACATTGCGTGATCTGGACATTGTTTCCAAAAAAGGAAAGGGCCTGAGGCTGTGAGGAAATGTGGGAGTTGAAGTCCAAAACACCTGAAAGGCCCAAGTTGGCCCAGGCGTGATCTGGACATTGCGTGATCTGGACATTGTTTCCAAAGGAAGGGGCCTGAGGCTGTGAGGAAATGTGGGAGTTGAAGTCCAAAACACCTGAAAGGCCCAAGTTGGCCCAGGCGTGATCTGGACATTGTTTCCAAAGGAAGGGGCCTGAGGCTGTGAGGAAATGTGGGAGTTGAAGTCCAAAACACCTGAAAGGCCCAAGTTGGCCCAGGCGTGATCTGGACATTGTTTCCAAAGGAAGGGGCCTGAGGCTGTGAGGAATTGTGGGAGTTGAAGTCCAAAACACCTGAAAGGCCCAAGTTGGCCCAGGCGTGATCTGGACATTGTTTCCAAAGGAAGGGGCCTGAGGCTGTGAGGAATGTGGGAGTTGAAGTCCAAAACACCTGAAAGGCCCAAGTTGGCCCAGGCGTGATCTGGACATTGCGTGGTCCAAAGGAAGGGGCCTGAGGCTGTGAGGTCCAAAACACCTGTGGGAGTTGAAGTCCAAAACACCTGAAGGGGCCCAAGTTGGCCCAGGCGTGATCTGGACATTGCGTGATCTGGACATTGTTTCCAAAGGAAGGGGCCTGAGGCTGTGAGGAAATGTGGGAGTTGAAGTCCAAAACACCTGAAAGGCCCAAGTTGGCCCAGGCGTGATCTGGACATTGCGTGATCTGGACATTGTTTCCAAAGGAAGGGGCCTGAGGCTGTGAGGAAATGTGGGAGTTGAAGTCCAAAACACCTGAAAGGCCCAAGTTGGCCCAGGCGTGATCTGGACATTGATCTGGACATTGTTTCCAAAGGAAGGGGCCTGAGGCTGTGAGGAAATGTGGGAGTTGAAGTCCAAAACACCGGATAGGCCCACGTTGGCCCAGGCGTGATCTCTGGACATTGGCCATGTGGGAGTTGAAGTCCAAAACACCTGAAAGGCCCAAGTTGGCCCAAGGGGAGGCTGTGAGGAAATGTGGGGAGTTGAAGGGGCCTGCCCAGGCGTGATCTGGACATTGCGTGATCTGACATTGTTTCCAAAGGAAGGGGCCTGAGGCTGTGAGGAAGGAGTGAAGTCCAAAACACCTGAAAGGCCCAAGTTGGCCCAGGCGTGATCTGGACATTGCATGATCTGGACATTGTTTCCAAAGGAAGGGGCCTGAGGCTGTGAGGAAATGTGGGAGTTGAAGTCCAAAACACCTGCCCAAAGGCCCAAGGGGCCTGTTGTCCAAAACACCAGGCGTGATCTGGACATTGCGTGATTGACATTGTTTCCAAAGGAAGGGGCCTGAGGCTGTGAGGAAATGTGGGAGTTGAAGTCCAAAACACCTGAAAGGCCCAAGTTGGCCAGGCGTGATCTGGACATTGCGTGATCTGGACATTGTTTCCAAAGGAAGGGGCCTGAGGCTGTGAGGAAATGTGGGAGTTGAAGTCCAAAACACCTGAAAGGCCCAAGTTTGCCCAGGCGTGATCTGGACATTGCGTGATCTGGACATTGTTTCCAAAGGAAGGGGCCTGAGGCTGTGAGGAATTGTGGGAGTTGAAGTCCAAAACACCTGAAAGGCCCAAGTTTGCCCAGGCGTGATCTGGACATTGCATGATCTGGACATTGTTTCCAAAGGAAGGGGCCTGCGGCTGTGAGGAATTGTGGGAGTTGAAGTCCAAAACACCTGAAAGGCCCAAGTTGGCCCAGGCGTGATCTGAACATTGCGTGATCTGGACATTGTTTCCAAGGAAGGGGCCTGACATTGTTTCCAAAGGAAGGGGCCTGCGGCTGTGAGGAATTGTGGGAGTTGAAGTCCAAAACACCTGAAAGGCCCAAGTTTGCCCAGTCCTGGTCCAGACTCAATAAAATATTGGAGAGCAGAGACATCACACTGGCAACGAAGATCTGCATAGTAAAAGCAATGGTATTCCCCGTAGTCACCTACAGATGTTCGAGCTGGACTGTAAGGAAGGCTGAGCGAAGGAAGATGGGCGCTTTTGAACTGTGGTGTTGGAGAAAAGTTCTGGGAGTGCTTTGGACCATGAAAAGATCTGACCAGTCCATACTTCAGGAAATAAAGCCCGACTGCTCATTGGAGGGAAGGATAGTAGAGGCAAAGATTAAGTACTTTGGCCACATCATGAGAAGACAGGAGAACTTAGAGAAGACAATGGTGCTGGGGAAAACGGAAGGAAAAAGGAAGAAGGGCCGACCAAGGACAAGATGGATGGATGGTATCCTTGAAGTGACTGTCTTGACCCTGAAAGAGCTGTGGGTGATGGCGGCCAACAGGGAGCTCTGGCGTGGGCTGCTCCATGAAGTCACAAAGAGTCGGAAGCGACTGAATGAATAAACGACATACCAGGCATGGGCAAACTTTAGGCTGCCAGGTGTTTTGGACTCCAGCTCTCACCATTCCTAACAGCCTCAGGCCCCTTCCTTTGTCCCTGAGCCTCAAGCCCCTTCCTTTGTTTAAGCAAGCCCCTTTGAGGGGGCAAAGGAAAGGGCCTGAGGCTGTTAGGAATGGTGGGAGTTGAAGTCCAAAACACCTTGCGGCCCAAAGTTTGCCCATGCCTGGTACACACACAATACCATCAAATGTACAATGAAACAAGCCCAAACAATGCCTCGTGCCAAAGGTATACAATCCGAAATATGTGTATACATACACAACACCCAAGTATGGAGACTAACAACGCACAAAAACTATAATACAGTTGTAAAACAAATCAGCCAGATAACATGCAAATAATACAAAATAACACAAACCAAGATTACAAAACAACCTCAAGCAAACTTACAATACGTATATATAAGATGCTTAAGCAACATCTTGACTGGAATGGATTAGTGATGGCGACAGATTTGAGGCTTATTGTTCATATCAGTTCGAAACTGTGGAAGGAGTATAGTTCTGAATTAATTGCTGTTGATTATTGTTTTAATCTTACTGCCATTGTTTAACATTGTATTTATGGTTTACATTGTATTTATGGTTTACATTGTATTGATTGTGGCATTGGATTGCCTTTGTTAGCCGCTCTGACTCCCCCCTTGGGGGTTGAGAAGGGCAGGGTAAAAACGCTATAAATTAAATAAATAAATAAATATAAGCAATAGAAATGTGCATTCAGAGGAAACTTTGTCTTGGCCTTCGTTGGGGACCGCAATCCATTTTTCATTAGCCTCCCGAAAATGGGACAGTTGTTTATGGTTCTTTTGATTTCAGGGCCTGGAAATTGGACCATTATTGGGGGTCTCCTTCCCAGCGTGCATTCTTACCTGGCGCCTGCTGTTTCTACTATTCTGTTTCTACTATAGACTAAGAGACGTTCGGCTGTTGGCACTGACAGGCACGCACATTTTCCAGGCCTGCCTGCATGCCACACCACGCACACACTCTCCTTGGAAAGTGGTTGGTGATATAGTATGATAGCTGGGTCCCACTGCCACGAGCGTTACGCTGTTTCCGGAACGCTGCTTCAAGCACGCAGGCTTGGGACAATACCACTGAAGAAATTTAACGCAGGGGGGGACACCGATAATAGTGAAGGCATGTAACAGTTCTTCAATGAAAAATGATAACAGTTTGGGAAATGGTTTCGGAAGACCTTACACAGGATAGAAATCAGCAACCTCACCCAAAATATTATTAAACGGTTCAATGTTGTTCCCAGCCCACATCCAGGCTGACCACAAACTCGAGGGCATTGGGCACAAATTCAACATGCTTGCCAAAGACTCAGGAGCAACTCCATTGTCCGAAACTGCTCAATAAACTAGAAAAATGGAATTGTTGAAGTCTTTCATGGCTGGAATCACTGGGGTGTTGCGTGGGTTCCAGGCTGTATGGCTGTGTTCTAACAGCATTTTCTCTTGACATTTCACCTGCATCTGTGCCTGGCATCTGATAATCCTCTGCAGATGCTTGTCAGAGGTGCAGATGAAATGTCAGGAGAAAATGCTGCGAGAACATGGCCACACATCCCGGAAACCACACAACACCCCGAATAATTTAGTATTTAAGCCATACGGTTTAGTAAGACTACATTTTAAAGAAATATTTAAATACCATAGGCACTATCTGGTCAGTGTTCATTTTCTTCTACTTAAGAGATAGTTTGGTTGCAGTCCAATAAATGTTTTCTCAGATTGACAACAAGGGGAAAGTCCCTTTGAATAAAACACTGTTCTGTAACAAAACTGTATGTATGGTCAGATGTCACTGTCCCTTGACATCAAAGGATAAAAAAAGGAATGAGAAGGAGGGGGGTTAAAATGTATACCGTGTTTCCCCGAAAGTAAGACAGCGTCTTACTTTCTTTTCCCCCCCAAAAGTCCCCCTACGTCTTACTTTCGGGGTACGTCTTATATAACCCAAGACGTACCCCGCCGCCACGCCGCCGCCGCCGCCGCCACGCCGCCGCAACCGGAGGCACACCTCTTCGCCAGGGCTCCAGGCAAGGGAGGGGGAAAGGAGCCAGGGGCGGGAGGAAGCAGCGACGCGTCACTGTGACGCGTCATCGCTTCGTCCCGCCCCTGGCTCTCTTCTCCCACCCTTGGAAGGGAGGAGGAAGAGAGCCAGGGGCGGGGAGAAGGGACGACGCGTCACTGTGACGCGTCATCGCTGTCCGCCCTGGCTCTCTTCTCCCACCCTTGGAAGGGAGGAGGAAGAGAGCCAGGGGCGGGGAGAAGGGACGACGCGTCACTGTGACGCGTCATCGCTTGTCCGCCCCAGGCTCTCTTCTCCCACCCTTGGAAGGGAGGAGGAAGAGAGCCAGGGGCGGGGAGAAGGGACGACGCGTCACTGTGACGCGTCATCGCTCGTCCCGCCCCTGGCTCTCTTCCTCCTCCCTTCCAAGTGTGGGGAAGAGAGCCAGGGGCGGGACGGCGATGACGCGTCACTGTGACGCTGCTTCCTCCCGCCCTTGGCTCTCTTCCCCCACCCTTGCCTGGAGCCCTGGCGAAGAGGTGTGCCGCGGAGGTGTGCCGCAGGTGTGCCGCGGCACACCTCCGGGTGCGGCGGCGGGGACGAGGTACGTCTTATATACGGGGTATGGCTTATATAAGCCGACCCCCCAGACACCCCCGATACGTCTTACAATCGGGGGTGTCTTACTTTCGGGGAAACACGGTAGTTCTAGACCAGCTGGGTGGGTTAATCTGATAAAATTATTACTGCTAAGTGACTGTTAAATGTTGACCAAAGGGCACATAGTCTAAGCAAAGAGTGGGATGGCCCTGCTTTTCTTCTCTGTATCTTTTCGCCTCCTGAAATGGATATACCAGTAGATCGTATACTATTGAAGCATGGTACCAGTGATCTATTTATGATAGCGGTCAGCCCTCCATATTCTCTAGGCTTAGCAAGTGCTAACCTATGAAAGTGGGGAAAATGCAATTTATTCACACGTGCGCACACATATATTTTAACATAGATTCTACATATCATTGATGCTTTCTTGGTGGAAGGATTCCTTCACAAGTGCAAGCAGGTAAGTGGCAAGCATCTGTTGTTTCTCTACACCATTTTAAATAGGATCATACAGGCCTTGCTACATATTAGTAGTTGTGGTTTTGTGAGGCTTGCAGTCCCTATTAAAATGGCATAGAGTAGGAGCAGAGACGGCAGCAAATCCATAATTGAATCCAGAAAAATCAAACCCCTACATGTGAAGGGATGACTAGTTATTTCTAGTTAATTTCTTTTAGCAATAACAAAGATGACTATATTGCTTTATAATTGTGGTTTCAAAGTCTAAATTATTTTTTTCAAGAGTAATTTTAGCTTTTAGTTATTATACAGTTGCAGATTTTTGAAATGCTGAATTTGAAAACATCTTTAGGAACTAAAGATGACATTTTCAGCCTCCAACCTAGACTGCTGTCATTTATTTCTGCTTCATTCAGATATACAGTATGTTGTTATTTTTTCATTTGAATGCTGTAGCCCAGGGGTCGGGAACCTTTTTGACTCAGCCATAAAAGCCAAATATTTGGAAAATTATTTCAGTGAGAGCCATAGAATATATATATAATATATTTTAAGGCTGAATTCAACTAAATGTGAGTATATACGTACATACATACTATGAGAAAAGGATTCCCCCGGCAGAATGATGGGACACTTCAGACCTGGCTCTGCAAAATGCATGCTCAGGACACTGGGAAAGAAGGGAAGACTGAAGGAAGGGGATGTCACACCTCAAGGGCCTCAGGCATCACTTTTGCTTGAGCGGGCCTTCAGCCGTGATGGCATCAAGGAGCTATCCAAGCCAGCTTGTTACACTCTCAAACCTTGCCCTGGGCCTCCCGGCCTTTCCCGTGAGAAGCTAGGGATGAATGCATAACATAGGCAGCTCAAGGTTGTACCAACCAGCCTCCCTGATAGCGAAGTGCTCCGAAGGAGCCGAGAGTCTGCCTCCCTTCTGTCCAGATGTGACCTGCTAACGAGCTGCGCATTCCTGAAAGACTGAGGTATCATAACATATAGATGACCATCAATCATGGAACTGTGACACTCGACGTACCTAGATCAAAGCCAGTGAACACTATAATTACCAAAGGATGCCCATTGCGGGCATCTCGTACCAACGCCGCGCTAAGGAGACACTACTGGAAGAAAGGCCGCATCGGGCCTTCCAGCAAGCTTGTGCCAGCCAGCTAACACCGGGCTGACTTGATCCTGTGTTGGGCCTTGTTCCTTGCTCACTGCCACGACTACGTGCTGAACCAGTGCTGTTCCTGCAAAGACTTTATTGCTACAGAACTTTATTGCTATTGAGGAGCTGTTCCCTGCCTCTGTATTCGGCGGGGATCCTTTAAGAGACCTTCCATTGCATCCGGCTTGTTCCTGTTTTCCCTCCGCTTGGGATCCTCTGGTGCGGATTATATACTTGCCGCTGTTCCTGTTGACTGCAGTTACCTGGAGGCCTTATATTTCCTCAGGCTCTTTCCTATATCTACCTATTCTAAATAAAACCCGTTGTACCATAGCTGCTGTGTGGTCTTTCCAGGAAGGTCAGGCCCCAAGGGCCCAGGGGGGCGACAGGGGAAAAGAAAGAAAGACAGGAAATGAGGGAGGGGGAGAGGAAAAAAGAAAAGAAGAATGAACTATGGAAAAGGAAGAAAAGAAAAGCAGGAGGGAGACGAGGGGAAAAGAAAGAAGGAAATGGGAAGGGTGGGGAAAAGAAAGGAAAAGGAGTGAGGAAAAGGTAAAATAATGAAGGGAAAAGAAGAAAATAAAGGGGAGTGAGAGGGAAGTGAAAAGAAAGGAAGGAGAAGGAAAGGAAGACTTGGGGGGAAAGAATAGAAGGGGAAGGGAGAATGGAGGAAAGAAGGAAGGAGAGAGGGAGGAAAAGGAAGGGGAGAAGGAAAGGCTAAAGGGGAGAAAGGAAGGGAGAGGAGGAAAGAAGTGAGGGAAAAGGAAGAAGGAGTAGGAAAGGGTGAAGGGGAGAATGGGAAGAAAAAGAATGAAAGAAAAAGGGGGGAAGGAAGAGAAAAGAAGGGGGAGGAGGGAGCCGGGCCAAGGCGGATGTCGGCGAGGCAGTCCCTCCGGAAGGCGTCGAAGAGGCCACGGCTCTTGAGCTGCCCGACGATGAGGGCGATGAGCTGGGTGTCTCCCGAAGGCAGCGAGGCTAGGTCTGTGGTGCCAGGGCCAGGCCCGCCTCCGCCGACTCCCCCGAGGCCAGTGGCGGAGAACAAAAAGGAAGACGAGGACAAAGCAGCGCCGCTGGGTTCCACCATCCCCAGCAAAGAGGGCACAGGGCCCCGAGAACAGCGGGGGATGAGGAAGAGGCGGCGATTTTGGCGCGGAAGCGGCAGTCAGCACATTTGCGTCACTCCTCCCCGCTGCATGCTGGGAAACTGAGGCTCGGGCTGCTCTGGAGAGCCAGATGCAATCATGAAAAGAGGCACACCTGGCTCCCGAGCCATAGTTTCCCTACCCCTGCTGTAGCCTGTATTCTTTTGATTGTAAGCTGCTCTGGTCAAAATGTAGTTCTGTGTGAATAGAGGTTATACATTGTATGTAAGTAAATAGATTTGGTAGCACACTATTGCATGTGAAAGAGAAGTAAAGGTGATTTAAATTGTGCCATGCTAGGCATGAGTACTGATGGACAAAGAGGAGATCTTTGTGTGAACTTCAGGAAATGGGCAAGAGGGAAAAGGATCAGCAGTATCACTTATTAATCCTAGCTCCTCTGGAAAAATGTCCGTCCGTCCCCATCCCCCAAAGTGAATGGTGATGGAAAATATAACAGCATGGAACATTCCTCCTTATCACAAATTCTCGACAGATATGCAAATGTCACTCACCAGTACTTTGACTTAATGTACACTACTCATGTGAGCACTGTACCTTAACTCTCAGAAAAAAGGAACTTTTTTCCTTCTATGAGTTGAATGTCCAAAGGCAAGTGCTTTACAAAGCACCAACCTACTCTTTTCTCTCCTCCATGCACTTCTCCTTGCCTTTCTGAATGTCTGGATGGGGAAATGTTGGTGGCAGCAAGGAATGGCTGGCCCACTGAGTCAGAGAGAGGTGCTTTCCTCTGTAATGACTCCACATACAGTATTTATTTATTTTATTTATTTATTATATTTGTATACCACCCTTCTCAGCGCTTAGGTGACTCAGGGCGGTTTACAATGGCAACGATTCGATGCCCCAAAACACCACAGGTCATATCAAAATCCATAATTTTGACCCTCAAACCTGCCCTTGATTTATACATAAGGTCAACATATACATTAGTATACCTGTATATGATGTATACGACCATGTTGGACAATGATGTTTCACTCCATAATGTCTATTGACATCAGTGATTGGCAGCACCACCATGACAGTGTCTAATATTAGTACAACTATAGCACACAAAAACACTAGAATATATAGGACAAAAATGATTTAATGTCACTACTTGTAAGTAAACAGAATGGCAGTTGCAAATACCTGTCCGCAAGCCTAGTTGCATGCAAACTATACCATATACATAAAACTGAAGAAATAATCATTTGCAGAGATCCAAGGATATACTACTTCAGCTAATCGGTATGATCAGACTGTAAGATGCTAAACATTTCAAAGCAATCGTTTTAGACTGCAGACCTCTGAAGAAGAAATCTTGCTTAGATTTTCACATGTGCTAAATGAAATCTCTCTGTTATTTAGACAATCTATATATGGATAACTGTTCTTGTGTGCCTTCAACTCATTCCTGATATATGGTCGTCCTAGGACAGGGCCGTAGCCAGGATTTTGGTTTGGGGGCTGAAACTGGGTGGAAGAGGGTTTACCCTAGCAAACCTTTTGTATTGTTATCCCAATAACCCCATGAAGGTGGGATATAATGAGCATGGTGATCAGATCATGATATGAATAAACATAACAGTTTAAATAATGTACCAGTAAGGCCTTCTCGCGGACCACCCTGAGAATTCCAGGGGGGGGGGAAGCCCCCTTAGCCCCCCCCCCTGGCTACATGCCTGTCCTAGGATGACCCTTTCACAAATATTGACAAGATTTGTTCAGAGGGGGAGTGCCCTGGCCCTCCTCTGAGGCTGAGAAAATGCAACTTGTCCAAGATCATGGCCAAGTAGGAATTCAGGTTCGGGTCTCCTAGTTTCTTAGTGCAACACTCCAACCACTAAACCACATTGGCTCCCTATCTGTATGAATACATGAGTATATACATCTTCCTCCAAAGTCATGATTTACAAGACAGGAGCATTGGCATCATTTAATCACTGAATGATTTACTTCCCTAGCATCCTGTTTCATAGTGATTTTGGCAACTGAAAGACCATCATTCTTTATTGGTAATCTTTTTAGCAGAATGATCAATATTTGCTCAGACAAAACCCTTGTATTTTTTAAGTGCCCCGTAGTTGAGCCTTGTCATTATAGCAGTAATATAGAGGGGCATGTCAACATACAAAATAGTTGAAAGACAGTGGCTCAAAAATAACTTTGACCATTATAGATATTCAGAAAAAAAGGTAAGTGGTTCTATTTTGGTACTTTCCAGTGAATATTGACCGTAATCACCCTGGAAGACCTAGAGATTTTTAGAGAAACATTCTCTCACGTAAAGAAAATAGTGTTCTCTTCATCTAATTTCCAGTTTTTCACCCCTAACCCCAGAAAAAAATGAAGAGCTTTACAATGTTAGCCTGAATACCAGAGGTCTTATAATATTTGATAATAAGATCTTTGATCACATCATGTTGCATGTAACACATCTGTTCTCCAAACATTATTCTTGGACTTAACAAAATTAGAGTCAAGAAGATGCCAGAAAAATACAAAAATGGCAAGCAAAGTAACCAGCATTTTTTAAAAGTCTTGAAAAAAAGATATTGCTTCCTGGGGTCTTTAGGAAGTGTGCTGTATTTTTGTCATTGTTGTGTTTTAATCCTTTAAAATTGTTGTAAATTAATATTTTTAATATGACTATTTAATTGTTCTTTAACTTTGCATTATGTCTTGTTTCAACTTTATTTTGTTTTAACTTATATTGTAAGCCACCTTGGGTCCCATAGTGGGAGGAGAACGTAAATAAAATGAAATAAAAACTATTGTATTTTAGCAGAGTCATACCTTTTCCTCCTTAGTTTAATAAAGAGCATTTGCAGAATCTTCCATTAATTTGGAGGCAAACATGTAGCTGTGCTAGTTGATATATGAATTAATCTCAAAAGACAAAATAATCATCCTTAATATTGGTTGTTGAACCCATTAAGAAGCAGCTATTGGAAATGTTTGGTTGGAGGTTATATTTACCTGATGAACACATGAGCTTGAGGAAAGCAGATGCAGATATCTGATTCCAAAATCTGATATCTAAAATTGTCCACATGGATGGCTGAGATAGTGACTCCTTTGCTTCCTGATGGTTCAATGTACACAAACATCATTTCAGGCACAGCAGAATTAAAAATACTGGGTATAAAACTACATTGAGACTATGTGTGTAAGGTGAATTTGAAGCATAAATAAATGTTGTTTTTAACTTGGTCCTATCTGCAAGATACCTTGTTATGTGTATGCAAATGTTTCAAAATCTCCAAATTCCAAACTCCCAAACACCTCTGTTCTCAACCATTTCAGATAAGGGATGGTCAACCTGTACCAGAAAAAGGAGGCTTGGTGTTGCTGTGACCAAACATACTCCCATTGCACTCATGCCTTCTTGCTTTACAGTGTATTGATCTGTTTGGGGCAATGCCGAGGTTGGAAAGGAGATTATTTCTGTGATGGCTTTTCGTAAAATAATTGGATAGTGCCAATACATTGCAGCTCCAGATACCTTGGAGACATACAAAAGTATAGTAAATTGAGAGAGAAAGTAGATGCTTATTTGGGGGCTACAATAGATTCATATCCCTTCAAGGGAAAGGTGCAAAATATCACAGCAGAAGCAGTGCAAAAGTATTTTGACACCAGATAAGATTACTGGAGCAAGTTTTACTAATGTTAGAAAAGAGCCACAATGACAAAAATGCTACAATTTGCTGTAGACTTTGTAAATTAAATCCTATCATGCAATCCATTCTTTCATAGGGTATTATTTAGATCTGATGAGATATTTGAGAGCCTGAGTTCGCTGTGCATGTACAATAAAATTTTTTGGGTGCATCTACATTGCAGAATTAATGCAGTTTGACACCACTTTAGCTGCCATGGTTCAATGCTATGGAATCAATGAAGTTGTGGTTTGGTAACACTCTTTGGCAGAGAAAGCGGAAGACCTCGTAAACAGAGTGCCTTCGCCTTTTCTTTCTTTTTGTCATCTTCCAATTTGGAAGGTGTTTTAGCAGCATTTGCATTGGAAGGATGGTGCCTTTAAAAAAAGGTTTATTTACTAATTTCAAAATATTTTACATTATACAGTAGTCTTGTTATATCATTTATTCCCAGATGTTATAACTATAACCATTCACATAGTATTATATACAATACAGCTGTCAGTTCTATACTACTACTTATTCTATTTTCATCCTTTACATATAATTATTGTAATATATTTTCTGATTGTTCATCCACAGTCTTTCTCGATAATTTGATGGTTTGAATTCACTATTAGTTTTACACATGTAACTAATAAATGGCTTCCATATATTAACAAATACATCTTCTGTTTCTCCTTTGCATTGCCAATAGTGCTATATAGCCCATATCCTATATAACCAATTCTCTGTTGTCAAATTTATAGGGTTTTTTTTCCATTTTGACTATTTAGAGTTTTGCAGCACATGAGTAATATAATTTTTTTGCTTACCAAATCCAGAAATTTTAAATACAGTACCGTTCCCCTGAAGTGTACAGTTTCCCCCACTATTTGTTTTTTCCATGATACACATTCATCCCACATGGCTCTAATCTCCACACTTTCTCCAATATAATTTCGAAAATCTATTATTAATGTTATGTAGTTTAAGTGGATAGTGGTAACATCTATGCATATTTTCAAAGTATTTTTTATCAGTTGTGCTGAGGATGGTGAGGCTGAGCTAGAGAAACACATACTTTTTTGTCAGGTTGCAGCACCATGTCCACAGTAAATAACACAATAAACAAAAACGAGCTGGGAAAAAGCAGGAATCCTAGAATATGTGAGCAAACAAGAGAGAAAATGAGAGACTAGATAATCATGCCTCACCAACTAGCCAGCAAGTTAAAAAGCATACTGTAGGTGTTTAAGTTTGACCAACAACTTGGGTATCACGGGAAAGGTAGAGGCTGGTAAAAGAAAAGGTCATAGTTGGTAGGCACTTTCAAATAAACCTTAAAGCAGTCTCTAAGGTTCAAAATGTTCTACTTTTCTTGTGCAGGGCTAATCTAACCTGATTGTTTCATTTCACATGTGTGCATTGTTAGTTTTGAAACATGTTGAACAAAAAAACAACAACTCTTCCCCTTTGGAAAGGATAGGAACCTAGTCCTAGTCTTTCCAAAGTCTCCATTAAAGAACTAATGCCCAGAAAAACATCTGCTTCACTAACTGAGGTATATTGGTAGTTAATGAATTTCATAACCACCACAAAACTAAATTTTGACATTTCAAAGAAACGGACAAGTCAAAATATCACTTCAGTTCCTCTCAACACCAGTGTCCGGTTATTGTCTGATGCCCGGTCAACAGCAGAACACAATAGCTACAGAAACCAAATATATGGCTGCAACATGTCCACAGCATCTGGCATCCAAGTTATCACCAATTAATCATAAGACCACATGGCAATAATGTCCACACATTAAGCCTGAACAGACGGTACCAACCAGCACATGGCCACAGCCAAACAGTATGATGCTGTCATCCAATAAAGTACACATATACTCCCCTGTTCACTCATCTATAGACTAGCAATGTGCTTAACTTTGCAGAGGACTATCTTCCATTTGAAGGTGCCCTGTAATGAGCTGTTCAACAAGAAGCCTAATAGAATCACGAGAAAGAAGAGCTGAGACTTTGACCTTTCCTATAATAGCATTTAAAGAGCAGACAAAGGCACACAAGCTAACTTGTCACAATGTTTCCTAGCATAAAGAGGTGTATTGTATTGCTGTATAACTTAAAATATGCATCAGTACATATATATTGGCCCCCAGGTGGCACAGCAGGTTAAACCGCTGAGATGCTGAACTTGCTGACAGTTCGAATCGGGCAAGTGGGAGTGGGGTGATCTCCCTCTGTTAGGCTCAGCTTCTGCCAACTGAGAAGTTTGAAAACATGCAAATGGCAGAAAGGTAACGGCACTCCATGTAGTCATGCTGGCCACATATCATTGGATGTGTATATGGACAACGCCGGCTCTTCAGCTTAGAAATGGAGATGACCACCACCCCTCAAAGTTGGATACGACTAGACTTAATGTCAGGGGAAACCTTTATCTTTACCTTGACATACATATTACCATATGAAATACTATTTTTTCATTGATGTAGATATGGTCATCTTCAAGAACCCACAGTACTTTCCATTCTCCACATAACATTGCAAATAGGCCTGCACTGAGAATTTGGAGGCATCCCGGGGAGAGGATTGGATTTTCCTAAGAAACAATGCCTCCCTATAGACATTTTTTAGAACACTGCACAAAACTCATTAGTATCATTATACTCTGTGTCGGAAACCAGCATATTGAAAGGTGCCTGACAGCTCAGAAGGAAAAGACAATGAAAACAAAACAGAAAATGCAGTGGCATCCCAGGGCCTCTGAGCTGCCTGACAGCAGGATTCAGATTCATGGATAAAAGACAATGAAAAACAAAGTGCCACAGATAAAATCGGGAGCAGGTCAGGGTTTTGGCGAGATCCCCGTGTACAACTGGTGGGCCACTGTGTGATACAGAATGCTGGACTAGATGGGCTGAGGTCCGATTCAGCATGGCTCTTCTTATGTTCTTATGTTCTTATGGGTTGCTACTAGGAAAGATGAATTAGCATTGGGAATGGAGAGCAGTACTTAGTCCCCCCAAAAAGCAATACTGTCACAAGAACATACACAAGGAAGATCCCTTATATAGCATTGTAACTTCCCAGAGATGTATTTTTGTCTCTGTCTCTTTTATAAATAGACTAGCTTGGGGACCCGGCGGTGCCCGGGTCATTTGAGAAGTGCAGCAGGTTGTAGAGTGGGTCATGGGGGCTCTGTGTGCCAAGTGTGGTCTTGATCCATCATTATTGGGAGTTGCAGTGGTATCATGAAATTACTGAAGGTAGTGCAAGTCCCATCATCTCTGGTCCACCCTCCCCCAAAGTGTAGTAGGATGTAGATTGGGTCATGGGGGCTCTGTGTGCTAAGTTTGGTCTGTATTGGTGAATGGATGAGGGTTGCATTGTTTTTAGGAAGTGAGTGAAGGTACTTCAAGTCCCATCATCCGTGGTCCGTCTCACACAAAACTGTACCAGGATGTAGAGTGGGTCATGAGGGCTCTGTGTGCCAGGTTTGGTGTTGATCAGTCATTGGATTAGGTTTGTAGCAGGCTTGGAAAGTGAGAGAAGGTACTGCAAGTCCCATCATCCATGTTCCGCCCCCCTCCAAACTTCAGTAGGATGTAGAGTGGGTCACTGGGGCTCTGTGTGCCACGTGTGGTATTTCTCGGTGTTTGTTGGGGGCCGCAGTTGTCTGTGGGAACAGAGGGTTGTGAAAGTACTACAAATCCCATCATGCATTGTGAGTCCTCCCCCGAACCTCACCAGGACGTGAAGGCATTCATGGGGGTTATGTGTGCCAAGTGTGGTCTCGATCAGTAATTGGATGATGGTAGCAGCGAACTTGGGAAGTGAGTAGAGGTACTTCAAGTCCCATCATCCATGATCCACCCTCCTCCGATCTGCACCAGGATGTAGAGTGGGTCATGAGGGCTCTGTGTGGCAGGTTTGGTGTTGATCAGTCATTGGATTAGGTTTGTAGCAGTCTTGGAAAGTGAGGGAAGGTACTGCAAGTCTCATCATCCATGGTCCACCTTTCTCCGATCTGCGCCAGGATGTAGAGTGGGTCATGAGGGCTGTGTGTGCCAGGTTTGGTGTTGATCAGTCATTGGATTAGGTTTGTAGCAGGCTTGGAAAGTGAGGGAAGGTACTGCAAGTCCCATCATCCATGTTCAGCCCCCTCCAAACTTCAGTAGGATGTAGAGTGGGTCACTGGAGCTCTGTGTGCCAAGTGTGGTCTTTATCAGTGTTTGTTGGGGGTCACAGTGGTCTGTGGGAACAGAGGGGTGTGAAAGTACTACAAATCCCATCATCCATTGTCAGTCCTCCCCCAAACCTCACCAGGACGTGAAGGCAGTCATAGGGGTTATGTATGCCAAGTTTGGTCTCGATCAATGATTGGATGAGTGTCGCAGCGGACTTGGGAAGTGAGTAGAGGTACTTCAAGTCCCATCATCCATGGTCCACCCTCCTCCGAACTGCACCAGGACGTAGAGTGGGTCATGGGGGCTGTGTGTGCTAAGTGTGGTCTGTATTGGTCCTTTTTGGTGGCCTCAGTGGTCTGTGGGAACCAAAGTGTTTGAAAGTACTACAAATCCCATAATCTGTGGGGCATGTCCCCCGAACTGCACCAGGACGTAAAGGGGCTTAGGGGGGTTATGTGTACCAAGTTTGGTGCAGGTCCATCACCCGCGCTGGTCGCTGTGGCCTGTGAAAGTGGCTGCCACATATCCGCCCTCCCGCCCTTCCGCCCTCCGCACACATACAAACAAACATTCCACTTTATAAAGGTATACAGATGAGTCCCCTACTCATGGAATGACAACTCAGTACCTATGTCAAATCTGTGAGAACACAATATTTAAAGTTGCAGGACATCTTTTACCTATAGCAGTATAACGCAATGGAACTTGGGTGAAGAGAGACTTTTCTCCAGCCCACGGTTAAAGTCTGTTTTCTTGTACTGTCAGAGTACTATCACCTGAAAGATCTGCTCTTGTGTATTTTCCCCTACTACTATGGTGTAGCATTCCTGCAGTGCAACCAATTTGAAGAGGGATATTTTTCTTGCATTGAGGTGTAACCTGCAGATCAATATGTTTGCTGAACTCTATTAAATTGTGATCTAAAGCTGAAGATCCAGTGCAATCAACAAGTGAACTTTTTCAGCACTATTGCCTCATTAAGAAATCCAGGACCTTTGGAAAATATTTGACCAATGCATGTTGCCCAGCATGAAAGCATCGCTTTTGTTTTAAGCAGAGAAATGCTAGACCTGGCCAGATGTTCGGCATTCTTTCTCTTCCTCCCTAGCATGTCATGGAAATGAAGGAAGAATAATGTCCCCAACCATACCAACTCTCAAGTACCTCTAAAAAAGTAACACACACAATGCTGTGCCTTTGAAAGAATGCAAACACAGCTAGATCATGTAAGTAGATTGGATAGCTAGAACAGATAGGGAGGGAAATAAATTAGGAGAGAAATATTCATTTGAATGTATAATCACTCCACACTGCAGATTTCAGATCTATAATGGATTGAGACAAGCAAATGGGACATTTTCCAATAAAAATAAATATAATTAATAACACAGTGACAGGTGTTTAGTTAAGAAATGCTTGCTTGGAAACAAATGACATGAAAACAGAGAAATATACATCCATGCATTTTTTTCAACTGCCTCATACTACAGCATGGATCTACTTTAAATCTAATGGCTGCCTCCTGCAGAATTCTGGAGTTTGTAGTTTAGTGACATCAAGGACCTGGCCCTCCATAACAAACCCCAGAATTCTGCAGGAGGCAGCAACCGGGTTTAAAATGGATCCATGCTCTAGTGCAGGGGTGCTCATTACGTCCATCGCGATCGACCAGTCAATCGCGGAGGCGGAACTTCTTTTTCCTTTCCCCACTGCCGCCGGCCTGCGCCTCAATCCTCAGTGCCGAGCAGAGCAGGCAGTGCAGTCTGAGGAGGAGGGAGGGAGAAGGAGGAGAGAGGATGAGCGAGTTCATGCCACTTCCTGCTAGCTCCGTCCTCAAGCCTTGCCAGGCCTGTTGCCTGGAGGCGGAGCAGCCATGGGAGCAGGGGCGGCCTGGCGGAGCTAGCTCTTCCACCGCACAGGCGCAGTTGGTGCAGCAGCAGCGCGAGGAGGGAGATGAAGCCATGAGTTTTACATGTCCTGCGGAAGGTCAACAAGTCTCACAGGGCATGGACTTCAGCTGGCAAGGCATTCCAGAGAGATGGTGCCACAATAGAGAAAGCTCTACACCTAGTAGATTTAGGCAAATGGTTTTAAAACTAGGTAATTCAAGGAGGTTTAGGTCCTCTGAGCGGAGTGATCTCTGGGGTTGGTGGGGGGTGAGACGGTCCCTCAGGTATACTGGCCCTGGACCATACAAGGCCTTGAAGGTTAGTACCATCACCTTGAAGGTGATCCGGTGCTCTATCGGCAGCCAGTGGAGCTGCTGCAAAATGGGTGTTGTATGACATCTCACAGTTAAGCAGCAGCATTCTGGACGAGCTTAAGTTTCCAGATCATGGACAAAGGTAGCCTGACGTAAAGGGTGTTACAGGAGTCTAATCTTTTTTTAAAAAAAAATATCTTTATTCAACATTTTTTCAATACATACAGTAAAATGCAGAAGGGTAGGAGGGGTGAAGAAGAAGCGGTTAGTATTAAAGTGTGCAAGGGAAGAGAGGGAAGGGTAGTGGAATAGACGGGGTAGAGAGAAAGCAGGAGGACGGGGAAATAGAATAGTAAGAAGAGAGAAAGAAGAGAGAAAGAGGGAAAAGTTAGACTGATAGAGGGTGCGTTAAAATAGAGGGTAAGTCCCGAAACAACTATATATGTTAGCTTCCAGTTCCATCGCAGGGTACATTTTAAGTACTCGAAACTTTCACTTCCACTTCTATGAACTGTGGTTTGCCAAAAAAAAAAATCTCCTTAGTTCCTTGGATCTTTGCTTCTTTTTTTCCTGTCTCTTTCTTTGAGTTCAATTTCTGTCAAGTAGTCTCTCACTTGGCTCCAGTTTGTGCTGCTTTTTTTGTTTTGATCAAATATCAAATTTTTCAGTTTGTCTAGGTCCATAACTTCTCTTAATTTTATTAACCAGTCTTCTATGGGTACAGGAGTCTAATCTTGAGATGACCATGGCCTAGATGTGCTCAGGGTGAATCCTACACAGACTACATTTCAATAATCTTAATTCATGAGATTATTAGTGCCAATTGGATCTCCAGCAACAACAATGGATCTTGGAGTATTCCTCCCCAACTACCTGCTCATCTTGGGGAACCTAACCCCATCCAAGACAGATAACAAGCCTATCAAGGAATTGCTTCCTTAAGAGGCTTCTGTCTTAATATGATTCAAGCTCATTTTATTGACCCTCATCCAGCATATCACCAAGTTGAAGCGCATGTTCAGAGACAGATACAGCTGCACTGGACTCAGAAGTCTTATATGGGTGAATCTTCTCTTTGAACTAGACTCTCAATTAACTAACACCCATAGTGATTGGTAGATGCCGGATAAATGTAGTTAATTGCTATTTACTATTTAATATAGATCTAAATGATACTATACCCCATACCATGCCACAAACACTGTATTGACGATAGTAACATTGAAATGCAGTAATTAAAAGCAAATTAAATAAAAATTCAAATAAATAATGCATTCACAAAGTTGTTTTTATAATACAATGAAACTTGGTTGCTTTAAGTTTGTATTTATTTGTTTTGTGTTTTTTTGTTTGTGTTTTTTGCTGGTTGCTTGAAAGGTCCAGTTTCTTGAATTGAGATTAACTGAGAGTCTTCTGCATTTTAGGCCCCCATCTACACTGAATCCAGATTATCTTATTTGAACTGGATTATATGGCAGTGTAGACTCGCAATCCTGTTCAAAGAAGGTCTGGATTCAGAAACTGGATTATATGGTAGTGTAGCCTCACTTTGGAATAAATTGCTCTACATAAATAAATCATTTTTAAAAGACTGGGTTTATTTATATGTATTTCCCCTCTGAACATTAACATTATATTAGAAGTTTGAGTTATGAGAGATGTGATTAATTTTTTTTAAAGCTACGTCTTCTGTCAAACCATGTACTTACATAGCTTCACACTCCATCTCAGCTTTTCTGTTCCATTCATTTGCATCCTATCCTATCTGAAGATCACAGCAATTATTTCAACAACCAATGGATGGCATAACACAGTAAAAGGGAATCAGTGAAATGAAAACAACCAGGAACATTTTGTGATTTAAAAAATAGGAAGAATTATAGGAAGAAAATCAACGCATTTGAAATGTGGTGCTGGAAAAGAATTCGACACTTACTATGGTCTACTAGATAGACAAATAAGTACCGGAGAGAAACAAGCCAGAACTTTCCAACTAAATCAAGGCCTTGGAGATCTTATGAGAAAACATGATTCACTAATACAATGATGCTTAGAAAGGTAAAAAGCAGTAGGAAAAGAAGGAGATTGCATATCAGATGGGTAGACTCAATCAAGGGAGCCATGGCCTTGACTTTATAAGACCTGGGCTGGGATGATGACCTGAGGGGTTCTCATTCAGAGGGTCGCCATAGATCCTAATCAACTTAATAACAATTAACAAGAAGAAGAAATGTAACAGGGTTTCAACCAGCAACCTGTATAGACTAGAACAACCACAGACTGTTTGTTTAAACCTTTTATAGCAGCAGTTCCATTCCAAGAGAGAAATGAATCATGCAATATCTCCCGTGGAATCTGTGATGTCTTTTTATTTATTTATCTTCTGTTTTTCCTTCTGTTTTTCAAGGAAAAAAATAACCATGAAAGTGCGTTATTTTATTTATCAGAAGCAAATTGAGAATACAGTTATAATGTATAGAAAAACCACAAACAAAGTTTAAAACTTGGCATTATACTAAATTTCCTTTGACCAGAAGTTGGCCACTTCGAGTGCCTCTGGTGTCACTGTAAGAAGGCCCTCCATTGTGCATGTGGCAGGGCTCAGACTGCATTATAGTAAGTGGTCTGTGGTTTGCCCTTATCCACATTCGCATGTCGTGGAAATTGCTGTTGGGAGAACACTCTAACTTTAGAAATCATAGAAATGCTTTAGTCTGTTTAAATATAAAGACACGAAATCAAATAGTTGAAGTTTACTTTGGTTTTAGTAGTGGGTCTTTAGCCCCCGTCCCATTATACTTTTGTCTAAGCTACTCTTTTACTTTTATACACATTTAACAGTTCAACAGTTGATTCTCAAAAATCAGAAGTTTTGTGAACCTTCTGGCAAATCTCTTAAAGACATTTCCTCCCACAACTATCACACCAACAGTTTTCAGGGGTTTGTTTTTTTAAAAAAAAATCTAATTCACCCTTTTCTCAGATCTGTTGAAATTAGGAATGATCCTAGGTATCATTCAGCTCCACCATGATGAAGAAAAGCTTTAAAGAACATTTGGACCCACATCATTTATACAAACTCCTTAAAGCATGGGTGGGCAACCTACGGCCCGTGGGCCAGATGGGGCCCGGCAGCCGATTCTGTCCGGCCCAGGGAGAAGGGCATCAGTGGCAGGGCAAAGAGGAAGGGGTGCCGCTGCCACCATCCCATCGCGGGCTCTGTGGGGCCTGTGTCGGCAGACAGGCCGGAGGAGCGGTGGCTTTGCAGTGCCTGCCATCCCTGGAGGCGATCCGGGCCTGCAGCAGGAGCACTCGGCGACCTGCGAGGGCTGATTGCCCTGGCAACCCGGAAGACTTGATTGTCTTCCGGGTCACCAGGGCAATCAGCCACCTCAGATTGCCAACTGCTCCCCCTGCAGGCCCGGATCGCCTCCAGGGATGGCAGGCACTCCATAGCAGGGCGATCAGCTGGGGAATGGCTGGCGGCGAGAGCGGGCGGAGGCCTGCAGCCTCCGATCGCCAGCTGCTCTGCTCTCCTCTGCTGCGGTGGCAGCTGGGTCCACTTTGCCATCCTCTGGGCTGGGTCCATTGGGCCATTCCATCTTGGGATCCTTCCTCTCTTGAGGATGTTAGCCTTCATCTTGGTTCACACCTTGTCTTCTTGAATTCTATTTTATTTTATTTTTGTGGTTTTTATTATTATTTTATAATAATAATATAATAATATAATAAATAATATAATAATGTTATATTATATTATAATTTCAATATATTATAATGTCTATATATATATACTATAATATAATAATTATGATATTAATACTAATAATATATGAATATTTCTTGATATATTAATATGTTAATATTAATGATGTGTAATATATAGTAAATATAGTAAATAAATAAATAAATAAATAAATAAATAATGTAGATTAAAATGTAGTTCAGCCTTTAGGTGCAGCCCTCCATAATATTTTTTGGCTCTCGTGTGGCTCCTTGGAAAAAAATAATTGCCCACCCCTGCCTTAAAGACTGCATCTACACTACAAAATTAATGCAGTGTAACTGCTATGACTCAATGCTATGGAATCCTGGAAGTTGTAATTTGGTTAGCACTAGCACTATTTAGTAAGCCATGGAAGTTAAAGTGGTGTGGAACTGCATTAATTCTACAGTGTAAATTTACTCAAGGACCCCTCTTGTCCTATAAATCCATTGGATTCCAAAATGCCTGCCATCTAGGGCACACTCAGGGCTCTTCCACACAGCCCTATATAACCCATATCAATGCAGAAAATCCCACAATATCTGCTTTGGACTGGGTTATCTGAGTCCACACTGCCATATATCCCAGTTCAAATAAGAAAATGTGTGATTTTATTTAGCTGTGTGGAAGGGGCCTTTGAGACAAAACAGTATGGGAAAACTACCTGAAAAAACTACCTGAAAAAAGAGCAAAACGTAAGACCACTACCTTAACGGGATAAGATAATCTACTATTACAGGCTATCATTTCTCCTTTCAGAAGATGACTTTCTAGATATTGGTGAATATTGTCAATAACATCCAGATAATATTAGATATAACATTTAAAATAATTTTACCAGTTCCTTAATCGGTTTATCAACGTCACCATTTGTTTTCAAATTAATCTAATGTGTTCCTTCTCTAAATCATGGATGTTTTGGAAGTTGCTTTTTTCTCAAATCATTACAGATTTGGCAACATGAGAGCCCTGGATCATTATGTCATCACTACAGAATTCTCTCACCTGGTTCTTTTTAATATATGCAACTTTCTCTAATTGAACCTTAATGGATTTGGGGTTTGTAAATAATGAAATCCCATGCCAGTGTGTCTTTTCTTCTTTTGTCTGGTGCTTTTACTGTGTGGCAAGAAACAACGGGAGTATGATATTAATATGGACAAGCCATCTCCAGTCGGGCATGTTTTGAATGAGGGCTCTTGTTATCTTCTAACCAACATAGCTATGCTGGCTGAAGGATAATGGGAACTCTCATCCAATGCAGCTGAAAGCACACAATTGGGAAAGGCTGATTTAGATTCATGATCCAAAGTGTAAGACAACTAGGGCTGCCAAAGCTCAGAGCACCAGCTGAAGTTTCCGGGAATTGCATTTCTGGATCACCAGTCAAGGACATAAATCTTAGGGTGAGTGCTACTGGAGAAGGACATTTGGTTTTTGTATGTGAGATGGTTTCAAAGCCTGGGCAAATGTCTCCATTCTTTTCCAGCTAGTAGCAAGTCTCTGTGGTACAGCGCAAAAGTGCTTATGTATTGTACTTATATAGCACAGGTACACCATGGGGAGCAAGATAGTTGTGGTTCCAGTTGTGATTCCTCTAGAGTCTCTAGACTATGCAAGATGGTACTAACCAGTGCTACTGTATCATTGGGAGAAACAAGGGCTTAATAGTGGAGTAATAGATTGCATTCAAATAATTTAAAACAGGCATGGGCAAACTTTCAAACTTGTGGGCCACATGGTGGGCTTGAGCAGGGTGGGTGGGATGCGAGAAAGGGAGGGAGGGGGTTCTTCCCAAGCCCCCTCCCTGCCCTTCCCTCCCCTTCCTCTTCTCTTTCGGAGGCAGAAAGTGAAGGAAAGACAGGAAATGTTTGGATCCCAAAAGGGTTGGCCTTGGTCAGAATGAGAAAAAGTGTATCCATGAGACCCCATATTGCCTAATAATATAATACTAATAAACTTTATTTATACCCCGCCACCATCTCCCCAATTGGGATCGGGCGGCTTACATGAGGCCAGGCCCAAACAACAAATTACAATAAAATCAAAATCAAAAACATCAACATCAACAATGACACAGTAAAAATATACAAACATATAAATAAGAGAACAATGGGCAAATACAATATCTAACTCCTAATATAGAATCCTAGAGCTGGAAGAGACCTCCAAGGTTCATCCAGTCTACAAGACGGCACAACCAAAGCATTCCCGATAGACAGCCTCTGCGGAAAAGCCTCCAGGGAAGGAGACGACACCTCACTCCAAGGCAGCCTATGCCACTCTCCAACAGCTTTTACTCTCAGGAAGTTCTTCCTAATCTTTTCAGTCGAATCTCTTTCCCTGCCATTTGAAACCATTGCTTCCTTGTGCCTTGGTCTCTAGAGCAGCAGAAAGTCAGTCCCCACCCCACTCCTCCTCAATGGGACACCCTTTGAAATCTTGAAACATGGTTCTCATGGTCGCTCTCTACCTTCTCTTCAACCAGCTAAAAAAATCCCCCAGGAGGAAAGGAGGAAGGAAAAAGACAAAGGAGGAAGGGACAAAGAGAAACATGAAAGGAAGGGTGGAAGGGAATTGAGGGAAGGAAGGAAGGAGAGAGAGAGAGAGAGAGAGAGAGAGAGAAAGGAGGAAGGGAAGGAAGCATGAAAGGGTGGAAGGGAAGGAAGGAGGGAGGGAGAGAGAAAGAAGGAAGTAAGGAAAGAAGGGATAGAGGGAAGGAGGAAGGAAGGAGAGAAGGAGAGAGGGAGGCCTGCGAAAGGAGCCCAAGGGCCATATTCGGCCCCTAGGAATGAGTCTGCCCATACTTGATTTAAAGGGTGGTGGTGGGGTGAGCAAGGGAATGGAGCTTGTATCCTCTATGCAATAGGGCGATAGTTGCAACTAGTTCATAGATTCTCGGTGGTACCTTTTTGAATATGGACTTTAAAGGAACAATAAGGGCCTGGCTATATGAATATAATTTGGGCCTCTTAATTCTATGCATGTCTGCCCAGGGATAAGGGCAGGAGGTCCCAGGGCAGCACAACACAACACAATTATAACCACTTGATACTACTATAACAATCATGATTCTATCCTATGGACTTCTGGAATTTGTAATTTGATGAAATGTTTCAAATTTCTTTCATCCTGGAGTGCTCTGGCAGTTACTTCTAATCATGAGACTACAAATCCCAGCATTCTATAGGATGGAGTCACGGCAGCTAAAGTGGTATCTAACTGCTATAATTGTGCATTATAGATAAACTTACATAGGATAAAAAGCATATTAAATAGGTCACAACATTAAAACAGCTAAAAAGCTCAAACACATCAATGCAACAGGTCCCTGGACTTTAAATTGCTTTTTAATTCAATCAGGTATTGAGTTTAGCAAAAAGAAGAACTGAACAGCAGCTATCATAGAAGGGCCATAGTGGGTAGTCTTCAGGGCCAGAATTCGGGGCATCCAGTTTAGGGCCCAAAAGGTTCCCAATAACCCTATTAATGTGGGATTTAGCATGGTGAAAATGATATGAATAGACATAACACTTTAAATAATACCACATGCCTCGCGGATCATAGAAGAAATGTGGTATAGTGGTTTGAGTGGTAGACTAGGGGTAAATCTACACTGTAGAATAAACACAGTTTGACATCACTTTAACTGCCATGGTTCAATGCTATGGAATAATGAGTGGTATAGTTTACAAGGTGTTTAGCTTTCTCTGCCAAAGAGGCAAACTACAACTCCTAGTATTCTGTGGTGTTGAACCATGACAGTTAAAGTGATGTCAAGCTGTGCTAATTCTACAGTGTAGATGTATCATTAGGACTCTGCATGTCCAGGATATGAATCCTCATTCAGATATGGAAAACCACTGGACAAAATTAGGCAAGTCACACTCTCTCAGCCTAAAATGAACGCAATGGCAAACATCCTTTGAATACATCTTGCAAGACTATCCTATGATAGTATCATTATAAATTAGAATCAACCTAAAGACACACAGCAAACTATGCTAACATAGGGATGCAGCTCTTGAGATGTTTAGTGATAGTAGTTCCTAACAAAACTAGTGGTGGAAGCTGCGATTGAGTGAGATTTCTAACTCCGTCCACAAACAGCACAGTCACAATGTTTACATTCTGTTGACCAGCACAGAGCTCATTATGCTCATATTTTAGGCATATTAATGAAAGACAATTGATTACAATATTGTGCTCGAGTTATTCACATGGTCCTTTTACCTTCACCATATTTTCCCCTAAGCAGAAATTGACCCCTTCAGTACTAAATGGGGCGTGATTAATTTCCAGGAAGGAAAATGTGCTACACACCTCTTACACTATACAATCCTAGCTGAGCTACAACCTGCAATTACTGTTCTGTTCCCACTGAATGTTCATTTTTCCACCCACACTTCCTACACCAATAGGCTTTTTGCTAGTTTATGAAGAAAGAAATATGAACATTAAGAGAAACAAAGTAAAGGTGTATCTCAATCTATGTAAGTCTTCTTCTTCCGCTCCCATCCAAGTGAAATGTATTAGTACAGTGCTTTTTATAGTAAGTAGAAAACTAGCAAAAATGTATTTTAGACTGAACTTCTAAACCATGCTAACATTAGCAATGTACAGGCTTTTCAGATACAGTCAGCCCAGAAATAGAACAATTTATGTGAAACCAATGCAAATCTTTCACAGTAGAATCTTTCACAGTAGATTTATTCTGCCTGGAGAGAGCATACATTTTTGTATACCACATGAAATATACTGAAAGACTAGAATATCTTTTCTTATTTGATTTCTAGCAATTCCCATATCTTGTGGAATTCAACAAATATATTCCTTTCTTAGCCAATATAAGCAAAGGCTTCCCTGCAAAGAAGGGTGGGATCATATTAATACATCAACTCTTTAAACATATGTCAGTATTCAGAGCAGAAAAATTACAACTGAAAACATTCCTATGACTCTGGAATGGCTGCTGACAAGCAATAGGGAAATGTCAAAATGTCTTGAGAGAGGTTGCTCCATAGCCTTAGATTATGGTTGGTACTTGAGCTCGTGAGCCCATTTTCCGCCGCTGGGATCTTCTGTGGACCATATAGACTTCCAGATATCTCCAGAAATGAGATCCTCCCCCCCAAAAGCCTCCAAACCCCTTTGAAAAATAAAGAAAACTTACCCAGCCTCCAGTACAGTCTTGCAGCAGTTCTCCCCATTAACATCCACAATAACTGCCTAAACAAAACTGCCCTGGATGTTTCTAAACAGAATCTAAATGGCCATCTTTCAGGAGTGCTTGGTTGGTATGTTCCTGCATGTCAGGATGGGGTTGGACTGGATGGTCCTTGTGGTCACTTCCAACCTACAATTCTGCGAAAAATACACATATGTTACGTATTTTTGTCTAGTTCAATTTTTGGCCCAAAAGGCAACAGAACCACAGCAACATGCACCTGGAGCTTCCATTATGCCCTTTGGAATGACAGCCTGCATATGTCAGTGCCTCTCTTTTCATGGCTTGAGGAAAAAGTTATGAAACCGAGAAGAAATTTTCACTGAACTGCGGGATTTTTCTCCTGATCACAGTTGTTGAACTTGCTGATAAGACTGACTCCAGCTACATTAGCCTTCATGACAGAAAAATCCTCTGTTGTGCCTATGAAGGGGAGCATTGAGAAATCTGCAATCACTTCGCCAAGCAGTCACTGGGGGCGTAATGCAATTGAAGATAAGCACATCCAAGTTCACATTCTTTCCACTGGCAGAATTAAGCACATATCTTAAATCTCTCCAGTTAAGCCATAGGATTTAAAAGTTCTTAACTATTACTGGATCATGCCCCAAGTGTTTTGAGGTCACTGACTTGTGGTCGAAATGGCTCCAGATAAAACATGTTGACTACCTAGGAAGCTTTCTTAGACCATATTGCTGAAGAAAACGAGAGCTATGGGCACATATACCACTGAGCAAAAGGCACCAGCAAAAGGCACCAGATAACTGTAGTTATGCGGCAAAGTAAATGAGTTCATTGCCTCCCTAGTAAGAATTCTGACACACAAGCCTAATGAAAATTTCCTTCAGTCCCCATATGCCTAACATTGCTGAGAGTAATATACTGAAAATCGCTCATGCTTTGAACTCTCATATTTGCTGTGTCTGCATTTCCCTTGATAATTTTGCCTTCCTCCTTTTTCTGGATGCCTAAACTGTACTTCTAAATGCGCAACTGAAGCTTTAAGTGACTGTAATTCTAGGAATTCAGGGAGTGAAGGAAAATGTCACTGGGAGGGCAAGATTCATATTGGGGGCAATGCTCTCGTTCTTATAGCTACCCTCGAGTCCAAACTATGTCTGGACAGTTTAGATCACATGTGTCAAACTCCAGAGCCATGGGTCAAATCCAGCCCACCATTGTAGCTCAGCTCTACAGATCCTGGACTACAATTTCTGTATTCCCCATCATTAGACTAGAGATGGGAGTTGTAATACAATAACATCTGGAAGGTTGTAGTTTGTTTTGTCAAGATAGTGGTGTTTGAATTTAGATGCAAAGTTTGTGGATATGCTGTGACTTTAAAATGCCCTTTAACGTTTCCCCAACCTCAGAGCCATAAGTGTTGTTGTGTTGCAGTTCCCATCATTCTCAGTTTACATGGCGGATAATAAAAGGTGATGGAAGCTGTCATTAAATAGTATCTGGGTATCCAAACTGGGCAAAACCTAAAGAGAACTGACCACTATGTGAAAAAAATATTTAATTGGCCCCCTGTATCCATGGATCCAAGCCCATACCTTGGGAAGTCTGACTTGGCCATGATGGTCCACACTCTTGTTACATCCCTTTTAGACTACTGCAATGCATTCTACATGGGGTAGCCTCTGAAGACTGCTCAGAAGCTTCAACTAGTCCAATTAATGGCAGCCAGATTGCTCACCGGAGCAGGATACAGGGTGCACACAACTCCCCTATTACGCCAGTTCCACTGGCTGCCAATCTGTTACCGAGCACAATTAAAAATGCTGGCACTAGCCTATAAAGCCCTAAATGGTTCCAGCCCAGTTTACCTGTCCAAACCTATCTCCCTCTACAAACCTTCAAGGTCTCTAAGATCATTGGGAGAGGCCCTGCTCTCGGTCCCACCACCCTCACAAGCGAACCTAGTGGGGATGAGAGACAGGGCCTTCTCAATGGTGGCTCCTCAGCTGTGGAACTCCCTCCCAAATGATATCAGATCTGCCCCCTCCATCCTGGTATTCCAAAAAAAGCTCAAGAGCTGACTCAGGGGAAAGCCTTTGAGCAATAGATATAATGATTGAATGTGATTGACCAATGCAACTGGCAATTGACTGATCTTGAATCACGATGTTAAACTGGTGATATTTTAGAATTTTAAATCTTTGAATGTTTATAATTGTTTTAATGGTTGTTTTAATTATGTTTGTCAATTCAATGTCCAGCTTCTAATGGTTTCCTATTGTAAGCTGCCCTGAGTCCTCCCTTGGGGGTGAGAAGGACAGGGTATAAATGCTTGAAATGCTTTTTTAATTCTTCATCCATAGGTTCAACAGCCCTTTGATGGCAACTATAAAGCTAATGTGGCCCTCAGTGAAAATGCATTTCACACCCCTGGCTTTTATTAAGATAACCTAGTGAGCAAGCAACCATAGTACATATAATATGAACAGCACAATAAGGATTATAGTATGTGAGTTCATGCAAAAGGCTGATAGCTTCAAAGGAAATATAGAACAGCCTCCTTCCTGCTACACATGCATACTTTTTAAAGCCCTATTTGCTTCTAGACACTGAGGAATCTTGCTTTTTGCTATCTTTGCTCCTTAGTGTCAAGGATTACCATAAAAACAGATGCTTTTCCCTGTATAATCACCCTCTTCTAACCATCTGATGCTTTCAGCAGTTCTATAATCCAGCTTTTTTTTTCTATCTGTGAAATACGATACAATAGCATCGTTTTGAGAACATCACAGGGAAAAGGACAGAAAAGATATTCCCGGGATAGGGAGGCTCATTGCGGAGAAAGATGGTTGTTGTTTTGTTTTGGGTTTTTATATTAAGCATTCACTACAAGATAAAAATAAAGGCTGCCGCCCTTCTCTAATTGGAGCTTCCTGCTGATTTAAGTAGAAACAGGCTTGAGGCTCATAACCTCATCTATCTTTAATACAATTTGTTGGGAGGTGGTGACATCCATTTTTATCATCTGCTCAATGACTATTGGTCATTTTTTGAACCACTGGTGAGATTAAGAAGTTTGACAGATGGTATTTTCAATTTAAATGGATTTATATGCCATTAAAAGAAACATTGTGCGAGCTAAGTAGAGTATTGACTATGAAAGTCATGGTACTGAGGACTATTTCCACTGAGAATTTTTATCAGTATCCTTCCAATTAGTTCATCAATAGAATGCCCTTATAAACATGATGCTTTATTTCTCTCCAGGGCTTTGCTTCCACTGTAAGCATCCACACACTCTTGCCTACAAAAGGAACAAAGCTTTTTTCAAAGCACTTATGTCTGTAGAACAGCTCTTACAATTAATGCCTCACATCATATTTACAAAGAAGTAAGTGCCTAGTTGTGCAAATGCATGCTGATTTTGTTCTAAGGTAAATATAAAATTGTTAAAGTTTGGTAATCAATCAATCAATCAATCAATTAGCCACTCCATTATTTAGGAATGAATCATATAATCTTAGAATTGGAGGAGATCACAAGGGCAATCCAGTCCAACCTCCTGCCATACAGGAACACACAAAGCATTCCCGACAGATGAGCAAAATGGTGTCAAACTGCATTAATTCTGCAGTGTAGATGCACTTCCAATCTCTAGAACAGCAAAGAGCCTGCTCCATCTTCAGTATAACATCTTTTCAAATATTTAAATAGTGCAATTATGTCCCTGCTTAATCTTCTCAAGAAGGGATGGGATTTACATAAGCATTTACTTACCATTCAGTAAATGATTCAATAAGCACATAAGAACCTGCCTTTTACTGGGCCAGAACACCGTCTACCAATCAAGTATTCTCAGCTATTTGAGACAGGATTCTTTCTTGGCCATACTTGAAGACTCAGGGATCTATTCAAACTACACAAAGTGCTATTACTATACTTTAACTGCTAATGTGCCATCTTATAAAATCCTGAATTTTGTAGTTTGGTACTTGAGTGCTCTTCCAAAAATGGTGTCTGGCCTGCATGCTATTGCCCCTGTTTCTTTTAGGAAGGAATCGCCAACCACCACCACACACTTCTTCTTACTTCAAGAGCTAACAGAAGCTCCTTCCATGGAGAAAAGAACCCAGGAGCAATCCTGTCCTTTCTGAGAACTGATGCTATTGTTTCAGTTGCAATGTCTCATTGTCATTTATCAAGGGGAGAGTATGAAGCACTGCATCTAGGCCTCAGTACAAGAAAAGCAAGAGTAGCACCCCATTCTAGGAGGATGGGCTAATTCTCTTTCATTGGAAATCTTTAAAGAAAGCTTGGATGGCCACCTTTCATTAATGCTTTAGCTTAGTATTTCTTCCTGACATCAAATTGCCCTTCCAACTCTATCAGCTCTATGATTTTAGGATGAGCCATCAGTTTTGAAAGGGGCAGAAGATCTGCCTCTTCACCAACTCATACAGTCTACTACAGATTGTTCTGTTAGATGTTAAAATTCCAGAAGTGGAGAGGCGAGTCAACAGATCCCTAGATAGTGTGCCAGAATCAGAAGCGGTAGGCCATTCCTCAGAGCAGACCATTCTTCAGAAACCAACCTTCTACAATCTGGTGCCTTCCAGATGGAAATGCTTTGGCAACAATATCCATTGCTACAACATCAACCAACGCAGGAAATAAGATGGAAACATACAGACTGTAACCAGACTACAAAGTGTTCCACAAGGACTAATTAACAACATACAATAATTGGCCTTTGTTTTATAATTTAGTTCTAGATTTCCTGATAATATGTAATACATAAATCTTTCTTGAAATGAGGTTTTCCGAAATTAACCTTTGTCATTCTCAAGGATTATTTATATTCCATCATAGAACTCTAACTCCCAAAGAGTGCAACCCCTCATTACCAAGGGCCAGCTGAGCCAGGAGGAAGGGATCTGAATTTCTGCCACATCCAAATCCTTCCTAGAAGACAATATGAGAAAGTGCTTAGAGCTCTACTCAATCAGGCTTAACTTTATATAGCCGGTGGCTGTATTCCTTGCCTGGGGGAAATTTAGGGTTGCCAAATGCAACCTTATCCTGCCTCTTCTGAACCTCTTTATTTGGCTCTTCTGTTGGCACATCGTCAGAAGAGCAGTTCTGCTAGAGTTCTGAGATCTTCAAGATGAATAGGGTTATGCTGGCAGACAGGCAATCTTGCTGGATGAAGCCTAGTTCTGTACCTACCATAATTTTCAAAAATAAGTATGCCTGTGAGTATGGATTACATTACCCAGTGGAGGAGCAGTGGTTAGTTTTAATGCATTTTCATAGCCTGTTGGCTCAGAAAGATGATTTCCAAGTTATGTTCAGTATTCATTCAAACTTACTAACATAGTGTTTCTCAAGCCATCTGATCAGGCCCCAATTGCCATGGAACCATTGGCTGCTAATCCAGATGAGTTTCTAGGAGACTATACAGGTATGATAATAATAACATGACACAAATACAATACTTGACCCTGCTACTCTATCACATCAAATAACTTGAGAGGCACTGTGTTAGTGAGTCTGGATGCATACTGAAGGTAACTTGAAAATCGTATTTCTGTAAATGATCTCTGACTACTCTAAGGAAATGAACATTCCCAGAATTATTTGGATATACAGTAGAGTCTCGCTTATTCAACATAAATGGGCCGGCAGAATGTTGGATACGCGTCTGAGTCCCTCTACAGCAGTGGTTCTCAACCTGTGGGTCCCCAGATGTTTTGGCCTTCAACTCCCAGACATTCTAACCGCTGGTAAACTGGCTGGGGTTTCTGGGAGTTGTAGGCCAAAACACCTGGGGACCCACAGGTTGAGAACCACTGCTCTACAGAGATAGAGAAGATCGGGATATTAAAGTTTTAAATAAATAAATGTTGGATAATAAAGAGGGATTAAGGAAAAATCTGTTAAACATCAAATTACATTATGATTTTACAAATTAAACAAAAAAACATAATGTTTAACAACAAATCAACAGAAAAAGCAGTTCAATACACGGTAATATTATGTAGTAATTACTGTATTTACAAATTTAGCACCAAAACATCGCAATGTATTGAAACAGCTGTGGATCCTGGCAAGAGGCAGACTGTGTTGGATAATACAGAATGTTGGATGAGCAAAGGTTGGATAATCAAGACTCTACTGTAGTTCTGTTTGTTGTGTTTCTGTCTACAATGTTACAATGAACCTCTAGAAAAAAAATCTAATTACTAACTGCTTTCAGAACGTCATAAGGCTTAAAAGAAGGTATTTCAGGCACGGCTAACCAGCTTTCAAAGATGTCTTATACACATGACAATCACCAACAATAGTAGGAAACTCAGGGTGCATCCACACTGTAGAATTAATTCAGTTTGACACTGCCATAACTGCCATGTTCAATGCTCTGAAATCAGAGGCATCAACCTCCTGGCAAAGAAGCCCTTGTGAAATTACAACTCCCATGATACCATAGCATCGGACATGGGAGTTCAAGTATTGTCAAATGGCATTAATATTGCAGTGTAGATGCACCCTTTTGAGAATCATAACACACATTTCTGTGCTCACAATTTTCCTTGAGAAAGCAGGGCAGTTGATATTGGGACATCATATATACTACTCCATTATTTGTGTTAATTTGTCATAATATTGTTCTCCATATGTAAACTATTAGTCAGAGCAACATCATGCTTATCTGTTGGCTTCCTAAAAATACTCTAGTTTCTTCCATAATGGCTTTAATTGTAACAATCTGCAATGTTTCGGGCAATTAAAAAGTTATAGTAATTCTCTAATTAATTTTTTTTCTAAATAAATACATATAAAATTGCTGTGTTAAATTATATTTTAATCCATGAAATAAGTTTAGGTGCTATCTGCATATCTACACAATGAAAGAGAATGTGATGTTATATTATTACACAGTACTGAACCTTACATATGAAAAAACCTTTCACAATTTTATCAGGTGTTACTCTTTGTTCAGTATCAGTTACTGCTTGTAGCAATACATTTAAGAAAAGATTCAGCAGGATGTACAAATAAATCTTGTTCGTATCTTTTTCTACTATTACACAGACAGACATATTGCCATAGAAAGCCTTTCCATGAAGACACTGTGCCCTGGACTCATCATGTCACTGTAACTAAAACCATATCTATAGACAAGGAAATCCAATGATCCTGCTTCTCCGGCTGGCCCACTATACCAGTGCTACACTGCTGGCATTAAATAAATGTGATTTTATGCATTCACAATATCAAAGTCTATAACACAAAACAGAACTAGAAGGTAACTTAGCAACTCTGAAAGACACTCCTACAATGATCACAGCAACTCATCCACCACCCACCAAATAATGATAGTGTGCATTAATGAGTTTTATATTAGCCATGAACAGAAGTTATATTAACCATGGACAATCAACAAACAATGAAGCCCAAATTTATCTGTTTATTTTTTGCACTCATAGTATTAAAGTCTACAGGACAAAACAAAACTAGAAGATAACTTCACAATTCTGAAATGCACTCCTACAATGATTATAGCTACCCGCCAAATAATGATATTGTGCATTAATAACATTCACGAATGACATTATCAGCCATGGATGGACACTATCAGCTAATGACTCTAATATTAGTCATTTTCAATCAATAAGCAACAAAGGCCAAATTAATATACACAGTATGTATATATTGTTTGATAGTATTCAAAAACACTTTTTAAAAAACCCAAATCTATACTACAGTTTAAATCTTGGTCAGTCCATTTGTTCCTCTGTCACTCTACACAAATCCACATGCTTGATCATAGACTCTCCCACGTTTTATGTGTTATCTAATGGAACAAAACAAAGGCTATTTGCAAGGTTTTAGAGTAGCCATGGCTATAAATACACCAGTTTAGATGTCTTCTGAACACAAACATAGTATTTCTGATTATTTGATTATTTGTGTGAGGTTAGCAAGAATGTTTATGGACCAATTTTGACCAGACAATATTTAGACTTAAGCTGACATCTCACATATTTTGTACAATTTTAGGACTGATCTGCAAATCTCTGTCTGTTTTGGAAAACTATTGTTCCACAGATATTTGCATAGGAATTGGTGTGAAACAAATTGTAAAGACTGTGGGCGCTACCAGTCGGACTTCTTCTTCCTTCAGGTCATAAGCAAACACATAACATAATCCTGGGCAACACTGGATTAATCTTGTATTGGGGTAGCAACAATATTGGATCATTACAACAATCAAAACTATGAACATCATCACAACAATCCGTATCAACACATAACATTATACAATACAATATATGCATATCATCCTCATGTTGGGGACAAGGCCTTTTCTGTGGTGGCCCCTCGGACGTGGAACTCCCTCCCAAGCATAATTAGATTTGCTCCATCCCTCCTGACCTTTCGGAAACAAGTGAAATCCTGGCTATGGGGTCAGGCCTTTGCAGACTAGGCTGACTTGCTGGCAAAGCGACAACTTTAATGGACTTGACAAACTGCTTTTAGGATGATGACTTAAATCGGCGACTGTTTGACTGTTTGAATATTTTTATACTGTTTTTATACTGTTTTTATTAAAATTGTATATTTATGCTTTTGGTTGTGGGCACCATGGTGTGCCGTTTGTTAGCCGCCCTGGGTCCCTCTGCAGAGGTCGAGATAGGACGGGATACAAATGTCCGAAATAAATAATTAAATATCCCTTGTAACTGCTGCTGTGCCATTGTGAGAAAAAGGCCTGCAAGGCCTGCTGGTCTATATCCCATTGTAGGAACAATTGATCCATACATAGACTTGACATAAGTATATTGTTGTCTGTTTACAGGAAATAAACTTTTGCAAGAAAAGAGTGTCTGGAATAACAGAATTTACAAGTTCATAGCACTAGCATTTTGAATTACCTATTACATTGGTGGGGAAAAACTAATGCAGCGCCAAACAGGAGACACAGGTCAAGTGTCACACTGTGGATATGTGAAGGTTACTGCCACATGTCAAATTTCCTTCTCTGAAGCCCTGTTGGAGATGAGAATTTTAGACAAGAAAGGGGGAATGTAGCAGTACTTAAGACTAAAACCTTCTGTTTTCTTGAAGAAAATTGTAACCATAAAAGTACAGGAGCAAAGAGGTAGCCAGTAATCTCAGAAAAGCACTGAGCTGCTGGGATAATCCCGTCACCCTTGTCTGCGCCTTATAGTACAGAATGGGAAACATAATTGTCAAGATACAGTTTTGGTGATGTGTGTCAAAAGAAATGTACTCTGTCCATTCCTCAGTTAGTAATTACCATTAAGGAAAAGTCTGAGCTGTATAACAATTTATCTGATGAGGTAGTACTCTGATATCCAGAGTTTTGAAAAGTTGCTTTTGGGGACTACAACTCCACAAATCCATTGGCCAGCAAGGTATGGACCATGCTGATTGGCTAGAAGGTAGGGTTCTGGGAAACCTTTCCAAGCTCTTCCCATATCTGCTATCAATCATCAAATTAGAAAAACAGATGAAAAAGATAAGCAGAAGTGCATTTTTGACAATATTACGAAATAATGTGGTTACCAGATGTGATGACATCAGTTTCCAGATGGAAAGTGGTCCCAGTCAGGGTTGGCTTGACATGCCTTCCTATTGGCATATTTCTCCCTTTTGCCCTCCATTTATGCCTCTTCAAATTCCACAGCATTGCTGATCACAGCTGACCTCCAGTTGGAGCGCTCAAGAGCCAGGGTTTCTCAGTTGTCGGTGTCTATACCACAGTTTTAAAGATTAGCTTCAAGCCCATCTTTAAATCTCCTTTCCTGTCTACCAATGTTACGTTTCCCGTTCTTGAGTTGGGAGTATAGTAACTGCTTTGGGAGACAGTGATAGGGCATTCAGACAATGTGGCCAGACCAGCTGAGTTGATGGCGTAGGAGCATTGCCTGCCTGTCTTCCCAAGAGATTTGCAGTATTTTTCAGAGGCAACACGGATGGAATGGTGAACTATAAGTAACTTTGATACTCTACAATGTTTTCTTTTCTTTTTTGTATTCTTCTTTCATCTGGAAAACAATTGCAGTGACAGCAAAATGCAGAAAAGCTGATAGTCTGTGTTTGTACTAAGCAGGCAAGTGCTTCTCTGTCCTCCCTTTCCTCATTTTGAAATACGAGAAAGTAGTAGAAAGTAGTTTCTGAAAGCGAACATGTCTGCATAACCAAAAAGAAGGAAAGCCCCTCTTTAGAAGAAGAAGAAGAGGAAGAAGAAGAAGAGGTGTGTGCATGCGTGTTTTAGAAGTATCATTCAGCAGGGACCTTTGGTGAGCTTGTAATGTCTCAAAAACCTTTCCAAAGGACAAGAAAATTGAGATCTTTTCGAAACTAGAGATGCTAAGCGACACGGAGCTAAAGGGTACTTTAATTTTTCATGCTCTTTACAACTTCTTCAGTTCTGGAAAAAAATATTTATTGAACACTTAAAGTTTTATAGATGGTTTTCAAGCTAGGCAAAACAATTAGTGGTGAATTTTATGCATAGTGAAAACCTGCAGGGAATGAGATAGGAGGGAAAGTGCCTCAATTTATGTTTATATAGCTCTAGGTGGCTGTGGGTGGGGAGGATTTTCAAACCAATATAAAATCTTTATTTACTCTAAACAGACGTCCTAGAAATAGTGCCTGGACAATAATTATTCTCATTAAGAGTTGAGATTCACGCTTGTAAGTCTTACCACTGGTAGCAATGTACATTGATTGTAAGCAGTTCTCGTGAGTATATATTCTGGGTTATGATGAGAATTAGGAAGAAAACTGTGGGACCTGCAACAAAATGCTGCAGTACATCCTCATCTCCTATCCTCATTCAGAGTTCTAGTGACCATGAATACTAAAGCTGTGTCTGCGCTGTCATACTGCTTTGCCAGAGTGCCAACCTGAGGTATCCCTAGACTTGTAATTTGGTGAAATGCCTAGAATTCCCTGATAGTACAGGTTAAGGTTTCCCCTTGACATTATGTCTAGTTGTGTCCGAATGTGGGAGGTAGTGCTCATCTCCTAGGTCAGTGTTTCCCAACCTTTTTTGAGCCACGGCACACTTTTTACATTTACAAAATCCTGGGGCACACCACCAACCAAAATGACACAAAATGACACTCTAACACAGTAATACATATAGTTAATATCTTTTTAAATGTATTTATACACTCAGTGTGAAACCTGGGCCTGTTTTGATGAACACAACATAGATATCCTGGCAGGAATGGCAGAAAGACAAACACGAAGGTCTTTCTCAACAGCTGTCAGTCTCTCTCTGTGTTTAGAAAAAATCTGTCCAGATAGCTTCAAAGCAGTCCACTAGTACTGTTCTTATGCATCAATACACCTCATGGAACAATAATGAGGCTTCCACCTTCAATATATATGCTCCTGTACCATTCCAGGTGGGCATTAGACGAGTCCCTCATGTATAACTGGTGAACAGGAGAGTTGTTATACAATCACTAGAAAGGCTATCACGTCCAGCCAATGCCAAATGTAGTAATAGTTGGTACACATACAGTAAACATGAAAACGGCCGAAGGAGCGGTGCCCCAGCTCCGTCTTCGCCGTCGCCGCCCGGCCCTTCCTCCTCCCCCTGCAAGCAGCAGCAGCAGGAGTTTGGCAGGAGGGGGAAGAAAGGGGGGAAGAGAGGTTTTCCCGCGGCACACTAGGTGATCGCTCATGGCACACTAGTGTGCCGCAGCATAGTGGTTGGGAAACACTGTCCTAAATTATATGGCTGGTAACCGTGTGGAGCGCCATTACCTTCCTGCCCAAGCATTACATGATGATCTACTCACATTTTCATGTTTTCGAACTGCTAGGTTGGCAGAAGCTGGGCTAACAGCGGGAGCTCACCCTGCTCCCGGGATTTGAACCACCAACCTTTCAGTCAGCAAGTTCAGCAGCTCAGCGGTTTAACCCTTCACCACCAGATAGCATTCACCAATCTACTTCCCTGAATTACAATTCCCAAAGTATCTTGAGATCTGTTTACACTACATAATCAAATTGAATTTTTCCTCAATGTCTTCAACACATTTTACTGCCTTCTAGATATTTTTTACAAACTATAAATTCTAAGATTACTTGGAATGAAGCTAAGAATAAGGTGCATAGATACACCTTTCATATGGTCAGTTTTTATTGTTTTGTTTCCTTGTGATTTTTTAAGCACTTCTCCTCCCTTACTTCTGCAAATCTCGGGATTTCCCCTTACAGACTGATTTCCCTTTCACTTGTACTGGATTTGTTTTGGTTTCACTCACTCAGCAATCACTACTTTCATTCACTGTCAGAGGAGGTAATTCTTGCCTCTCTATTCTTTTGCTTTTGCTTTTAAAAAAAGCCGCCACACACACACACAAACACCAATAGATGCAAATGAAACCTGATATGTGGAAGAAATGTGTATCTGTCACTTATTAAAATTTTATTTTACTAAAATATTTATATCCCACCTTATGTGACAAAGCACTCCAATGTGGCTCATATCAAGAAACATCAAAATATATTTAGGCTATAATCCTCTCCATGTTTACTTGAATGCATAAAATAAATCCCATGAAACACAGTGGAACATATGTCTCAGTAAAACTGTATACAATTGAAATATTAAAATAAAGTTCAAAAAACGAGAAAGCTGCAATAAAGAAACAAAAAGCAGCTGGTTACTGATGCAGGCAGTAAATTGTGAGTTCTGGGGATGTGAGTGGTGGAGAGAAAGAAGATCACAGGAGCATCTAGTTATGGCCAGTAGGTAACACTGACTGATAGTAATGTCAACTGAGGTCCACTGTGGCCTTGGCAGGTGCTGTCATGACGCTGTGTCCAGCTACTTGTCTAATTCCCCATGCTTTCCATCAACACAGAATAGCCATTCATTGGGATATTATAGCAAAATTGTGAGGAGCATGAATGGTGCCACAATAACAGAAGAGATGCATCAACTCATAAGACTGATTTATGTTTTCATAAATCACTAACAAAATGCCAACCTCTGTCTCTCAATAAAACTTGTATGATGCCACCTCCCTTCCTTCCAAACAGGGATGACTTACGATATAAGATGACCAAGATGGTAAGATTTTTGGAAATTGACTGAGAGGTGACATGATGACAATCTATCAGTATGGAGGGGTATCATGTATGAGATGGAACTAACTTAATGTAGAAGATGAAACTAGTTCCAGAAACTAGGACATGAACCAAACAATCAGAATTGCAAGAAAGAAATTGCATTTAAACATTAGGAAGTATGTTTTAATAGTAACAGCAGTTGGACAGCGGAATGGACTCTCTTGAGGGATGTTTGATCTCTCATTTGAGGTTCAAAGAAAGGCTGAATGGTTGTCTTTTATTAACTCTTTAGCTGAATATTCCTCTATGGCATTAGATTGCCCCTCCAACTCTTATCATTCTATGATTTTATAGTTCCAGGATGCCTGGGCATGAGCCAACACAGCTTTGGGAGGGGCAGAAAGTCTGCTTCTTCACTAATCTCACAAAGGCTATTTAGGATTGTTCTGTTAGGTGTTACAACTCCAACACAATGGCCATGGGTTGCCCAAGACCACAAGGTAGAGGCTAGATAGGTAGGCTCCTTTACATACCACAGAACCAGATGCCATGAATAACTCAGTGAGGAATGCAACTAGTGTTAGTCAAAGCAGTTCCAGAAGTCCAAAAGCTGAAAAGCTTTGTCCAAGTGAAACAACCTAAGCGGAAAGATGTCTGCAGAAGGATAGTTAGGTGAGGCAGAAAATCACAAGAATCAAGAGCAAGACATCCGAGCTGGGGAAAAGGTCTTCCACAAGTGGCATCTAGCAACAAATCAGCTGATGACAGGGCAAGAACATTTGAGGCTGCTTTGGTTGTTGTAGTTTTGCTTCTGTAGACCATTTGCACTTACATGAGGCTTAACCATTTACTGTCCTGTCAGAAGGAAACACAACACTAGCTAATATCCAAATAGGCCGTTGTGTTGAACTTCTCCCATCAGTGGACCTGGAGGAGGACTAATTCCCCTTTCCCCCTAAAGCCTTGGGAAATTCCCCCAAAGTGGTTTTGGGGGCATTCTGGAAAGGTGAGAGAAGGAGAAGAAAGATGACAAGCTTTGTGATGTTTCTATGCAGTTTACAGTAGAAGTACTGCATATTAGACTTATATCTAACAAAGCATGGGGAAATTTTTCCTTCGATTCAACAATCTTAAGAAAAGTAGTCATTTTACACTACCGCCTTGAGACTTGCTGCTAGATGAGACACACCTCACAGTGAAATCTTATAATAATAATAATAATACTTTAATATTTGTGAGTCGCCCTCCACCAGTGGTGCTCCGGGCGACTTACATCATTTAAAAACCCTAAAAACAGCAATGTACAGCAGTTTAAAACAGATACATGTCTGAGGAAAGGCTCAGACATTCAGAGGTACCGATCAGGCCCCAAACGCTAGGGGGGAAGAGCCAGGTCTTTAGGTCTGACCGAATCTAGTTAGGGTCAGAGTGGCTCTGAGGGCAGGTGGCAATGAGTTCCAGATCCTATTGTGCCGAGCTTTAAAGGTGAGCACCAGAAGTTTGTAGAGCACTCTGAACTCTAAGGGCAGCCTGAATGGCTCATGGGAGGAATTTCAGAGAAACGGAGTGTGAGCAAAACAATGTGTTCATTTTGAAGAATTAATGGCTAAGAAATGTGTACAATGGGTGGTGGGAAGATGCACAAACACTATTTAGTCCATGGCAGGAAATGAATAGATTATATAAATAAATGCTCACTTTAGGAAAAATATATAAAATTTGAACATGAATCTTAGTACATGAATATAAAACAAAGTCTCACATCTTGTACAAATAATGGGTAGATGAGGATTACAGTTTTAGTCTACAGAAACGAATTTGATTTTTTTCCCATATTCCAACATGCAGAAAATGATATCCTAAAATCAAGCCTAGACCAAAATGCCTGAAGGCACTGGATGCCATCTCATCTTCAGAGGTAAGTCCGGATTAGTACTTGAATGGGAGCCACCAGAAAACTCAGGTAGCATAGGCTATATTTCAAAGAAAGGTAATGGCAAATCACTCCAAGTACTCATCGTCTAAGAAAACCCTGTAAAAGTTATGGGTTGGCAATAAGTTGACAGGCAACTTGAAGGCACTACACACAAAATGAAGCCTGTATTCCAGTATCACACAGATGCCAAGATGGGGCATAAAGATGCTTCAAGTCCATAAACAGTACTAGTAAGTAATTGCTTGATAGAGCAGGAAGACCTTTCTATCTGCATCAAAACTGCCCTTCTTTCTGTTTCTCTTGGAATGTACTATATGATTGAATTGGGAGCCAGGCTACATTCTCACAAGTTTGATAACAGCGGTTTGATACCAGGTTGACAGTTGTCATTCAAGATTACCCTCAAGGAAGAACTCAGCTTGAAATGTGCCGCGATTGATTAAAGAGAGAGAGAGAAAGCTCTTTTTTTTCTTTTCAACAAATGTCTCAGTCTCTTTCCGGTTTCTCATGAACAACTAATGGTATGATAAATCCACCTTTGGACAAGGAAGGCAAATTTTTCTAAATTTCATTCTTGTGGGGGGAAATGAATAATTTAATCATGCATTTCCCTGCTGTGATAAAGTTCTCAAAAATGCCGTTTCCATCAACAGTTCTCAATTTGATGTGTATTATTATTTTGTGAGAAGTTTCCAAATGCTTTACTTCCCATCAGTTTTTTCCGTGCGGTTGAGAAGGCCAAATTTCAACCCGAGTCAGGAAATGGTTGAATATCCAATCCATCCACAGTGTCTATGAAGGAGGAGCATTCAATCGCATGAGGATTTCCCGTTACAGTCATTAGTAGTATAATCCACTTATAGGTTTGCCACCTCATCACTTGCTTGTGTCAGCTCATTTTGAGATAAATCCCCTACCTAGCTATTCAAACAGAATGACCTATAGAGGAAAACTGTTTACACAAATCTTAGCTAGTCTGGAGGAACGTGTTTCTGTCAAGATGTTGGGTCGATTTGAAAAGCAATATTAGTTTAGAAAGCACTTACACCAATGACTTATATTGTAATTAGAGTTCAAACAATGTAAATGATACTCATTCACAAGGCTGACTAAAGTTTAATGGGGCTATTACAGTGGTTCAGAGCTCCACAATCAGGCTGTGAGTCTGCAGAATAATTTTCAGGAGAGCCAAGTAATTTACTGCTAGAGCTTGGACAATTATGCCATTCCATTGATACTATGGTGAATGGCACATTCACTGGCATTCTAGATTCTTTCTCAGTGCTCCAATTTGCATAAAGCTATTCATGAGCTTTTGTATTAAATATACAAAAGGTTTCACATCCTGTCCCCACCCACTTTACCTCCCTCCAAATCAAACACAATTACGATTTCAAGAATATAAGGGATAGCTACATATATTGGGACATCATCAACCACAACGCTGCAAAAATAGGTGGAGGACAACTGATTGCCGAAGGATTTTTTTAGTATTTATTTTCAATTGGACCTACGTAAGTAAATTAGCAAATGGTTCAACAATACATGTTCATTTTACCAGGCACATTCCAATGGCACAATCTATAGCTATTTTGAATAAGCTTCCTTGACCATTAGAACGGCACTGAAACAAGCTAGGTCAGAAGGGTCATGATAGAGCCAGATGGGCCTCTACCTGCAGTCTAATTATATATCAACAGTGGAAGGCTTTTTTGCAGGGTCCTAAACACCTCCATCCATGTTGCGGTCAAAAGAAGAAGCATTTTCCTGCATAGGCTATACAAACAGGTTCTTCCTTTTCATTTTATAATGCTTCAAGCTACATCAGCAGTATTCACTCTAGTGTCTTCCTTGACAGAATGGGAACATTAGTCTAGCCACACAGCAGAAAATTTGTCCTCCCTTTAGTCTTTATGTTGACATTTTGATAAACTCCAACTCAGTTGAGATAGTAATCGTTAGCAAACACTCATGTATTGTAACAAGAAAATGTGTATATGTGCAGATATGTGTAAGATATTTCTCCTGAGCATCCCAAACATGGTCTGTTAAGCATTTCCAACCAGCCAATCTATCTTGTACAAAGAAAAATGAAATGTAAACACATCAGAGAGATGACAACACCGAAGTGAGGTGCATTCTACAGCTGCAGAAGGCTTCTAATAACCAAGGGGTTTGTTTTATTTTTCAAAAGGAGATACAGAAGTCACACTAAAGCAACAGCTCATGAACACTGGTATCAGATTTCCTACAAGTGGACGCATTTTTCAACCATTCTGTCATTTTTTGCCCACAAACCGTCCCAAATTCTAACGGTTGCATCTACACTGGAGGGAACTGTTTTACAAAATCTTTAGCCTTCTCTGCCAAAGAGTGCTGGTACCTCATTAAATTACTCCCATTAAATTAAATTAAATTAAATTGACTCATGCTGTTAAAGTGATGTCAAACTGCATTAATTCTAAAGTATAGATATGCCTTCAATGAGAGTGCTAAGTATTGGAACCACAGCTTGGCGGGGAGCGGGGTGAGATAAAGCTACTACCCAACTCATTCATATGTTAGTGTTCTGATACTAAGTTCAGTTTATAAAAGATATACTTGTCAGCAAATATGACAATATCAAAGATTCACTGGCGGCAGTACAAATTTCATGCACAGTAGTAGGACTTATTCAGTTATAAATATTTTGTTGGCATCCCCCCACTAGAGTATTGCCACTGAATCAGTGGGAAACTACATAAGCATTGACTTGCTAGATTCCCATTGATTTGATGGGTTTACAATTGGATTGAAGACCTTACGTCAGTCTTCTGGGGTGAAACTTGAATGCACAGAAGAGAGTAGAGTATTTCATCCTACATCTAATAGTGATGTCCTAGAGGCCTTCTAGACAAAGGTTTTCTGGCAAATAAGAGTTTATCAATAAGGCTATAGGTGTAACTGTTGTGTTAAATGCTGTTCTTAACTTGGTAATGATGTGGTTCAAATTGATGGTTTGAGTCTGAATTAATATTTTATGTTTTGTAAGCTTCTTTGGGTTTCCAAATTGTTTCAAAAGTTTTGTGTGTGTTTTTCCAATTTCAGTTGAATCTGCTAAGTACAATTAGTTTGTTCACTATCCTAAATTCATTATTTTTGGTGGCATTTTTAGATACTTTTTGGAAATTTCTAAACACTTCCTTTTTTCATACCTGACGCTTAAATAATGAGCAAAGGAGAATGAGCAACAGAAATGAAAGAAAAACCCAGTCAATATGATGTGTGAACAGCTGGAGGCATTTCTGTCCATCTGGGCCCAATGGACACTGGATTACCGCCCAATGTCTGATCTCTGTGTTATCTATGCCAAATAGATATTGTGATTTATCTTTCCAAAACACAAATCATAAGTGTTTGAGCTTCTTATTCCCTAGCAGCATTATGCCAGCTTGTGTGTACCTCTCATCACTTTGGGTAATTTTTTCAAGCAACATCAGACACAGTAAAATCGTATTAAACAATTAAGGCGCCAGGACTACATTTCTCATGAAATATGCAGTTGATGTTCAGGGCTAGTCATTCATTTAAGTAAGTCAGGTGAAGCATTAATAATGAGATAACTGTGCAGTCTTTGCTTCCTTGTTATTTAATTCAGTTATATAAGTTGCTGTCATAGTGGATATTAACGGTTCCTTTTTTCATAAAGTTGGATGTCCACATATAGAAACCCTGGAGGCCTAATGGGAACAGATCAGGAAAAAGCTTTCATAATGTTACAGACTTTGTAGAAAAATAGCAGATGATTTGTGAATGATCTACATCTCCTGCATTTTCCGTGACCCTTCCCCACTAATCTACCACGCTACAAAGGAATAGCCCTGACAATGGAATAAGATGCAACTGTAATGTCACAAATTACAATGAGAACTAATATGACTGAGCCACTCAAACCAAACAAGTATTATCAATATTTATTACTAAGATTTTTTTTAAAAAATAGTAACAGTTGAATGGCCATTTATTGTTATAGTTAGCATTAGTATATGACAATCCAATGAGAGCACCATGAAATAGTCTGTTTTTAACTGTCCTTCCACTGTCTTGCAAACTCAAATATGTAGTTTATTTGATTCTGTCTATTTGGTCATCTTCTTTTCCTACTGCCTTCAAATTCGTTACCATGTGCTTTCAGTTATTTCTGACTTATTATGACCCTGTTTTATTATTGAGTTCTTGAATTTATGCCCTGCAGTTCTCCCAAGATGGGAGCCAAGGTGGTGAAGGTGAACCTATCACAGGGTTTTCTTGACAAGATGTGTTCAGAGGAAGTTTGCTATTACCTTCCTCTATTGCTGAAAAAGTGTGACATATTCAACGTCATTCAGTGAGTTTCCACAATCGAGCAAGAATTTGAAACCTTATCTCCCAGAATCCTAGTCCAACACTCAAACCATTACACCACACTGGCTCTCACCTCAACCTTACCAACAATTACGGTATTGTTTTTCCCAGTTTGTTATGTTGTCTCAAGGTATGTCAAAAGTATGACAGTTTCAGTTTACTCATTTCAGTTTCTAATAAAAATTGGGAAATTGCAAAGTAGTCATACAAGCACCGGAACAAGAGAAAAAAATTAATAAGAAATTATCCTCAGCTATATGCTCAAAGTGCTCTACATTTCTGTGTGGTGGTCACAAAATATTTTTCCCCTCCATCCATCCTGCATTAGCTGAAAACCAGCTCTGGAGAAAACTAAACCTTGAGAATATTCCATGCCTTCAGAGCTGATGGTGAGGAGGAACATGGGAGAGGAGATACCCAGCCTATTTTGCTGGATTCTTCCTCCAGAAGAAATCCCACCATAGGATATTCTCTCCCTTGTCATTCTTTTTCTTTCTTTTTTAAAACTCCAAATCTGTGAAACAACCATTATTATACCAGTAGTAAGTTTAAGGGGGGGGGGTTTGTATGTTTTCAGACTATCCAAACAACTGTTCGCAATGTTTCCTCATCAATGAAACATTGAGTACAAGATGTGCTGTCTTCTATTATTCAGCAGAGAAAACTACACATCTTAACATCTTTCATCCTTTTCCCATATTTCTCTGGTGACTCTGCACACCTGCTTCCTGTTTGTTGCTTTAAAAAATAACTGTTTGTTTGTCACGTTTTCCTGCCGTATAATATATCCTTATTATGGAGTTTAAGTAGCTCCCAATTTAATGTTCAATGTTATAATGGGTTTATTTCCTTATATTACTGTTTTTTAAAACAGGCAACCATAATTTTAGATTTTTAATAGGAGCTCATTTTTCCATGATTCAGCATATGTCACCCTAACTGAAGATGATGCTTTCCAGATTTTTCTGACTACATAACAAGAAAACAGTTTGGCCACTGCTCATGATCGATGGGAGTTACAGTCCACCATAGTCTGGTTTGACCTGCAGCAATTGATTGATTTCTAGGGGAAAGAGACTCCAACAATGAGGAAACCTTTTCTTTCTAGGTTCTGTTGTATTGAGACCCTCTGCTTAGAGTCAAATGTTTTTATATGCCACATCTAGATAAGTTTGATGATCATAATTGCCATGGCTCTTTCTTGTAGTATTCTGGGATTTGTAGTTTTTGAGGTAATTTAAATTATCTGGTGGAGAGCTCAAATCCATTTCCATAAACTACTGCACTAACAGAACTCCCTAACAAACAATTATATTTTTTTTCACCAAACTATAAATCCCAGGATCCCGTAAGATAGAGCCTTGGCAGCTAAAGTGACATGAAACCATTACAACTACCTCATATAGATACACATTCTGCTTATGCTTGGGTGCGGGGTTTAATCTAAGTTTTTGTTCCTACTGTGCAAGAAAGTAAAGAGTCGGTACCCAGAAGACATTTCTCCCCAGTTCACCTGGCATCATGTGTTATTTTGCATGGTCATGCAGTGTCTTATAGAAAATAACAGAGACAACCTCACTGAGACATTGCCTGAAGATACATCAAAACTGTCTCTGAGATGTGATGTTTCTATGGAGCAAATCAGAATAGACAAAATTTATGTAATGATGGAAGTCATTACACGATCTGGTGATTGAGAGAGGACCACACTAAATGCCATTGAAGCATGCAGCTGTGGTACAAAAGGAGTGCTGGGTGCAGTCAATCATGCCTATAGCAGCACAGTAGGATCCAAAGCATCTTCTCACATATTTCTTCCTTGGTCACAGATGGAGCAGACAAGTAGTTCTCAATAATATACTATTAATACAAGGTCATTGGTTCAATGTCCACAGGCAGCAAGTGCCTCAAAAGAAAGATTCCGTTCAGAAAAGGAAAGTCAATCCAGTCCAGGTCATGCGCAGGTAATCTAAGAAGATGAAGAGAGGCATAAACCTCAGCCAATCCAGAGGTTGTTACACAAGCCAGAGATCTAATTAAAAGGGGATTAAAAAAGAATCACAAAGCATAGCCAATTAATGGGTTAAAATGCAAGGAACTAGAGATATCTAAAGCATGGCAGGTGGGAAGTTGCAAAAGGGTGGGAAGTTTTTAACTTGGAATGACTGTGTATGTTGCTGATGGAACTGTATTTTAATGTGTTTTAATGTATTTTAATTGTTGTGGGGTTTTGGGGTTTTATACTGTATGATGTGGCATCGAATTGTGCCGTACTGTAAGCCGCTCTGAGTCCCCCCTCGGGGGTTGAGAAGAGCGGGGTAAAATCCTGAAATAAATAAATAAATAAGTTCCAAAAATCAAGGACTCTCTGCAACTGTTGAGAGATTTATAGATGGCTGCCTTGGAATGACAAGCAGTTGATCAATCAGGATCTTCTATTTAACAAACAGACCCTGTCAGGTTGGTCTTTGTGCTTCTACTAGACTTCTAAGGGCAGGGAAGTCTCTTGAGCATCTGTCCAATCCTGATATGGAGAGAAAACCCTTCATTTGCTTCCACTTCCAGTTTCTCAGGACTCATTGGGAATAATAAACTCTTGCATTCATAGAATCATAGATTCATTAGGTTGGAAGAGACCTCGTGGGCCATCCAGTCCAACCCCCTGCCAAGAAGCAGGAAAATTGCATTCAAAGCACCCCCGACAGATGCAGAGAAGCGTTCAGTTCTGCAGATTCCAGAATTACAGATTTACATAGACTGTATGTTAACAGTAGTAATTTTAATTATCTGTTATCTTTTTCTCCTTTGTTTGTTTGATGCAAAAACTTTCTTCCTGATCAAAGTCCATATTGCCAAATGCACTTTTCCTAACACACATTTTGTTTTCCTACTACACAAAATGTACTGAGCTGTCTATTTAAGAGTAATGCTTGCTTGAGAAAGGTGTCAGTTATCTTCACGTTGTCCCAGGGCTGACTGTGGGATTCAAAACAAGTGCAAGAGATGATCCCTGGGACATATGAATCCTTACCTCCAACTCTATGATTCTTTGATACACCACTTGAGCAACTTCTGAGAAATGTAATAATATACAGTACACAGGAATCGAGGTTTTCTTAAACTATACAGGGAAACAGGATGGCACTTTCTCTTCATCAAAGCTAACGTGTTATATTAGATATGCATTTTTCATCACTAGATCTGTTGCCCAAGGGCTTAGTGGGGGTAAGAACAAGCCAGCGTTGCAGCAACTATAACAATAAAAGACATTTGCTTGTTTCGGTGTCCACTAATGCATTGTCAAAGTGGAAATCTATCACAAAAGGAAATTGAGGGAGGGGGGAGGGGGAGAGAAAGAGGACAAAAGAGAATTAGATTTGCATAGAATTGTTTGCATATGCTCCTGTATATGACAAATAGATGCAAATTTAGCAATCATAGCCAGAATCCTGCATCAGCTACATATTGGTATACTAAACATAGTAACTTAATGAAATGACTTAACAAAATAAGCATATTCAACTCAAGTTTCTGCCAACCTAGCAGTTTGAAAACATGCAAATGTGAGTAGATCAATAGGTACTGTTCCAGCGGGAAGATGGTGCTCTATGCAGTCATGCTGGACACATTACCTAGGAGGTATCTAGGGACAACACCAGCTCTTCGGCTTAGAAATGGAGATGAGCACCACCCTCCAGAGTTGGACATGACTAGACTTAATGTCAGGGAAAACTTTTACCTTTACCTTTTAACATTTTTCTGATCCACCCACCCCTAAGTCTGAAGGAAATGTAATTCACCCATGTTCCAATTGTTGGAAAAATATATTTCCTTCTCCCCATGCAGCCAATGCCCAGTAAATTACATTTATGTAGGAGTTACAATCATTGCAATAGTGTTACAATTATGATAAAGTAGGAATTATGAATATAAAACAGTTGCCTATACAAACTCATCCATTACTCAGACCTCACAATCTCTGAGGATGCCTGCCATAAATGTTGTGGTACAGAGATGGCCGTGGCTGAGTCCAGGAGTTTAAAAGATAACAAAAGTTTATTTACACATCAAATGGGTATTGAAATAACAAAAAATAGCCTATCTTCGGCTGTACAAAAACCCCAATAATCGCAGGAAACCCCAAAACCAAAAATGCTGAGAAGAACTCAAAAACAAACAGCAGACGTCCTTCCGCGGCGTTCAGTCAAAGGGATGTCCATAAGGCATAGTCAAACAGCAATCCAGGGATCATAGGACAGGAGACAAACACACAGGAAAAGGAGGAGACGTTCCAGAGTCGACAGGATAGCAGTCACAGTGAACGTCAAGAGGTACACGGCAGCAGGAGTAATCTGGAAACCAGGAACCAAGACACAGGAACACAGGATACATGAACCAGAATAACAACTCCTTGACCACCGTGAGGGTCAAGCCAAATACTCACTTCTTATATAGCACTATCAATCAGATTCATCAGAGAACCCGCCCTGCTCCAAAGCAGCAGCATTCCCATTCCCTGCAACTGTTGTACCATGTCCAGATCTCCAACCCAGCCACAGCTCTTCTTGGCTTAAAGGGCCCCACTCAGTTTCTGAATGAGAAGATGGCCAGTCCTGATCCGTCTGGAACCCCAGAAATGTACTGTCCCCCGAGTCCGCATTGCATACATCTCTCACTTCCTGCACCAATGCTGAATCTAGGTCTGTATCACTTTCTTCTGACTGTAATTCTGCATTCCCTGGAAACCCTTCAAATGTATCAGACTCAGAAGGTTCCCTAAGTATATGCTGAATCTTTCTCCTCTGTTCTCTGTCTGAGTCAAGGCTTGAGGCACTAGCCACTCTCTTTACCCCAGCTGTAGGAGCCTGATTATCCAGAGCCACGCCCCAAACTGAGCTACTGCTTGCTGTTACTGCCTCAGCACCTTCCTCCATGCTTCTACCTGTAGTAACTGGAGGCTCATTTACAACAATAAATGCAGGCAAAACGTCAGGACAGAATGCTTCTAGAACATGGCCATACAACCTGAAAAACCCAGTGATTTAACCATGAAAGCCTTCAATAATTCATCCATAACTGATTCATATTCACAATCACTATATTTAGGCAAACTTACTATGGCTAATTAAGGAACTGATACAGGATTCTGGCCCATTACTGTTATTTAAACAGAACTACAATCATTTCATCATACTGAGGAAGATTACAATAAAGTGGCTGGGGAGCTTTCCAATCTATTGTCCAGATTATCGATGGCCGGCCTCAAGACCCCTGCCTGCTCTCCCTTTTTGTCATTTTTTAAAAAAATGTAAGCCAGATTTGGATTGGACACGGACAGTCCTTAGCAGTACAGCTCCTGCCAAAACACCAGTTCATCTAATGCCTCTTTCTTGACATGGGGAGACAAGGATATATTCATTGACCTGCTTAGTGTTTGTATCTCCCCAGGGGAAAAGACCTCTCTTACCAAAGAGCATGACATTTGCAACATCTCCGTGCAATGTTCCTTAGCATTCATCACGTCGAGAAAGCTCCTGTGGCCTCATTGCTGGTAAAAGGATGTTAGACATGCAGGTGCCATAAAACTCAGAGTTGCTTTTAGCATTTACTCCTGAAATGCCCTTGTTCGCACTGATGTTCTAACTTGTATCAAAATGAAATATAGCTCTCCCCTGCCAAAATGTCTTAAGAATTGCCTGAATGGAGACTTCCCTGAAGGATGGTCAGATGGATGGGTAGAAGGATCACTATTGTACGCAAAGCCCACAATTTGCTTCAGCAGAGAAATACAGCCTTGAAATATGTACATAGATGCTTCACGGGCAATTTAACAAGAGCAGCATTCTCGTGTTATAACTGTATTTGTGCACCTACATGCATATTTCATGTTTCTTTGACGAACCGTTGTTTCCCTTTTGATCCTCCTTTTCTACAGAAGACACACTCCTTGCTAACCTTCATATAAGTGAATTTGAGTCCTTCAGGGCAGGGATGAGTTTTTATAAAAATAATCCACTGTCATATTCTGTACCTGATACCCTTATTAACAGCCTCTAAAGGACATATAGTATTAATTTTGCAGACTAATAGAGGTGTCCTTGAGCAATGCTGGCTGAGCATAAGACTGCAATGCAACACCTAGTAACAATGTAATTCCTATACAAAGATGGCATAATTATACTACTATAGAATAGTAATGATGCTAAGCTGTCTTATATTTAAATCAGTGTAAATCCTAACTTTGATGTAACTATTTATGCATTACTACTTGTACCCGCCACGCGTTGCTGTGGCCAACCTTCCCTCCTTCTGTCCTCCTTCCTTTCTCTCCTTCCTTCCTTCCCTTTCTTTCTTTCATTCTCTCATTCCTTCTCTTCCTCTTCCCTTCCTTCCCCCCTTTTCTTTCCCATCCTTTCTCCCCTTTCTTCCTTCTCTACCTATTCTTGGACTGTAACTCCCAGCAGTCCTCCTGATCAATCTATCTACCTATCTACCTCTAGCTAATCTATCTAATCTAATCTAAATATCTTATCTATCTGAAGGATTGCTGGGAGTTGCAGTCCAGGAATAGGAAATTGGAAATATTTATTATTTATTTATTTACAATATTTCTACCCCATCCTTCTCAACCCCCAGGGAGGATGGACTCAGAGTGGCTAACACAGGCAGCAATTTGATGCCTAAATTATATACAAAATAGCCATAAAGCATAAAACATACAAAATTAAAACAATAGCAATTAATTTTAAAAAATCATTAAATAGCATTAAAAACAATGTTCAATCCACATGTCCAGTTGCTAGAGCAGTAAAACCGTGTCCTCATCTCTGTTGTCAAGCCAGTCCATTCCAGTCAAAGTGCTGCTATGTCATTGTGCAAAGGCCTGGTCCCACAACCAAGATTTTACCTTTCTCCTGAATGCTAGGAGGGATGGAGTTGATCGTATCTTGCTTTGCAGTGCATTCCACGAGGTGAGGGGCCACAACCGAGAAGGAATTGGGTTGCTCTCAAAGAAATCCAAAGAGAAGAAAGCTTGCAGCTTGGAAGAAATGCATTTGTATCATCTTCCTCTCCTAAAAGGCCTGGTCTAGGGGATGCTGGGAGCTGCAGTCCAGAAGAGAGTGTGGATATGCTATTGTGAGTTTTGTTTGCCGAGGAGTTGTTTTTGCGTATACGCTATAGCGTTTTTTTCTTTTTTGGCTTTTAAGTCCCTTTTATTGTGTTTTTCAGTGTTTTTATGAGTGATGGTCACTTGTTGGCCTAATAAGTGTATTGTATCCAAATTTTGTGTCAATTCGCCCAGTGGTTTTTGAGTTATATTAATCCCACAAACGTACATTACATTTTTATTTATCTAGATTAAAATATTTATACTCTGCTTTTTGTCTAAAGATCTCAAAGCAGTGTACAGTAAAATGATTAACTTGACTAATTTAAAACAATGTAAAGTAGGATTACAGTTGGCTACTCAGAAAACAAAAACAATGACCACAAATTATTTAGATAATTTTAAAATGGGTAATGAAGACTTTGAAATCATTGAAGATTTCCTTTACCTAGACTCAGTCATTCATCAAAATGGAGACTATCATCAAGACCAAACTGGGAGAGATAGCCAGTACTCCAGAAGACAGGAGCAGAATTCAAAACAATTAGAGAGATGGGCCAAAACTAACAAAATGAAGTTCAACAGAGACAAATGCAAGATACTCCACTTAGATAGAAAAAAACTAAATGCAAAGATACAGAATGGGGGACGCCTGGCTCAAGAGCAGTACATGTGATCTTGGAATCCTAGTGGACAACAGGTTAAACATGAGCCAACAATGTAATGCAGCGGCAAAAAAAGCCAATGGGATTTTGGCCTGCATCAATAGGAGTATAGATTCTAAATCCAGGGAAGTCATGCTACCTCTCTATTCTGCCTTGGTTCGACCACACCTGGAATATTGTGTCCAATTCAGGGCACCAAGATTAAAGGAAGATGTTGACAAACTGGAATGTGTTCAGAGGAGGGCGACTAAAATGATCAAAGGTCTGGAGAACAAGCCCTATGAGGAGCAGCTTAAAGGGTTCGGAATGTTTAGCCTTCAGAAGTGCAGGCTGAGAGGAGACACAATAGCCATGTATAAATATGTGAGAGGAAGTCATAGGGAGGAGGCAGCAAGCTTGTTTTCTGTTGCCCTGGAGACTAAGATGCGGAACAATGGCTTCAAACTACAAGAAAAGAGATTCCATCTGAACATTAGGAAGAACTTCCTGACTATGAGAGCTGTTCAGCAGTGCCACTTTCTGCCCTGGAGTGTGGTGAAGGCTCCTACTTTGGAGGCTTTTAAACAGAGGCTGGATGGCCATCTGTCAGGGGTACTTTGAATGCATTTTTCCTGCTTATTGGCAGGGGGTTGGACTAGATGGCCCATGAGGTCTCTTCCAAGTCTATGATTCTATGAAATCTTGCATTTTGTGATTTGAGGAGGAAGTTGGCAGTATGCCTAGTTGTGTCTCTGATGATTTCTCCAAACCAAGATTCAGTTAAGGGGGTGGATGGCCAGATGCCATCCCGAAAATTTTTGGGTGGTATGTGAACAGCCAACAGGAAAAGCCCATTTTTTTCTCCTAGCTGTGCAAACTTAAAGCCTACTTTCTTAAACCCACTCCAAAGGAGGTTTAATGTATGTCTGGAACTGCCCACCATTTCAACATTTGTTAGGTTTCCCTCCACCTTGTCTCCCACCTACTTTTTATAATGCTTTGCCTTTAAAACCATCTGGAGAACTCTGAGGCATGCACACATTTTTGTGCACTTTTTGTTAGCTTAATAATGGTTTTAATCCCAATATGGTTCATGGCTTTCCCCATGAGACTAAGGACCTCATTCTATGTTGGCTTTCCCTCCTTTCTAAATACTTAAAAGACAGAGTACTTCTAGAATACTTCTGTCTGTTTTAAAACTGGAAATACCAGGGATGGTCTTCTTCAAACTCCTTGAAGCAATAACGTCTTTTCAGTACCTCCAGATTTAGGACCTCTGCAATAGTGAAGTTTCCCTTTTTCATAGATAGATAGATAGATAGATAGATAGATAGATAGATAGATAGATAAATGATATAGACAGAGACTACACTTCCCTGTGTGATAGTTCAGTAAGCTGAAAATTTGTCTAGAAATGGACAGGGACCATCATGTGTGATCGAAGTGATTAAATTATCTGTTTTTCTTTAAACCGCAAAGGCATGAAACACTATAGTAAGAATATGATTTCCCTCGCTATCTGCCCCAAATAGGATTAGGTCCTAACACAAAGCTCCCTTTACTTCCTTTATTATTGTCAGGATATCTAACACTATGGTGATTTCATCATGTAACAACATTTTTTTAAAAAAATCTCTTCCTAGTTTGAAAGGATTATTTCCTGTTTAATTGTAGTTCTTTTACTCCAGAAACTTCATTTTTGTGGCTGCCAAAAACTATGCTGAATTAGTTGAGATTCTATTCATTGAAAAACTATAGCAAAATGTGCTGCAAGATGTCCCGCAAAAACAAAGTTTTTGCAGTTTAATAAAAAAAAATCCATGTTTTCTATGATAGAACCAATTAGGAAATGACATTTATAACCCAGGAACAAAAATCATGTTATTGTTATTGAAAAGATCTCATGCACAAGGAAGCAAAAAGGGAAATAAGGAAGATAAGAATATTTATATGCAAGACTGTTTTCATTATATTGTGGCCATCATTGTTACGTTACATCAGTATGTCATCATTGTCATTCAGATGTTGCTGCCAGGACAACAAAGGACACCAGCTACCAGTTTATCCAAATAACTACTGCAAACCATTTCTGTTCTAAATTATTCTGAGTTATGGTCTGTTATCCTTCCATTGTCCCACAGGAAAGTTTTCACTGAAATGTGTCAGGCAACTGTCACTTTTATTTAATTTTCTCATTTATTTGGGCATCAGTTTGAAGATTGTTTCTTTATTTGTTTATACTGCAATTTGGTGATATTCTTCTTTTTTTCTGCTTAGCCAGTAGAAGACCTGTAGAAGTAATATGGAAAGGATTTTTCTTTAGACTCCATGACAACATTTTTTTTCAGGCAAAACCAAAACTAAATTACAGTCAGTCCTCTACATCAGCAGTTTTAACTTTTGAAGATGTGATAATTTGCTGATTTTAGTAATATATTTTCCCCAGGACGCTCTAGATTCTCCAGTAGTCTTGTGTGACTTTATGGTTAACCTCTAGCAGATATTAAGCATACAGTTGCACTGGAAGACCAGAAGATTCATAGAAAGAACATTTCTCTAATATTGTCTAGGTTTTCCAGGGCAATTCCATGATCAACACCACTTGACGTCATGCAAGACTACAAAAGTGATTTTTCAGGTTTTGAAAAGTGTCTTTAATTTGTATTTTTACACATTTGCGCTGAGCCTGTACCTCTAACCCAGGTATGGGCAAACCTTTTGTCTTGGGGTCACATTGCCAAGAGGCCGGGCCAGGAAGGAGAGGGGCCAGGCCCATGCTGGAGGGAGAGGAGCTGGGAGAAGGCATGGCCAGGAGGGGGCAGAGCGGGGCCTGGGTCATCTTTAGGTTTTCCTCCCAGCATAAGGATGGGGCTGCTCACCCTATCCTTATGCCAGGAGGAAGGTGGGACATGCAGTCCCCCTGATCCTGCTCCCTATCCTATTCCCCAGATCGTCACACTGTCACATTATGCCGGGAGGAGGGCAAGACAGGCTGCGGTTAAGAGTGTGCCTTCTTTGAGCCATTCTCCTGGCATAAAGATAGGACCACACACTGAGAATGACCAAGAGGGCTCTCAGCTGCTATGTGCCTTCTGCCCCAACTTTTCAGTATAATGTTGAATTGGGCTACCATGTTCTGCAAAGAGGACAGGGAGAATGAGGAGGGCCTGAGGTAGGCACTCAGGGGGTCACATCTAGCCCCCAGGCCTTAGTTTGCCCATGCCTGCTCTAACCCAGGCAAAAGTGGAGGACCTAGTGTGCATCTGCTAGAATCGCCCCAGAAAGAGTTATTTACATTTATATAGATTATATAGTTCCAAAGCATTATTGTTATTATTATTATTTAACAAAACCTGTTTTCTTAAAATCAGAAGTCAATTTCCTGACAGTTCTATTTTTGTTCCATCTTTTTTTCCTTTCAGATGTCATTTATAGAGACTCCCAGTAGACCAGAGGGTCTTACACTCAGCAAAATGACCCCAAGACCTGCTGCAATTGCCCAGCCTTGACCTATAGGAGAACCCTGCCTTTATATATGCTTTACAAAGTGGGAAGATTAGCATCCCAAGCCAAATAATGCTATGTGTATGTGGCCCCATGGGCACGGTCATATTATGCAGTTTGAAACTACATTATATGAGTGTAGATTCATATAATGCAAGTCTATGCAGTTAATCTGCATTGTCCTGCAGGATAAGGACAGCAGGATCTTTGGAGGGGGGATTCCCCCCTCCACCCTCCAAAGTTCCTGAAACACCCTTTTGATGTATCAGGAGCTCTTCCCAAGCTTTGTGCCACTATCTAGAGGCCTGCCAGGTAAATTTGAGGGCAAAGGATGGCGGGGCGGGGAGGGTGGAACTACAGGATGGCTGTGAGGATTGCTGCTGGGTTCATGCATGGTGAACCCAAGAGGCAGTCCCCACACATGGCATACCTGGGAATGTGACCCCAAATCCTGTGTGAATCCCTTATTTCCAGGATTATTCCAGGTTAAACTGGATTAAACTGCATCGTTTGGACACCTCATGTGAAAATGCCCCCCTGGACTGCCTTATACAGCAGTGTAGACGGATACAGAGTCTCCTTCTTCTCCTCTTTACTGAATTAACTGAGTGCAAAGTACTTTTGCATTTTGAATTCAGTTTGCAGCTGACAGAAAAAGGAGGGAAATGGAAGGAGTGAAAAAAACAGGTCTTTTTAAAGGTAACTGAACAAGTGGGATACTATTTTAATGAAGACTATCCTTATTAAATTGGGACAGTTGGAGGGTATGTAGTTTTTTAAAACCAGTAAAAGTACTGGAGGAATTCCGAGAATACAGCTAATAAATCAGGTTGACTCCATTCCTTTTTTGAAGACTGTGTAAGGTAAAGATGTTGGTGGCAAGATAACAATTCTCCTGTTGAAAATATCCATATTGAATTATGCATTATATTTTAATAGGGCGTAATCATATTCAACAGGTGTTTTTCCTCTAGCTTCCTGGATTTCAATGTAACTAGCTCCCAGATAATGGCCTCGGGGAAAGCAGCAGTAGAACAAATCAGTCCTATTTTAAATTAATTACTGCAATGCTACAGTGCCTGTCAGTTTTTGCTTTGCTTCTTTTTTTTTGTCTCGGTGCACATACTAATACTTAGAACTAAAAAGAGAAAGGCACCATGCAATCACCTTTTGCAAAATATTATGTGGGCTTATAAAGAAAAAATCCAGTTGCAGGTTTTTAGGAGGGATGCCATTATTTAAATTTGGTTAATTGCATGGTTGGTGTTAAAAGCCTATGTGCTGCTTTCATTTTTGCTCCAAAGAAATATTAAAATAGGAATCAGCGAAACGAACTCTACTGGTGGTGCTTCTGTAAAAATCATTTTAATGTGATTCATGATTTATAGAATTTCTTAATGTAACCTTTTCACTTAAAGAACAAGAGTTGAATATCATTTCCTTCGCATTTTGGTTTGCATTGATTAATGGCTTCCCTTTCCTATGTAAAAGGTCCTGATTTCATTGATAGGTATTTATTTAAACATTTTGTAAGCCACTTATGACAATAGCTGTAATGCTTAAGGTATTGAAAACATTCACACAAAATGTCAGCTACCAATGTAAATGGCATAGTTAAAAAAATGAGTAAGAAATTTCTGAAAGCTCTTTCCTTTCCATCCTGTTTTCCTTTTCTGTCATGTATTTTTACAATATAGGTTTACCAGGAAGGGCTGCCTTTTCTTGAAAGACATTTTAGAATCAAAACTATGCTATAAATCAGGGGTGGGAAATATGCAGCCCACAGAGTCCTTAGGTCAGACCTGGGGGGAGTCACGAGGGGGTTTAAGGAGGGTTGCCATAGACCATCAGAAAACATATATTTTGATGGTCTTAGGAACCCCTTTAGCAGAGAAGGCTGGAGAACTCTCAGCTTGTCCTTCTCTACCTTTTTGGAAACAAACAGCAAATCCTCCCATCAAAAGCCCTCCTTCACTGTGATTGGCCGGCCTCTCAGTAAAGGGGAGGGTTATTTCTGAGACTTCAAGAGGGGAAGGGAGAGCAGGCATGCATGCAAGGTTGAAGAGAGGCTCAAGCCAGTAAGTCTGTTCAAGGCATGGGGGTTCTGTGTGGGAAGTTTGGTTCAATTCTATTGTTGGTGGGGTTCAGAATGCTCTTTGATTATAGGGGAACTATATATCCCAGCAACCACAACTCCCAAATTTTGCCAAAACTCCACCAGTGTTTACATTTCGGCATATTGAGTATTCGTGTCAAGTTTGGTTCAGATCCATCATTGTTTGAGTCCACAGTGCTCTCTGGATTTAAGTGAACTACAACTCCAAACCTCAAGGTCAATGCCCACCAACCCCTTCCAGTATTTTTTGTTGGTCATGGGAGTTCTGTGTGCCAAGTTTGGTTCAATTCCATCTTTGGTGGAGTTCAGAATGCTCTTTGATTATAGGTTAACTATAAATCCCAGCAACTACAACTCCCAAATGACAAAATCAACCTCCTCCCTTAACCCACCAGTATTCAAATGTGGGTGTATTGGGTATTTGTGCCAAATTTTGCCAGTGAATGAAAATACATCCTGCATATCAGATATTTACATTACAATTCATAACAGTAGCAAAATTAAAGTTATGAAGTAGCAACGAAAATAATTTTATGGTTGGGGGTCACCACAACATGAGTAACTTTATTAAGGGGTTGTGGCATTAGGAAGGTTGAGAAACACTGCCTTAGGGGATCCAATATGGCCCTTGTCACAACCATCTCTCAAAGGCCCTAATACCTTCCCCTCAAACAATCAGCCAAAAATAAAGTGAGGGCCTTTAGGTGAAGGAACTCGTAGACCCACCTCTGAATATTCCTTGACTAAGAAAACCCAATGAAATTCAAGGGGCTGCCATAGTTCAACAAGCAATTTGAAGAGACATACACCCAGGGAGTGCTGCTTTTATTTAAATGAAGCTGAACTGAGAACATACCAAAGAACAGACATGCAAACCTATTTCTTTCACTGAAATGAATTTGAGATGCGTGAATATACATACAATTCAGATAAAAGTCTTCATCACCAAAGCCTTTGCATCTCAAAGCCCGTTTCAGTTAGAATCTGAATTGTGGGATTGGATTTTAGCCTTCCTTCTGCAGCATTATACATTGACTTGGAGACAATCAATAGCATCCATGATTCACAATGGGGAAGCATCCCTTTTGTTCAAATTCTGCCTGCTGGCAGATGGGACAATGAATTCAATCATTAAGAAGTCGTCTTTTCTTTTTCTTTTTTTTCTTTTACAATTTTTTTCATTGAATCGCAGCCTTAAATCTAACTGTCTGAGAGGACATACATTTGCCTTTCCTCCCTGCTGCTATCAGTCAAATAATTTTATGCAGGTCTGTAGATCGAATTTCTGGATGTGGCTGGCTACCCTAAATATTAAAAGGGTGGCCAGTATATAAATGTAAAGCAGGTGGTGTGAAATACTTGTAAATACATTATTAAAAAGGTATGCAAATGGATATTGAAGTACCTGAGACAGAAACTGAGACAAAGACATTGATAGCATAAGCTTTGTAGACCAAGTCTACGAGAGCTTCTGCCTCTAAATCTTTCTCTCAGTTCATCTCTAAGGTGCTACAAGATCCCCTTGCATACTGATATTCTGGACAAACATGGCTATGTCTTTGAATTATTAAATCAGCTTCATGTCCTCCACCAAGAAATACATTCCCACACCATCTGGGCAAATGAAGCGTAGTGAGATCAATAGCCAATCTGTCCTTGCTCTGGGAGGTGAGGGATTTTTGTTCAAGTCTTCGTGGATGCTAAGTGTAGGTCACATATATCAGCCATCCTCACAGTATTAACAACTCTCCCAAATGTATTTTTAAATTTTAAGTTGTAGCATGAGGGATTAAGATGTGCTCAAATTAAGCATATACACATCATTTGATTTCATTTTTGATACATTTCTCAAAATACTATTATGATTCTCATCCCAACCAAATTCGATATCTAATAGTGTGATTTTTTTCTTCCTTTAAAGAAATGTATGCATACAGATATACCACAGTTAACAAAACAGATGGAAATATCACCTCTTTAAAAGAAACTGTGGTAATACAAGGAGGAAAACATGGGGAAAATAAGGATAGGTAGCTTCTGCTACATTGCAAAAAAGAAAAGCAGTTCATCATGTTTCAACCGGCCTTTTAGCCCAAACCAGTAACATAGACATGTAAAATGAAACACCTAAGGCAGATAAACATTGTATACATTTTAAAGGATACTCTGAACTCCCTATATAATACTTGAAAACTTTTCCCAAAATTGCCCGGGGTTGGCTTTTTTCTTTCCTCACATTCCATCCTGTGATAATGATTATACCCCACTTTTTCTCTCCACAAGGAAACTTCGGCCCTTTCCACACCGCTGAATAAAATCCCACATTATCTGCTTTGAACTGGATTATATGGCAGTGTGGACTCAGATATCCCAGTTCAAAGCAGATATTTTGTGATTTTCTGCCTTGATATTCTGGGTTAAATGGCTGTGTGGAAGAGCCCTTAAAGCGGCTCGCATGAAAAGAAGTCAATAAATTTTAAACCTACAAATCTACAAACATTAAAACAAAATTAAATATCAGTGATATTAAAAATTCAGTTTAAATCCATATAAACATATTCAAAGCTAAACATATTCGTGGCCAAACATATCAGCCTTTTAAAAAGCTGGCAATGTAACCTCATTTGTTCTCCCCTTTTCCTCTCTTTTGCAGTTTACACATAAGCTTATTAAGGGGTTCTACAGGCAGCTGCTCTTTACCTTATCTGTTGCAGACAAATACACCAAATCTTTCACAGATGAAGTTTCATTGCATTGTTTACTGCAGACATGTTGTTGAAACTCAACACTGAAGGTGTCTACTTCTCCAACCTTCCTATACCTTCATCCCAATGCTGATTCTGTTGAAATATCTTCTAGTTTCTGTGTTGTCTATACTTATCTTATATGCATATGTTGACCATACAATGTATAATGACCCTATGAATGTCTATACTGCTGTCTACACTGATCTTATATGTATATGTTGACCATACAATGTATAATGACCCTATGAATGAAAGACTTCTAAAAGCCCCAGTCACCATGCCCTGCTCAGGTCTTACATATGCAAGTCTGTGGCTTCTTGAATCTACCTGTAATAGGGTTTTACTCTTTTCCTCTTGTTTTCCACTCTACTGAGCATTATTGTGTTTTCCAGTGTGTCACATCATCTCATAATATGTCCAAATTCTGATAGCCTCAATTTAGTTACCTTGGCTTCTAGTGGGAACACAGACCTGATTTGCTGTGACAACAAAAATCACACAGGGCTTTTTAAGCATCCTAGGTTGCTTCCCCACCAGTCCAGCAACTGGGCATGCTGCCCATCCCATAACATCGCTAGATTTCTGACAGAGGCCCCACCCTCAATTGGAATGAAAGCATCGTACAACACTTCCCTCCCAACATGGGAGTCTACCCATGTTGCACTGGTTCCAATCGAACCAGCATGGATCCTCACTGTGAGGGTGACGCTTCACCTGGCTCATGTGGTAAGGTCATTAGACCCATTCGTTTTGTAGCAGACCATGATATTTGCAGAACTTTTTCCAGCTCCATATTTCAAATGAGTTGATTTTCTTCCTATCAGCTTGTTTCACTCTTCTGCTTAAACAATCTTACAATTTTGCACACACATTTTTGCATCTGACGTAAGCATACAGTAAGCCCCCCGCCCCGCACTTGCATATTAAGTGTTAGTGGATTTGATTACTTGTGTGCTGTATAATTGTATTTGTTGCTGTCTTCATTGCACCCCGAATCCCCATGAAATGATAGAACCAACTGTCCCAGTGTGCATTTTTCAGAGTTTTGCATTTTTGCTCACCTGGATTTACAATTTGAAAAAGACCAAGACAAAAAAATTCCAATGCTGATGGGTACCTCCTGATGATGGGAAACTAAAATACATGTGTGTGCTTTTGTTATTAGTCTAGTAAAGCATACATTGTCTAAATCTATACAAAATCTCAGAAAATGTACATTTCCTTCCATCCCTTACCCTGAAAAACAAGCTCACAAGGCTGTTTGTCTTATCTTAGTTCAGTGAGTTCCTGATGATTCATTTGCACCAGACTGCTATTTTCTAGTCTTTTTTAACCACCCAAATATTTCTCCTAACTTCACCATTCCAAACATTCCTCTCCTTGATCTGAAAAAAACCCACCAGTCTCCACGGCAACATAAAACATGTAGTTTAGCAAGGTCTTACCTCATTCCCTTGCTTTTACATTACCCATCCCCCTGCCTTTAAGCTTTTATCTTACTTAATGCATGTCCATCATGAAAGGGATTTTAATTTTGCCTATGATACAGTCAGGATGTAAAATGTTCCACATGAGTCTCAACATGATTCATGTATAAACGATTAATAAGACTTCATAATTCTTAATGGGAAGAAATATTTATGAAGAATTGGAATTTGCAAGGGCAATGTGCAAAGGAACAGGGAAGGATAGTTGTGAAATATGGTGGAGGACAGAAAAAGATAATCTGTACCATTAGAGCACTGGCTCTCAACCTGTGGGTCCCCGGGTGTTTTGGCGTACAGCTCCCAGAAATCCCAGCCAGTTTACCAGCTGTTGGGATTTCTGGGAGCTGAAGGCCAAAACATCTGGGGACCCACAGGTTGAGAACCACTGCATTGGAGCAAGGCAATTGCCCCAGGTGGTAGATGTTTGAGGCAATTCCCTATGCAGTCTATCCTTCCGAATACCCCTAATCATTCTCAATTGTTGCAAAGGACAGTGGGTGCTTTTTGGTCCTTCTAATTCAAGTCTGGTAGAAGATTCTGGTTTTTTACACCAGCAGAAGCATCAATGGAGTCCAGTCAGGATCTGTATATGGAAAAGGGGGAAAGCATGATTTTATCCTTCCTCGCAGCAAAAAAACCCCCTTTGGATACAATGTTTTGTTTATTTTTTTGTTTACTGGGTTATATAAATGTTGATGGTAATAATTTCTAATAAAGAAAATATCCATGATTATCATTAGCATCTTAAAGATCAGATTCTATCTGGTACATTTAAAGCAGGGTAGGGCAGCTGCATTGGGGTCAGAGGTAAATTATCTCACAATCTCCACCCCTGTAAGATGCATGTATATCCCAAACACATATACATACCAACTCAAAATATAATAATAGTAATATAATAATAATAATAATAATTTTATTTCTTACCTGCCTCTCCTCCTGGCTTCAGGTGGGACAGAACAATTCACATAAACATTGCAAATATGCCACAAATACAAATATTAAAATGTATTTCTATTAAAAATACATATTAAAATGTATTTCTATAAAATACATATTAAAATACACAGAACAGAGATTTTAAAAAGAACACACATTTAAAATTCTTGTTTAAAAAACTGTCTGGGTATTTATTTATGTCATTTCAGCTCGAAGGCAACTCAGGGTGGCATAGGGTAGGCCTAAAAATATGTCTTTAGATAGTTTTTAAATTCCAACAGCTCATTTAGCTATCAGAACTCTTATGGCAGGTTGTTCCACAGTCTTGGGGCAGCCAACAAAAAGGTCCTCTGAGTGACAGTCACCAATTGGCTTCCGGCTGGTTGGTAATCGCCCCCTACCCAGAGGACCTAAGTGTACAGGCCAGATTGTATGGGAGAAGGAGATCCTTTAGGTAACCTGGAACCAAACCATGTATGGCTTTAAAGGTCAAAACCAACACCTTTTTCTTTGCCTGGAAACTAAGTGGAAGCCAGTGGAGTGACTTTAGAATAGGTGTAATATTACTCCTAGATGTCTCTGTAACTAGTCTGCAGAAGAAAATATAGCTGTTTTCTTCTGCAGTTCCTTTCAAATGGCAACAAAAAATGATGGTATCATTTTGAGAGGGACATCAGAAGCAAACTTGGGTATATGAGAGTAGTATGTGGGCTCTGGGGTGCTTCTGGTGGTGTGTGGTAGAGGTATTTTTTATTCTTCCACACATTTGACAGGCTTTTGCATGATTTTGAGTCAAAAATTGTCCAAAAGATTGTACTAATTTATGAAAAGTAGAAGTTGGGGACTTTATAGGACTGGAAAGAGCTTTAAGGGAAACATGTAGGCTCCATTCTATACTTGTCCACTCTTGATCTAAAGAAACAAATAAACACAATTACTACTCTTGAAACCCTGTTAGTCAATATTGCAGTAAACTCAGTATTTACATGTGTGCCCACATGTTGCCCCATTCTATCCAACACCTCTTCTGCTCAAAATGACTTATGCCCAAAGGGATGAGAAATTCAATATTCTGTGTGAGAAGAGTCCCCATGTTAAAATCTGTTTTGGGTCTGTCAGATTCAGGCTTTTGTGCTATTGAAAATTTAATTGTTAGGTAGACAGAAATTCATGAAGATGCTTGTGCAGTGCATGATTATTGAGAAGAGAATCCTGCTGTGTTCAGAAAGTGTGCCTACAGTGTGTTTTTTATAAGTGCAATTTCATTCTTCTGTGACAAAGGAGAACTTGATCTGCATTTTCAGCTTTCCTAAAGTGGGCACTGCAGATCCTTCTTGGCTTCCTGAATCTGGATCTTTTTTAAAAATCTTGGTAATAAATTGATATTTGTTTCTCACGTCTGGCGGAACAATAGCTAGATTTTGTTCAGGAGACATCACAAATTTTCATACTCAGGAAATATTGCATTTCCAGGGGTGAGGGCCATTTCTTCTGTCAAGTCTACTCAGCAAAGGGATGTGGTTCAAGGGCGCTTCCACTCTGCAGTTAAATGTGTGCTGAACTGGGTTTTTTAAACCTGCTTCAGCACATGTTTAAGCCCCCCCCCAATTTAAACACAATATGCAGTTAAAATGAATGCCTGCTTGAGACCGGCACAACAGTCAAAAGTGCCTTGGCTGATAACATCTGGGAAGCTGAGTTGGGTTAGAAGCTTTTAGCTTTATAAGGAAGGCAAATATATTTGGCCAGCATTGGAAACAACACCCTTCTTGGTTCTCTGTGTAGCTGCATTTGGAATCTTGGCTGTGTTTTTCTGTTGCTGAACCACCTTGGATCATTGACATTGATTTACTACCTGGCTCTTGAGTTTGGACTGTTCTCAGTACATACTTCTCAACCTTCTCTTCATAGAATTTCTGACCTTTTAGTAACTGACTCAGCTTTTCTTGACCTCGTGCCTGGCTCTGAACAGCTGAGTTCTGCTGCACTTGGAACTTCATTTAAAGTTAGAGCAGGACATGTGACAGGCAAGCACTTGGACCTACTGTGTACATCTTACTCAGAGTTCCTAAATATGTATGTAGCTGAAGCTAGTGCTGGTTCTCTGTTGCAAAAATTCACATATCAACCCAGATTTTTTAAGAAGTGAAATGTAATGATACTCAGATGCTCTTTACAGTGAAAAGTTGTGAGTATGGTATAGTGGTCTGAGCATTTGACGAGGACTCTGGGAGACCAGAGTTCAAATCCCCACTCAGCCACGGAAACCTGTTAGGTGACCTTGGGTAAGTCACATTCTCTTAGGGCGCTTCTAGACAGCCCTTTATCCCAGGAGCATCCGTGTTTTTAAAAAGCGGGTGTTCCTGGGGGCCTGTTCACACACGCAGGGGTGGGTATCCAGATGTTGTACTGGGACTTCCCAGTACAACACTGGTACACCGTAACCCCCACCCCAAAAGCCAACAACCCCCTTTTAAAAGCAAAGAAAACTTACCCAGCCTCCATTACAGTCCTGCCAGAGCTCTCTCAAAGCGTAGAAATGATGTGCGAGAAGGGGGGGGGGGGAGGAAACTCGCTCCTCCCCCCCCCCCTTTCTCCTGACATGTCATTTCTACATGCCAGGAGAGTTCGGGTTAGATTTCTTTACTTTTAAAGGAGTTTTTGGGGGAGCTGAGTGGGATTCCCTCAGTTGACTTGGAAGCATTTAACAACAACAACCATGTGAGAGCACACACCTTCAGCAATGCTTGTTACAACTAGGTTTTAAAAACTTTAATCCTATTAAAGATCCTAACATTCTTTGGAAGTTCTGCTTCATCTGCCTTGTTCTATTCTTTTGATGAATGCACATTAGACCTAATTATATAAAATCCCATAAGGGGGGGAGGGACTAACATACATTTCTAGAATGTATCTAGAAAAGGGTGGACCAAAACGATTAAAGATCGAAGCCTTGTGAGGAACTCATATTTCAGATACTAGGTATGTTTATCTTGGGAAGAGAAGACTGAGAGGTGACTTGATAGCTATCTATAAAAACTGAAATAATATCATGTTGATGACAAAGCCAGTTTGTCCTCTGATGTTCCAAAGACCAGAACATGAATCAATGAATTCAAATTAAAAGAAAAGAGATTTTACCTGAACATTAGGAATTATGTTTTACTTAGAGTTTGACAGTGAAGTAGATTACTCTTTGGATATGCTTAATAAGAGACGGAGTGAGCATCTTTCAGGAATGCTTTGACTATATATCCCTGCATGTCAGGGAGTTGTACTAGATGGCCTTATGACCCCTTCCAACTCTGGTTCTGTGATTTAGTTTGTGAGCTGCCATGGTCACAGGAGAGTTCCCTCTACCAAAGTGTCAAAGTCCTTTCCAAGAATAAAATGTAGCTCAGGCATGATTTCAAGAATAATGCAAAAAAAAAGTCCTTGCAAAACAGAACACTCTGAATAATGTTCTGATGAGAAAGAACCATTAAGTAATGGTGTTTCAACAAAAGCAAAGCAACATTTTAGAAAGGCCCAGCTGCAGAAAATCGCTTTATGCACGATCCTTGTTTTGTCAGAATTGCCTCTAATTTTACTCACTGCCTTTGGCAAAAGTCAGGAACATCTAGTGCTTGGTCAGATCACGGTCATACAGAGAGATTGTGACCTTTTGCAATTCTATTGTTCCAAAAAGTCCTGCTCTGAATAGTCTCTTTCCAGACCATGGCTCTGCATTCCACCCTGCCAATTCCTACTGAGGTTAATTTTTCTTATTTCTAAGAAAAGATTCTCAGTAAGTATTATTGTGCAGGAGTAGGAGGAAGAAAGAGGAGGGTTTGCACTCATCTGTGGCACCAAGTAATCACCATGGCATGATGACAAATATATTATGTTCACATGCCTTGTCTTTTTATGCCTTCAAAATATGTCTGACATACTGCCTTTTTCTACCTCTAAAAGTATCCTTTTTGCATGCTAAATTTTCCAGGTAGCTGTGGTTGCTAAGCATGTGGCATAGAAACCATTGTACAGCACTACCTTGTCTATTGGACCTTGGGAACTCAGACTTGGCTTTGATGGTCCATCCAGGATAGACTACTACAATGTGCTCTACATGGGGTTGCCTTTGAAGACTGTTTGGAAGCTTCAAATAGTGCGACAAGAGGCAGCCAGGTTAATAACTGGGCAGCATACAGGGAGCACACAACTCCCATGTTGCACCAACTCCACTGGCTGCCAGTTTGCTACTGAGCACAATTCAAAGTGCTGTCTTTGGCCTATAAAGCCCTAAACGGGCCTGGCCCAGTTTACCTGTATGAATGCATCACCCTCTACGAAACACCACAGCAACTAAGATCCTCCAAGGAGGCCCTGCTTTCGGTACTGCCATCGTCACAGGCACAATGGGCAGGGACGAGAGAGAGGGCCTTCTCAGTGATTGCTCCTCGGCTATGGAACTCCCTCCCTGGCAAAATTAGATCAGCCACCTCCCTCCTGTCCTTCAGAAATATGGTAAAAACCTGGCTGGGGACCAAGCTTTTGCAACACTGCAGTGAGATAATAATAGGAAACCCTACCCTGCTGACCGGATCCGATATTGTTGTTTGTGATGGTTTTTAACAAATATTTTAAATTGGATACACCTGAATATAATGTTTGTGAATATTTATAGTTTTTTTAATGTTCCATCATTGAATGTTTGGCGCATATATGTTATACTTTGCCCTGAGTCCCCTTCGGGATGAAAAGGGCACAATATAAATGCTTTAAATAATAAACAATAATTTAGCACACTGCGAAAGCATCTGTCTTGAGATGCTTGACCTAATACAGCACACATGAGAAAAACTGTTTCTACACAGTTTTCTAGTCCCACTGAGATTTGCTTCCTTCACAAAGAAAATTCAGCATTCATTTGAATACATTTTTGGTATAAGGGATTTTATTATAGGACAACTTCCTGAATTACCACAATTTCATATCCCCCTAGATATTTAAAATCTGGAGTGTGAACAACTGGAGGAAAACTAGAAATTAGAAAAAAATGATGGGAAAGAAAGATGACGTATCAGGATTTTTTTAAAAGCAGTATTTATTCCAAGAAATAGACCAGTGTATATCTGCCAAGAAATATTTAAATGGCCTTCCTTGGGGGCTATGAAAACAGAGGTGAGACAGGGAAACACACCTGCATTAATTTTTTTAAAAAATAAATAAAGTAGGTAACCACACAACTTGCATGTTCACTTAAGCATCATATTAGTTTACTCATGAAATAAAATATGTGAAAATTAATATGGTAAAACAAACAAGATTTTATATATATATATATATATATATATATATATATATATAGAGAGAGAGAGAGAGAGAGAGAGAGAGAGAGAGAGAGAGAGATGGATGACCGAACTTCTGATATATATAGATAGATAGATAGATAGATAGGGAATTTCCACATGCTTACAAGCTGGTTTGAAAATGCACCTGTGGGGATTTAATTCTCCAAATCTTGCAAATGACATCAAATATTTTTCAAAGCTCCAGGGAAAGCTTGAGGAAAGCCATACAAATATTTCTTGCCAACGCATATTGGGAATAATAAAAACTCCTTTTTATATATCCTGAAACAGCAATTTATTTATTTTTTTTGCGTCTTGCACAACATCAGCTAACAAGGGATAAATGTTGAAGTGTTCTTTTCGCTGGTCAGTCCACCTTTCACAAACACTGATTTCAGATAGGACTTTATTGCATGAAGCTACCATCCCATGGCATTTGTATGATTACAGATACTGTCAACTTACCAGTATGATCACCTTCAGTATTGCACCTCCCCACAACACCAACAATTGTCAATCTGTGGTTTCACAGTGATACCTTTAAGAGGACATAATTTCTCCCTCCTACAAGATTTTTAAAACTTTAAATGACTGCAAGGTAAGAGTGGGAAAGGAGGAATCTCACCCCCTGCCAACAATTCTGTGCCAGTATGTCAGGATAGAGACGGATCAGCCATATTTCACAAGGTAAGAGCTGGGACCATGGTGCGATCTGGGGCTATTGACAGTGAAGGATTTATCACAGGGAATAGCAAACCAGCATTGGATCGCATATGGCACTGTGAAATAGGAACCATTAATTACCAAATGTGATAGTCTTATTTCCTTGCCAGTTTGCCACCTTCATGTAATAAAGTCCATAGACTTTTGTTATCCACAGGTTGGTGAAGGGTTATTATTATTTATATATATATCAATCAAATTCAGAAGTTGAAAACATCAGAATGCAAGGAATACCGTAACCTCTAAATGCCACAAGGAAATAAATATAACATATTTCTTTGAGTGAGAGAAAGGTAGCAAGAGTGCAATTAAAGTATACGTCAAAAGTAATGTAAAATGAGACTGTCATGTGTGTTATTTTCTTGTTACTTTCAAAGGGTCATTTTAGTAATATTTTATGTCAAAATTTAAAAGCATTATATTACATTCTTATCAATTCTATGAAGTTGTTTTAAGAAAGAAAAAAAGTAATAAGTAATGCATTAAATCTGAGAAGTCCTGTCATCCTTATAGAAATGGTTAGTTGTGATATAAAACCTTGCTTTCCAGAAAGATGTATATTTGTGGTTTTATAACTGCATTTAATGAGGGGTTGCTGATGGATTGGCTGCTGGAAGCATGGTGAATCCTCTTTTGATCGGATAGGCCATCATTCATGCCATCATTCATGCAGCAGGATAATCTGAACTCCAGCTATGCCTGTACCAGAGCACATTCTCCCACCCAAGACATTAAATGATGTTTCTTCAGTCCTCAAATTCCTCAACTAACTATACAACACAAATATGAATTCACAACCATAGATATAAATGTCTAACCTAGAGTTAAACATCCATAACTAATTTGTATTCATGATGTAGCACTATTGCCTGATTGTAAACATCTCCCCATCCTACTTTATCAGGCAGCAGCTGCTGTGAATGATGCAGGTCTGTTCTATCAATTCAGGCACAGAACAGATGATGTTTCCAGTCCCTCCTGCCAGCAATCTCTGGAATGAGGAAGAATTGCAACAGGTATACTATTACAATTTCCAGGGTGGGGAGGTGGAAATATCCATATCCTCCATCTCAGGGCCCTTCTACACTGCCATATTATCCAAAATATCAAGGCAGATAATCCACATGATCTGCTTTGAACTGGATTATCTGAGACTACACTGCCATATAATCCACTTCAAAGCAGATCTAGATTTTCTTCAGTTGTGTAGAGAGGCCTCAGTTGAAAGGAGAAAATTCATTGGTCACTCTCAACAGCTGCACAGTAAAGCAAGATGGGGGAGTCAGAGCTGTCGCACGAGGAGGCACTACTAAGTTAAGTATACAGTACTAAGTAGCTAATCTAGGACCTTAGCCAACAATTGGGCATCTAAAGCAAAGAGGTGGACAAAGTTACCAAGTTAATGTGAACTCAGAAAATGTAGGATTTCTATGTATGAATATTTTGCAGTGTTGTATCTCTCTGTAATGCGGCTCCCCACCTGTGGTATGCGCTTCCTATTGATGTACGATCCACCACATCCCTCCTGGCCTTCAGGAAAAAAGTAAAATCCTGGCTGTGGGACCAGGCATTTGTACATCAGCACAAGGCAGCATTTTAGATTGGTTTTTAATGAAAGAAAGGGTGATTATGGCCAATGTTTTTATGGACTAAACATTGTTTTAATCCAGAGTGAATGTGTATGGCGCTAATGTAGTTGTATTTTAATGTATTTTTAATGTATTTTAATTGTTGAAGGGTTTTGGGGTTTTATATTGTTATTATGTGGGCATCGAATTGTGCCGTACTGTAAGCCGCTCTGAGTCCCCCCCTTGGGGGTTGAGAAGAGCGGGGTAAAATCCCGAAATAAATAAATAAATAATGCTAGAAATGTGGAAAGAGAGGGAGGACAACACTCATTGCTCCTCCATTCCATAGCAACACCTCTGGGCAATATTCGGTATTGGGAGCTCTCCCATTCAACTCAGATAACCCTGAAGAAGCCAATCTACAGTCAAATGCATTTTAATATCCCCCTTTATGTTCGCACTCTATTTGATGTAAAATTTCAAAATGCTAACTTTTCATTCAATCATCATAATGGCAGAGTATGATTGTTTTATAGGGCTGTATTTTGGCCATGTTCTATAGGTTTTCAAAGTGTATGGCCATGTTCTATGGTCTTTCAAAGTGAAAACATATATTTCAAGATGGAAGATAGCCCCAACAAGGGTTTCTTCCTTTCGCCCTCAATTTGTGCCTCTTCAAAGTCCACAGCACTGTTGGGAGCAGCTGACCTCAAGTCAGAATGCTCAAATGACAGGCTTCGCAGTTCTCTGTGTTTATTCCACTTTTAAGGTTTGCTTTAAGCCCATCTTTAAAGTTTGTTTGCTGTATATTTTGTTTTCAATTCTTGATCTGAGAATAAAGTAACTGTTTTGGGAGAGGGTGATTACTGATTAGACATTCGGACAATGTGGCCAGTCCAGCAAAGTTGATGGTGGAGACTCATTGCTTCAGTGCTGGTGGTCTTTGCTTCTTCCAGATTGCTGACATTTGTCTGCTGATCTTCCCAAGAAATTTGCAGGATTTTTCAAAGGCAATGCTGATGAAATTGTTCCAGAAGTTGAAAGTGACATTTGTAGACAATCCATTTTTTGCAGGTGTACAAAAGAGTTGAAGACAAATTTGTTTTATGTGTGGATATCTGTGCACAGGCACAGCCATCAGCACACAGTCTTCACAGAGAGAGGTTTTGATCTAATTGCATAGTTAACATGATGACCAGTGGCCTTTCCATTCAATACCATATAAGCTTTCCTGTCCTCTGTTGTAACTCTCTAGGCCAGTGATTCTCAACCTATGGGTCCCCCAGGTGTTTTGGCTTACAACTATCAGAAATCCCAGCCAGTTTACCAGCTGTTAGTCTTTCTGGGAGTTGAAGGCCAAAACATCTGAGAACCCACAGGTTGAGAACCACTGCTCTAGGCCTTTAAAATCTCCCCAAACTTTCAGTGCAGAGAGATATACAAGAAATAAGCAAAATCCCTTCTACCAATGATGGCAGTTCCATAATTGGCAGGTTGGATTTCATGCTAAACAGATCATTTTCTAAGAGATTAAACTGTAAAAAAAAACCCCTCTAAACCAAAACCCTCTGCTACCCCTAGGGTAACATATACCATGTATCTGCTTTGAATGAAGTTACAGGTGGGACACATATGCAGTGCCATTTGTAAGCAAACTATAATTTGTTTTTTTTATTTTAAAAAACATTGTGGCAAATAGCATAGCATTCTTTTACTACTTTGGTTTTAGATTATTTACTGCTTTTGATTGATTTTGAACAAATAAGACTTTTATACTATTGCCAATACTGCCCACACCCCAATATTAAAATTGTTCTAGTAAGTCTAGCAGAAAAAATCATGTATGTAATATGAACACAGACATGCTCAAACGTACTTTGTGTGTGTGTATCTGTTTAAGATTAACCACATTCTTTTCTCAATGGAGATGTTAAATCTCTCTTGAGGCAGTGATCTCATGCTTCTGTCTTAAGTCTTCAGTACTTCAGGCAAGAGAGAGTTTTAGAACCTGGTCTGGGAGCCATTTCTATTTTTAAAATTGTTTTAAGCTGTAGATTGGATGTAGAGGGTGGGTTTTTTTTCATGCTAGATGTGGAGATTGCCCAGATGCCATAGGGCCTTGTCTGGTTTCCAACACTGCAGTTTATATTTGCCCCTACATCTCAAGTCAAGAGATTGCAAATACATTTATCATGTGGGAAGGGACCACTGACCAAGTTCAGTTTCCTTGCCCTTTGAATGTCTATAGTATTTGGTAATGTACATTTTCACACAACTAAATAGCACTAAATATAAAAGCCAGGGTTCCCCATTCCATCATATTTCTAATTTTTGTGTATGCTTGTGAAAGGTGGACGTGAAGAAAGCTGAAGAGAGAATCAACTGATTTGAAAAACAGCACTAGAGGTTTTATGGATACCATGGACTGCCAATAAGATGAATTTTAGAACAAATCAAGCTTAAACTTTCTATAGAAGCCAAAACTGTCAAACTGAGGTTCTCATTATTTGGCCAAATCATGCAAGGAAATAATTCATTAGAAAATATGACAGTACTTGGTAAGATGGGAAGCTGTAATGAAAGAGGTGGGTAGGCTCAGTCAAAGAAGCTACAGCCCTGAGCCTGCAGGAGCCAAAGAAGGCTGTTAACTGGAGTTCTTTGTGGTTCCTTATTCATAGGGTAACCATATCTCAAAGCTATTGATGTTGTTAAATGCCTTTAGGTCAACTTCATCTTATGACAACCATATGAATGTGATACCGCCAAGTCACTCTGTCATTAATAGCTCTGTTAAGGTCTTGCAGACCCAGGGCTGTGACTTTCATGGTTGAATCTATACATCTAGAACAGATGTTTTGACCTTCAACTCCCAGAAATCCTAACAGCTGGTAAACTGATTGGGATTTCTTGGAGTTGTAGGCCAAAACACATGGGTTGAGAATTATTGATCAATGTTGTCTTTCTGTTTTCCTGTTGTCTTCCTCTTTACCAAGCATAATTGCCTTTTCTAGAGAATCATGTGTTCTCATGATGTGGCCAAAACATGATAGCCTCACTTTAGTCTTCTTGGCTTCTTGGGAGAATTCAGCCCTGACTTGTTCCAAGACCCATTTATTTCTCCTTTTAGCAAGCTATAGTATCCACAAATTTCTTTTGATACCAAATAACAGCAGTAACAATTGTAAGCTTTGTGATTGTTTGTTTTTTCACATCCACTGTCTTCCTACACCACTCAAAGCTGGCCCAGAACCCAGAGGTAGTCAAATTGGTCCATGGTCATTTTGGTTGCTGTTGAGAGTTGGAACAGAGTTATTCCCCTAATCGGCCTTTAAAACCCTGCTGTTCTGTTCGGGTCAAAAATGACCCGTTTTGGAAATTAGATATTATTTTATTCATTCATTTTTTGATTTTGAAACTTGTGGTTCCTTCTATTTTCCTAATGTATGGGGTTCATACTAAGGGTACTTAATTGTTTTGTTTTGGTGCTTTACTTTTTGTGCTACAGTTTTTTATACACTTGTTATGTTCGGGTCAAAAATGACCCGGTAGCCTGTTATACTAATCTAATACCATATTTTGAGTAAAACAAAGGATTTTTAGTTTATTTTGAGACTACTTATTGCATCTACTATTGTTTATCAAGTTATCTACTTGCTTTAGGTGGACATAAATGGATGGATACATTTATGCAAATGATTTCAGATCAAACCCTATGCATTTTCTTTCAGTACCAATTTTTTTCTTATCCTGGCTGCATTACCAGGTGTGTGTGACTCCTCCCTGCCCTCAGAATAGTACCTTTGTTATGCAAAACAGTAACACAGTACTAGCCTCTCCCATTTCCTCAGTCAGAAATTGCTAAGCTGTTGAAGATAGCTGTTTTCTGAAGCTGCTGAGAGAGTTTACCTCAAAGCCTTGAATTCATTGTACCTGTGGTATGTTGTACTGATGTATTTTTGCATAAATGATACGTTTATTTCCCTTGTGAACAGACTAGGTAATGTGAATGTTTACTGTTGTGTGTTTTCATAGCCTGCTTGGCTGCATTACCAGGTGTGTGTGACTCCTCCCTGCCCTCAGAATAGTACCTTTGTTATGCAAAACAGTAACAGGGGAGAAGCCACATACATGCACGGAATGTGGAAAGAGATTCAGTCAGAGTGACAAACTGCGTATCCATCAAAGGACCCACACAGGGGAGAAGCCACATACATGCACGGAATGTGGAAAGAGATTTAGTCAGAGTGACAAACTGCGTATCCATCAAAGGACCCACACAGGGGAGAAGCCACATACATGCACGGAATGTGGAAAGAGATTCAGTCAGAGTGAGAGTCTGCATATACATCAAAGGACGCACACAGGGGAGAAAGTTAGTTTTAAGTTAGTTGTACTAATAGTTACCTGAAGTTGTTGTTGATGTTGTTGTAAAAGATATAGCTGATTATTCACGCACAAGTTTGTTACTTTGGTGTAACATGCAAATTAGGCTGTTTTACATTAATCAACACAAAATTTAAAAAAATAAAGTTTTTTTATTCAATTTTTCTTTGATAATGAACAACTATGATCACACACAGTATAATAATGCAACAGGTATTCAAAAAGAACTTTTCCGTGGCTCAAAATAACATCCGGGTCAAAAATGACCCGAACATAACAAGTGTATAGTAAACCGTAACAGAACAGCAGGCCACTTGTAACTATGCATAGCTTTGGAAGTCAGTATGGAAAGCTCCTTAGGAAAGTATGCAAAAAGTAGAAAAAGTTATTATGATGACAATCTAGTGAAAAGGGGGATGAACACAGAAAAGGACCAGTAAAGACATTTTATTGCCATGTTTTTCTTCCCGTCATAGACCCAATGATGTAGTTATTCTCCATGGAAGATAAGTTATTATATGACATTTATATCTCCTCTTTTAAGTTAATAGAAAAGTTGTGCAGTGAAGGAATTCTCTATGTATGACTAAACACCAAGGCTACATTCACATGTTGTGTCTCAATGAGCTAAGGATTCTTCTGTTGCCCTGAAAGCCGGGGATATGAAAATTTCTGTTTATCAGTTTCAGCATTGTTTGAACAAAGTGTAGGTAGAATCGTAGTAAAATGTGTCTGCTTTTATGAAAACAACCAAATCCCTTGCCTTGCACTAGCTCATCAATGTTGAAGTGTATTTCAAATTATACAACAATATGCATTATTTGAAAAGGCTTTAATTGTGGTGATGCATTTTAGCTTAATATAACAACAGGCTCATTATCAAAATAGCATGCCAGAAGGCAAAAAGAAGGATTAGTTGAAGGAAGAGGCTTGTAGGAAGGAAGTTTTAAAAGATTAGGCTGTCTCCGGCCTAACAGGCACCTTTTTGGCTAAAGGAAATAAAGTATCTCTCAGTAGATGGGCTTTCAGTGCTCTCATTCAATTTCACGCCCTGTTACTAACTCAGACTGGCAGAAAAGTAACAGCCTGAGTTTACCTTTTCAAATTGGGAGCAGATCATGAAACTGGTGTTCATCAAGGTCTGTTTCTCAAGGTCCTTTAATTCTACAAAGTCTTGCACCTCTACAAATGATTTTATCTTGGAAACTAAGTGTATTTCAAGTGCACACCAATTTGTGTGATGCTCCTACATTTCTGCAATAAATTATACCATTGATAGATGGGGGTCACACAGTTTCTATTGATGGAACTGAATTTTTTGGAGTTTAATCATGTATGAAACATTTCTTAGCAATCCTTAGTTCAGTGATTCTCAACCTTCCTAATGCCACAACCCCTTAATACAGTTCCTCATGTTGTGGTGAGCCCCAACCATAAATTCACACCTGTAATTTTGCTACTGTTATGAATTGTAATGTAAATATCTGATATGCAGGATGTATTTTCATTCACTGGATCAAATTTGGCACAAATACCCAATATGCCGAAATTTGAATGCTGGTGGAGTCGGGGGGTGGATTGATTTTGTCATTTGGAAGTTATAGTTGCTGGGATTTATAGTTAACTTACAATCAAAAAGCATTCTGAATTCCACCAATGATGGAATTGAATGAAACTTGGCACACAGAACTCCCATGACCAACAGAAATTACTGGAAAGGTTGGATGGGCATTGACCTTGAGTTTTGGAGTTGTAGTTCACCTAAATCCAGACAGTACTGTGGACTCAAATAATGGTGGATCCAGACCAAACTTGGCACAAGTATTCAATATGTTTAAATGTGAACACTGGTGGAGTTTGGGGAAAATAGACCTTGACACTTGGGAGTTGTAGTTGCTGGGATTTATAGTTAACCTACAATCAAAGAGTATTCTCAACCCCACCAACAATAGAATTGGGCTAAACTTCCTCCACTCCCCAAGGGCCCAGACTCCCAGGTTGAGAAACACTGCCTTAGGATGTGATATGTTTTCACAAATAATGTTTTCTAACACAACACAGAAAGTATAGACTTGTTCCACACAACTGAACTAAAATTGCTGTTCTTTCTGCATAGGAATCTATTCCAAATGTGGACCTTGTTGCACTCCAGACAGGAAAAGCCCTCTGATTTAAAACACACCTCACAAAGAGTGAAAATTCCAATTCTTTTATTAAGGCTAAATAAAACAGTCAGTAGAAATAAATGCTTATAAAAAGTAATAAGTTAGTAAAAATGCAGTAACATAAAGCAATGTCCATAAAAGATATAAAAACCTTCCAAAACAGTAGTAATCCAAGCAAGAATCACAGGATGCAAAGATAATCCAGGCAATGTTAGACAATATCCACAAGGCTTGAAATCCACAGAAACAAGACCACTTGAGCAGGCTAAAATCCACAGGAACTATAAATCCACAAGACCCCTTGAGCAGGAATACCAAGGCACATGAAGCTGGATTCTGAACGATGCCTGATCTGAAAGGTTTTTCCTTTGAGGCATCTATATAACAACTCCCAAAAATTGGTTTTGTTTTCCCCCACACTTGACTCTAATCTGATGAATTATTTCAGATCGCCTTAAAGCTTGGGTTTACTGTTTATCCTGGCAAAACTCCAACCTCCTGTTTTGCCACTTGTTATCTGGCTGCTCATTAACTTCCCCAGGTGTCAGATTGTTTTTCAAACCCAAATCTTGAGGACTCAGAGTTAGGGAGTATCCCATCATCTTTCTGCTCCGCAGGAATATTCTCATGAGAAAAGGCTCTCTGCACTGAAACCGCTCTGTTATTGTCTGCCCGCTGAAAATCATTGACAAACCATCATTTCCCACATCAGAAGCATCATGATCCTGGAACACAATCACAGGCTGAGTCACAACAGATCTATGTCAGAAGTTTAGTTGTAGGCATAGTCAATCATAAGAATTTTGCCATATCTAATTAAATTTTCCCCCAGTCCCAAAATGTATAACATTGCAGTAATTCATTCAGATTGATGCATTCAGCTGAGTGTTTAGAAATTCAGTTTAGGCACCCAAAGAAAAGGAAAAGTTACCAAGGGAACACAAACAAAGCAAATAAGACCAATTTCAGATGGTTTTTGAAAAACCTGGAAGTCTCAGGGTTTTGTATCTGTGCTTTGTGGTTTCATTTTGGAATCCACATGAATTTTGCTTCATCCCAAAGTATTACCTGACAATTCTGTTTATTACCAAGGATTTTTCATTCCTACTTCTCAGGTCACTTTAAATTAACCCAGTATTTTCTGAAATGAAAGGTATCTCTACTTAGCTTGCTGTTTGTATTATCCAAGAAATAGTTGAGATGATTGCTACAAGAAAACACAACTTTTTTAAAAAAATATCATCTTTATTGATTTTATACACACAGTTAAACCAGAACAACACAAAAGAACGACTAACATAACATGTTGAGGACACATACTAACATTACACTCTACAAGACAAACTATACAACATTATAAGAGTACTTCCAATCCGCAGGCCCACCTTCTGTAACACCCTATAATGTTATGTTAGTCGTTCTTTTGTGTTGTTCTGGTTTAACTGTGTGTATAAAATCAATAAAGATGATATTTAAAAAATTAAAAAATAAACAAAGAAAACACAACTTTTGTTTCCAGCACAGAGATTCAACAGAAATCAAGTGATAGAAAGAAGAAATTTCGGACAAAACCAAAATGATTCTAAGTAGTGTAGTATTTACTTTAGAACTTATTATTGCCTGAATAATAATATCGAAAACTCAGAGATAATTGGTGAAAATCAGTTTATGAAATATTGCATGAGTTTAGTGCAGTAGGAGAAGCCAGTGGGGGATACAAGGAAACAGGGAATGAGGTAAACCTGGAATATTTTGAGAAAGGGTTTTGATAAAAACAAAAAGACCTAGAAATTCTTGATGCTTCTAGAGACTTTTTCACTTCCCCATGTATATAGAATAGATGACATAAAAACTAAGACAGAATAGCTAAATCTTTCTGCGATTTCTGAAATTTACAACCTGAAAGAAAGTCTTGGATTTTAAGAACTACAGATGGAATTCCACTCATGGTACAGGTGGGAATTATTCAGCCTTCCAGATATTGTTGGACTTCCAAGTTCCAGCAGGCGCAGACCACATAGAGTGGTATGCCATGGGTTGCAATCCAATGAAATCTTTCGGGAGGGCACACAATTCACACATCTTATTTATGTCATCTGTCATAGAGAAATAGCCAGGATTGTGGGCCTGATGACTCCTCAGAGTCCCATCTAAAGGTGGGGTTTAACCAGACAACTGGCAGGAATGAACTAAATGAGACAATTTATATGGCAGTGTAGATGGGGCCTATATAAACATTGACTAAAGCTATCTGAAGACCTACTCTAACACTATACAAGCAGCAAAAACAAACCAAAACAACAGCAGAAGTATTTCAAATGGTTAGAGGTCAATGGCATACAAGAGGAGAATCCAGGCTACTCAACAGATAGCTATGAGCTACTTGCCTGGCACTTCAGAGGGAAAAATGTGAATATCTCTGATTTGGATACAATAATTGATGTGGATGTAAAATCAACAGGTGATTCAAAGGCACATAAACGCATAATGACACCAACACTGAGATATTACATCAGGGCTCCCTGGCTTGTGTGTATGTTCCTTCAAGTTGCCGTTGACCTATGGCAGCCCCATGAATTTCATAGGGTTTTCATAGCTAATGAAGCCTCCAGTAAAAATCAAGACCGGTCCCGCATTTTGAACTTGTCTGTGTGGGCCCTCAAACAGTGCTTGGAAATTTACCTACAGAGTTACAATTCCCAGCATCCCTTGGCAAGGTCAGATTTAACATTAATAACCATGAATGACCACTGAGTTACTCAATCACAGCTTCAAAACTAGAAACAATAGTGTTACATTGGTTGAATTAGTCTGTGAATCACCCAATATCTGACAGATGAACCACTTTGCTGACTGTATATTTTCCTCCCTCTTCAATTTTTACAACAGCCAGAGTTGTCACTGACTGGATTTTCTGATGTGTTACACTTGGCAGTTGCCTTGTTTTGTTAATGGGAAACATCTATTTACAAAGCATCACCTAACACCAGCACTATATTTTGGAGAAATGTTATCTTGCAGCTGGGATGCATGCCAGGGTTTCTGAAAGAATTCTGTTGCTACAGTCTTTTCGTTGCCATTAAATTCTATCTTTTATTTTACATTGTTGAGAAAAGAAATAATGTAACTAAAACAAATGGAAAGAAAATAGACAATCCAAGAAGACCAGAAAGAGCCAATACATATTTTTAAAAATCAAAGCCCCAGCTGAATATTATCAGGATATTACTGCATGGCATGAGTTGGAATAAATGGCTCATGTGGTCTCTTCCAATTCTATGGTTTTATTTCACTACTTGAATAATAAAAGATACACATGACAATGAAATAGGCCTGTATATTCTTTCATCATGTGAAAGGGCCTTTGAAATGCAGTGACAATAATACAGTGAGAGTATTTCTTTTCCTTGCAGGACTGTCTGTGAAGATGACAGAAGGTCAGACCTTACCTTGCCCCTACTTTAGGCCCTAGGAAATGAGAAGTGTGTTAGAGCTGCCTCATTTGATCATCTCCTAAGCACTTAAACTGCCGCACCCAACCTCAGTATGACTACAGAGTACTGCACCAAGCTGTTATCTCTCTTCAAACACACTCAAGTGCCTTTCCTCGTCCTTGACAGTTTGCAAAAAGCACAGGATTATCATCAGCCAAAGGAACAGTAAGTGCACACATTTCCTGTTTGGAAGAGCACCCCTCTTGCTTTCCGTTTCCAGCATTTATGTAGCACCAGTTATTCTTTGGTACGCCTAGACAATGTTCAGTATTTGCTCAATTCCTCAGAACAGGCATAGTCTTAACTGCATGCCATGGTACCATGGGGACTGGAACAATAATAGGTTAGTTTGAAAGAAAGTGTAGATGCAGACTCAATACAAAGAAAGACCCAGATGCCACAAAGCCAATTAATGAAAATATTTAACAGATACAGATGGCATCAGATAAATGGGGAAAAGGCTGCTTGTGTTGGAAATGCAACATTAAATTGCTGTCTATTTATACCCTGCTTCTCTGGATTCCCACTGCTTCTTTCTTTGTGCTACAAAAATCAATAGTCTTGCAAGGCAATCACATGCAAGTATACTAAAATATAGCCAGAATCTCATTGAGGAGTTACATCTTTGGAAATGATAATGGCTGCAGGAATTAGAACTGGACAGTTCCAGAATGTCCACCTCCAGCAGTGTGTTGCTGTTACATTAGTATGTAGCAGAACTGGCAAAGTGAGCGTCACCTCTCTGCTACATAGCTAAGTACAGATAAAGTTGTATAATGTAAATAACAATACAGGATTTCAGCATATATTCTTTGTTAAAAAGTTAGCACATAGTTCAGGGGCATTTCCTTCCTTCCTCTCAGGGAAGCATGCATAGCTTTATTCCATACACCTAAGTCCTCTGAAGGACATTCATTTCAACCCACCAGAATCTGACTGCAGGATCATGGCAATCTGAGATTACGTTAACTGTGTTGCTCAATGTTATAGACTTCTGGGATTTGTATTTATGCGATATACTATTTACCCTTCTCTGCCAGAGAATCCTGGGGCCACAACATATATTTCAATAACCCATAAGAGGGATCTATAGCGGTTAGTGGCATCAAACTGCTATAATTCTGCAGTGTGGACTGTCTCTCAATTAGTCTTCTAAAATATGGCTTTAGTTGAAAAAAAATTTAAAAATTAAGTAATTTAAAAAAAATAGCCTTGAGAAAGGCGGGATCCCCATCACTGGGTTGTTTATTTTAAATTAGAAGAGTGTTACTATGTGAGGAAAGGGTGTATCAATGATTCTTTTTTACTTAATAGGTGTTGAAAATTGAGAAAATATAACCATCAGATAGATAATGTAAAGCCCTTATGTTAGAAAATATAGATTATATGTAGTTAATGAGCCAACAACGTCATGCGGCGGCAAAAAAGCCAATGGGATTTTGGCCTACATAAATAGGAATATAGTGTCTAGATCCAGGGAAGTCATGCTACCCCTTCATTTCTGCCTTGGTCAGACCATACTTGGAATCATACTATGTCCAATTCTGGGCACCACAATTGAAGGAAAATGTTGACAAGCTGTTGATAAGCTGAAATGTTTCCAGAGAAGGGCAACTAAAATGATCAAGGGTCTGGAGAGTAGTCCCTATGAGGAACAGTTTAAAGAGCTGGGCATGTTTAGCCTTCAGAAGTGCAGGCTGAAAGGAGACATGATGGCCATATATAAATGGGGAAGTCATAGGGAGGAAGGAGCAAGCTTGTTTTCTGCTGCCCTGGAGACTAGGCTGCTGAACAATGGCTTCACACTTCAGAAAAGGAGATTCCACCTGAACATGAAGAAGAACTTCCTAACTGTGAGAGCCGTTCAGCAGTGGAACTCTCTGCCCCGGAGTGTGGTGGAGGCTCCTCCTTTGGAGGCTTTTAAACAGAGGCTAGATGGCCATTTGTCGGGGGTGCTTTGAATGTGATTTTCCTGCTTCTTGGCAGGTGGTTGGACTGGATGGTTCATGAGGTCTCTTCCAACTCTATGATTCTAATTTTTTTATGTTTAGATGTTTTTTATTCTAGAAAAAGTATTTTAACTAAATAACAATTAATTATTACGAAAACTTTGCGTTTAAAAAAGAGATATTTCTTTGCATTTCAGCCATCACTAGAGCAGGGCCCCATCCCAGAAGTGGAGAAAGGGCCAATTTGTCCCACTGTGATGAGGTCCTATGGAGGTTGCCTAGATGGTGACTGAAAATACTGGAATTTTTTTTGTTTATGTTTTGCCCCTCTGATTTTGTAGCTGTCATTTCATGGGGTATCTTAAGACAATTTTTACAAAGTCTGGATTTTGAAAATAATCACGTAAAGCATTGAGCCACATCCAATTTTCCTCCAAAAGGACATGGGGAATAGAGTAAGAGGAAATTAAAGACAATAGATATTTTCAGCCCAATTACTGTTTGCTTTTCATGCTATTTTCTAAGGTAGCACCAGCAGCAACAAGTTAGTTACTAAAGGTCATCTCCTACCTCTTTTCTAAACTGCAGCATGACTCAGAAGAATAAGCTACTGAATAGACTTCATTAAAAGCCTGAAGGCAGAGTTTGCCTTTTATACCTGGTGTTTGATTTCAGCTTTGTTGCATGATCTACACAGCAGGGGGACAACAATTTTTAAAGGACATTACAAAAGAACTAAAATATTTTGAATGCTTTTAGCAGGAGCTGATTTCATGCCAAGCCATTCCAGACATATATTCCCCCACTGCTACTACTTTAACAACAAAGAAAAACCTTTAGTGTAGGATGACCCTTGGACTTTATTACTTGCAGGGCAATTTAGAAGGTTTATAATTAGCCAGATGGAAATGAAATTTATTAGCAATGGTTTTGAACATTCCTGGTCTTGGAATGAGAACCAGGGTTGATCTTTGTTTGCATTTCAAACATACTGGTCTAAATCAAATTGCCAACACCAACTTCTGAATGTTAAGTAAACATTTATGTAAAAACCCACTGAATCAATGGGTATACTCCATTGTGTTTAGAATTTTCTCACCCCCAGCAAATTCTAACGCCCTATCAATTTGAATGATGTATACCAGGTCTGCACAGCATACGGCCCATGGGCTGGATGTGATGTGCAAAGTGCTTCTCTGTGACCCATGGCCAAGCTCGGAGCCCTCTCCAGCCTGGTACTATTTCCATGGGAACAGCTCAAGGGTGGGAAGGGGCAAGCCTGATGTAGACAATCCATGAGTTAATGAAATTATTCTCTATTTCTCATACTTTTATTTAAAACTAGCTTGGGGACCCGGCCCTGCCCGGGTTATTTGTGAAGCGCAGCAGGATGTAGAGTGGGTCATGGGGGCTCTGTGTGCCAAGTTTGGTCTTAATCCATCATTATTGGGAGTTGCAGTGGTATCATGAAATTACTGAAGGTAGTGCAAGTCCCATCATCTCTGTCCCCCCCAAAGTGTAGTAGGATGTAGATTGGGTCATGGGGGCTCTGTGTGCTAAGTTTGGTCTGTATTGGTGAATGGATGAGGGATGCATTCTTTTTCGGAAGTGATTGAAGGTACTTCAAGTCCCATCATCCGTGGTCCGTCTCACAGTAAACTGCACCAGGCTGTAGAGTGGGTCATGAGGGCTCTGTGTGCCAGATTTGGTGTTGATCAGTCATTGGATTAGGTTTGTAGCAGGATTGGGAAGTGAGGGAAGGTACTGCAAGTCCCATTATCCATTTTCTCTCCCCCTCCAAACTTCAATAGGATGTAGAGTGGGTCACTGGGGCTCTGTGTGCCAAGTGTGGACTTTCTCGGTGTTTTTTGGGGGCCACAGTGGTCTGTGGGAACAGAGGGGTGTGAAAATACTACAAATTCCATCATCCATTGTCAGTCCTCCCCCGAACCTCACCAGGACGTGAAGGCAGTCATGGGGGTTATGTGTGCCAAGTTTGGTCTCAATTGGTAATTGGATGAGGGTCGCAGCAGACTTGGGAAGTGAGTAGAGGTACTTCAAGTCCCATCATCCATGGTCCACCCTCCTCCAAACTGCACCAGAATGTAGAGTGGGTCATGAGGGCTCTGTGTGGCAAGTTTGCTGTTGATCAATCATAGGATTAGGTTTGTAGCAGTCTTGGAAAGTGAGGGAAGGTACTGCAAGACCCATCATCCATGTTCTGTCCCCCTCCAAACTTCAGTAGGATGTGGACTGGGTCACTGGGGCTCTGTGTGCCAAGTGTGGTCTTTATCAGTGTTTGTTGGGGGCCACAGTGGTCTGTGGGAACAGAGGGGTGTAAAAGTACTACAAATCCCATCATCCATTGTCAGTCCTCCTCCAAACCTCACCAGGACGTGAAGGCAGTCATGGGGGTTATGTGTGCCAAGTTTGGTCTCGATCAGTGATTGGATGAGGGTTGCAGCGGACTTGGGAAGTGAGTAGAGGCATTTCAAGTCCCATCATCCATGGTCCACCCTCCTCCGAACTGCACCAGGACATAGAGTGGGTCATGGGGGCTGTGTGTGCTGAGTGTGGTCTGTATTGGTCCTTTTTGGTGGCCTCAGTGGTCTGTGGGAACCAAAGTGTTGGAAAGTACTACAAATCCCATAATCCGTGGGTCATGTCCCCCGACTCGCGCCAGGACGTAAAGGGGGTTAGGGGGGTTATGTGTACCAAGTTTGGTGCAGGTCCATCACCCGCGCTGGTCGCTGTGGCCTGTGAAAGTGGCTGCCACATATCCGCCCTGGCCTGTGAAAGTGGCTGCCACATATCCACCCTGGCCTGTGAAAGTGGCTGCCACATATCCGCCCTGGCCTGTGAAAGTGGCTGCCACATATCCGCCCTGGCCTGTGAAAGTGGCTGCTTCCGCCCTTCTGCCCTCCCGCCCTCCGCATACACACATACACACATACACACATACACACATACACACATACACACATACACACATACAAACATTCCGTTTTATAAAGGTATAAGGTATACAGATAACACATATACAGCAGTTATTATATTAGGTTATTTTGGCTCTAGAAACTTACCAGAGCTGAAATATCCTAATCCTGTCTGATCTCAGAAGGCCTGGTTAGCACTTGATTATGTAACCATCAAGGAATATCAGGTATTACAAATTGTATTTTCACGAAGGCAATGGCAAATGACTTTCAAGAAACTCTAAGGAAGTTAATGAGGTTGCCATAAGTCAGTGGTTCCCAAACTTTTTTGGCCTACCAGAAAAAAATGTACTCAGCGCCCCCCTAGAAATTATTTTTTTACAAAATGTAATAGCAATTAAACAGAAAGATATATGTATTAATGCAGTGCTTCTCAACCTTTCTAATGCTGTGACCCCTAAATAAGGTTCCTCATGTTGTGGTGACCCCATCCATATTTTCGTTGCTACTTCATAAATAATTTTGCTACTCTTATAAATTGTAATGAAAATATCTAATATGCAGGATGTATTATCATTGTTACAAATTGAACATAATTAAAGCATAGTGATTAATCACAAAAACAATATGTCTGGGGGAGTATGGACAACCGATGATGGGATTTGCAGTACCTTCGACCAATTCAGCTCTGACTTCCACAGCTGAGACCCCATGAATGACAGACCTGGACTAAACTTGGCACACAGAACCCCCATGACCAACAGAAAATACTGGAGGGGTTTGGGAGGAATCCACAGTGATTTACGGGAGATGTAGTTCACCTACATTTGGAGAGCACTCTGAACCCAAACAACCCTGGATGTGGACCAAATTTGGCACAAATGTTCTATATACCCAAAGTTGAACACTGGTGGAGTTGTGGGGGAATGATTTTGTCATTTGGGAGTTGTAGCTGCTGGGATTTATAGTTCACCTATAATCAAAGAGCATTTTGAACTCCCAACAGCAATGCAATTGAACTAAACTTGAGCAATAGAGAATACTGGACCTTGGAAATTGGGAGCTGCTTGCATTTTCCTTCTTACCATGGCCATCTCCCAGGAGGCGCCTGCAAACGCCGCAGTGACTCAGGGGACTTTTGCAGACGCGGAGGCTTTCCTTCTCCACTGGACCAACTGGCAGGCACACACTCGCAAGCGTGCGACTGTCTCAGCCTGCCAGTTGGAATCCCTGGGCAGGCGTTGCCTGGAAACCGCAGCGCACGCCCCCTTCCTCTCCTCAACTCCACCCACGGCGCAGTCCCATATCACCCCTTTCTTTCAAGGGACCCGTTGGATTGGAAGGTGCAATACAGGACTGTGCAGTGGGTGGAGTTGAGGAGAGGAAAGGGGTGCGCACTGCAGTTTCCAGGCAGCGCCTGCATGGGGTTTCCAACCGGCAGACACACACTCGCTTGCTTACGAGTTGGAATCCTGCCACCGCCCCCTTTCAGGGCTTCAGTGCCCCCCAAATTCTCATGAACCTCCCATCGCCCCCTTAGATCGCCTCACCACCCACTATGGGTGGTACCGCCCACTAGGGGTGGTACCGCCCACTTTGGGAACCACAGCCATAAGTCAACAGGCAATCAAACAAGGTGAAAAATTCAGACACTTAGAAGCAGCTGTAAAAGGCAAATTGTCTCATTCATGAGAATTAAATGTCCTGCTGTTGTGGTAATGTTCAGTGGCAATGTTCAGTACTGCTGTGTGAGGATATGGATGTTCCATTTTGTTCATCTGTCTACGTGGGGAGCAGGAGCCATAAGCCCAAGCTGCATCACCAGTGCCCTGCCCATCTTTGCCGTTCAATGACCCGACTTCGTTGCACTCCAGCCTCAGATGCCAATGAATGGGACAATTCATTATTCATGAATGGGACAATATAGGGATTGGGCAAAGGGGGGGGGGAATTCTATGAAGTTCCCCCTGTGCCCATGAAGTCAAAGCATGTTTGGTGCAGCTGAGCTGTTGGGACCCCCTTCTGCCTCTGAGGCAGTTGAGGAACTTCCCTACTGACCATGGCATAGGGCTGATCTGACATCTGGGATGCCAGATAGGGCCCACATTAATGGCCAGTGTAGAAGGGGCCCATGTTATTTCTATCTCTTCTGCCAAAGCTTCTGTTAATGAAGTAATGTGCAGGAATATTTTTACTTTGTCTACAGAGATATTATTGCATTTTTATGTTTTCATTCTTTTTTAACTGTTAGCTTTGCTGGACAAAACTGGTCTGAATGGAAATTCAAACTTTCCCGGGACCATATCCCAGGACCTGTCTGGGTATTTACTAGGGGTGTCCAAACATCGCCCCTGGTAAAAACGAATTAATTTGGAATAGCCTCTGTTATTCCAAATAAATTAAATACCCCGTTAGAGCTGGGCCTTCCTGAAAGGCCCAGGCTAAATGGGGTATTGGACCTGTGGGGACTCACTCCCAGGACAACACAGGGATGAGTCCCCATTTGCCATCCCAAACCTTTTGGGCTTCTGGAGACCAAAGGTCCAGGATGGCACCCACCCCCATCCCAGCCTCCAAAACAAGCTTTAAAAGTAAAGAAAAATTACCTGGACATCATTAAGATCCTCCTTGCATTCTCTTGGCGGGAGGAAATGATGTGTCAGGAGACCCCGGGGGGGGGGGGGAGCCTTTCCAGTTTCTACTCTAGCTACTCTAACCCAGAACTTGTGTGACAACTGTCCAAAATATTGCAATTTCATCCCTCAGCCCATAATCAGTTCACTGCCTGTCCATTTCATTACTAAAAACATTAGCAGAAGATAGAGATACCCACAAAGTAATGAGAGGCATACTCTCCAACTGACCCAGTTTGGCAGAAACAGTCCCTATTAACCCTCTGTCATTCCGCCTTTCAGCTGCTTTTTAAATGTCCTTATGTCTGTCCTTCACCTTCCCCCCATCCCCTTTGTACTCAGTACAAATTACACTGAGTACAAATTACAAAATTAGTTTGCACTCAACTCAGCAGAGTAAAAGAAAGTTTGGGACTTTCCTAGCTGCTGCATTCTGCCTCCTTAATAACATTTGCTATCTTGATCTGGGGTTGCTTGGCCACATATATCCTAGTTTTCCTCTGTGACACATAGAGGCATATATGGGGGTGGCTCATAAGCTTTGCAGGGTGAATAGGGATGAATCGGCGACTGTTTAACTGTTTGAATGTTTTTATACTGTTTTTATACTGTTTTTATTTAAATTGTATATTTATGCTTTTGGTTGTGGGCACAATGGTGTGCCGGTTATTAGCCGTCCTGTTTCCTTCTGCGGAGGTCGAGATAGAACAGGATACAAATGTCCGAAATAATAATAATAATAATAATAATAGGGACCACTCATAATGGAGACTGATGTAGACAAATGTATTAAAGATATTGCTGTCCATGGCTACCAGTCACTATTGCCACATAATACCTCCAGCATAAGATGGAGTATGCCTCTCAATGCCAAATGATGAATTATGTTATTGCAATCACAGCCACTTGTTTGTGATCCAGATTTCAGTGGTGTTTCAGCTTCTTCTTCCTTGCAAGTATAAAGGCTGGGTGAAAATGTGGATCATGCAGTCCCTTGGAGACTCCGCATTTTCCCCTGACATTATGAGACTAACTGGAACAAAATTTAAGAACCTCCATGCAAGGACATTGTTTTAGAGGTGAGTCACAGGGGAAATAATGATGCCTGCTAAGAAATAATGTGGCCGGTGAAGCCTTCTTTTGAAGCTTTGTGTCTTCTTCTGATTTTCCCTCCCTCATCTTGCCTTGGAATGACCTTACCAACTTCTGTGCTTTGATGAGATCACAGTGCAGCTGCATTCAGAAATTCAATGAACAATTTCTGTGCTTTCCAACATAATAGATTATTAGCAGGCTCTCACAGAAGGTTTCTATATACTTAAACTCACACAGTCTGAGGAAGTATCTGGTCTTTCAGTTCCTCCTCTTCCTAGGCTTTAAAGTTCAATAATGCACAGCAAACTGCTGTGAGCTGAATCTTCTGGCCCTGATTCACAACCTAATAGATCTTAGTATGTCTTTGCCCCCAGCATGGTTGAGCTACAGTAACCATCTTATCACATTGGGGTTTTGGTTTTTTTGGCCCTCTTTTCTCTTCTGGAGGCAGCCTGCTGAGTGACATCAAACAGTGAGGGCTTTGCCCTGCCCCCATTCCTCCCAAAGTGGAGGGGAAGTGTCACAAGACACTTCCTCTGCCATGATGGAGAGGAACCTGTGTTTTGGGTAGCTCCAAAAGGGCAATGTGGCAATACATGTTGAAGCCCTTTCACCCATCTGATGGAGACAGGGCACCAACGCGCCTTGTTCTGCCCCCACCATGTGATGGGGAAAGGAGGGAGGTCATGCAGGGCAAAATGGCAAGGCCCCAGGGGCCGTGTGAAAAGATCATAAGAAGGATTAGAGCTTTGCCCCCAAATCTATCTAGAGTTCTAGCTAGAGTTCAATTGAATAGCATCACAGCTCTGTAGAGCTAGTCTTGTGTACATAAGCAGAGGTTTATCAATTGAAATCTTGCTTTGTGCTCCTAAATATTCATTTATTTTATTTATTAAATGGCTGGACTTGCAATGCCATAACAGCTGTGAATAGCCTGATTAGGTATTTCTGAAGCACTGGAGATCAGGGAGCTGGGGAAAAAAACAGCTGCAGAGTTCTCTTGGGGCCTGTGCAGTAACTCCCGCGATAAAGAAGGGGCTGTCCGGACGTGGTTCGAAAACCATGGTTTGTAGCGAATTAATTTGATATTGGATTCATTCTAAACCTTCTTGGAAGGCATGGGATAAATCCACTATTTCTGATGTCTGGACTGCAAAATATTGCAGTCCAGACAGTATTCCCACAGTTTACCGGGCTAAAAATGTCTGGTAAACTGTGGGAATACTCACCGCCAAGCCCCAAGCCCCCAGACCCCTTAGAAAAGTAATAAAAACTTACTAGGTCTCCATTACAAGCATCGGCAGGCTCTCCTGGCATGTAGAATAGAATAGAATAGAATAGAATTTAATATTTGTTAATCACCCTCCATCATAGATGCTCCGGGCGATTTACAGCAACAGAACAACAACATATACAAAAAACACAGAGGGAAGAACAAAAGGGTGGGGAGGGAGGGAGGGAGGAAATAGGGAAGTGTCCGCGGCGCTGCCCTTAAGGCCCCATTCTGCCATCAAAAGGAGGCAGGCAGGGATGTCCCAATACCATCGCCGGTGCCAAGGCGCCGGTGGGGGTTAAAACCCGCGAGCTCCCATCTGGGAGTCTGGTTTGGGAGTCCCGACCTGACCGCGCAGTGTCCTTCACATCTTTATTGATCATCCGGTGAGGCCCTCGGAGCTTCGACTGCTTGTAGCAGGAGCTCCAAAATGTCCTGGTGAAGAACGACTTCGAGGCCCTCTCTGTTCTGGACCCGTCAGCAAGGGGATCGATTCTCCGAGCTCAATCCCTTCGGCCAATCTGGCGGGAGGCTGGTCCTGGCCTCCATTCCATGGCCTGTGGGGCAGCTCGGGTGCCTTCCTTCCTCTTCCGGCGGCGTCTCCTCCTCTTCCGGGGGCCTCGCTGTACTCTGGTCAGGTCAACGCTGGGAGCAGAGTCCTCCAAGGGCGGGACTTCCGGGAGTTGACTACTTCCAGGTGGCGTTTCTTCCTGAGGCCCCAGCACATGGGCTGGCTGGGCGTCTCCAAGGACACACGCCATGTTGGGTCTTGCCTCCTCGAGGAGGCTTCCCCAACTTCTCCCAGGACGGCGGCAGTGGCGGCAGGCATCAGGAGGGGGGGCCAGAACGGCCGAGATGTCAAGCTCGGCCAGCGATGACTCCACCAACACCGATGGGACCCCAGTGTCATGTAGAAATGACATGGCAGGAGAGTGGGGAGGGAGGAAGCACTCCCCCACCAACCCCTGCTTTCCTAGCGCATCATTTCTACGTGCTGGGAGAGCCTGCTGAGGCTTGTAATGGGGGCCTAATAAGTTTTGATTACTTTTCTAAGGGGGCTTGGGGGAGGGGGGGCCTCCAGATGCTCTCTTGAACACCCACCCCAGAAAGTGCGCACTTTCTAGGGTGAGTGTGGGCAGGCCCCCAGGAAAATCCGAGTTTTTAAAACGCAGATTCTCCTGGGATAAAGGCCTGTCTGGATCTGGCCTAGGTTACATGATAACTTGAGATCAGCAGTTATGAAAGGATTTCAAGGGCTCTCTCCAATGCGCCCCATACTGTAGACATCATTTTACAATGCCCTCACCTCCAGTATCTTGGAAGCTATCTGTACAGATCATCAGACAGAAAATTTTGGATGGTGGTAGTTATCAGAAATGAAGCTCCGTCGTTGTGCTTACATTGATGATGCAGAATTTCAGCCTTTATGTTTTGTCCTAAATAGGATGAATGGGGTGAATATGTCAGGTCTTTCTTTCTTTCTCCTACTTATTTCCATTTCCAAATGGCTTTTTTCACTCTGTTAAGGAATAGATATGCAAATTTTAGTAATTTCTTTAACTGAACAAAATTATCACTCCTCTGCATCTACCCAACTGATGCTCTTAATGATGTATGCCTGATATTCAGACTCGCAACTGAATAATCTAACAACCTGTTCTATGAGCAGCTCTTCCTGTAAATAATTGCATGCAGATTTTAAGGATGGGCTAGATCAGTGTCTTCTGCCACTATAATCAAACATTGAAACAAGGTGAGGAATGTTATTGCCCATACCCAGAAAGTGGCTCCGCAAATTCATTTAAAACTTGGCAGTGTAAAAGAATGTGGTTAGAGGATGTTCTTTTCCAATTTTAAGAAAGAAAGGATTAGGAAATTGCTTGTGTATAGGACCTTAAAGTGTGATGATTGATGTCTAGCATTTTGACAGATATTGTCTGTTCTTTTTCTCATAGACTTTGCTGGGGTTAAACTTAATCAGTTTATTTATTTATACAGTGTATTTCAGGAAATGACTTGCTATGTTAGATCTGAACAAATGTCATGTATGTATGTACATTGCTTTCCCATTATGCTGTGTTAGGGATGGGCAGCTTTGGTAGGATCAGGGGCCATATATTTTCTTTCAGTACCATCAGTAAGCTACACTGGAACCCCCCCCCCCCATTCATTTACTCCTTTAAAACTGAACAACTGTTGATTCACTATCCCATTGACACGGGAATTACCTATGCGTGAGTGTTGCCACTGAAACATTAAGTTTGCCAAGAGTGTGGTTGCAGTTTCTGGCATTTGGGGCAGTGCATGAAAACTGAGAGCTACACTAACATTTAGTCACTTCCAGCTAAATAGTCCAAGAGAATAAAACCATGGTGGAAATGCTCTTATATCTCCTATAAGGAATCTGAGGGACACAAAATGTCTATGAAGGGCCATACTTTGTCCACTCCTGTACCTTTATGTGGGTGTGTGTCAGGAGCGATTTGAGAAACTGCAAGTCGATTCTGGTGTGAGAGTTGGCCGCCTGCAAGAAAATTGCTCAGGAATGCCCAGATGTTTGATGTTTTCCCATCCTTGTTGGAGGCTTCTTTCATGTCCCCGAATGGAGAGCTGGAGATGACAGAGGGAACTCAACCCACTCTCCATGGATTCAAACTGCTGACCTCTTAGTCAGCAGTCCTGCCGGCACAAAGGTTTAACCCATTGCACCACCAGAGGCTCCTACCCCAGTACTAAGTAGAGGTGTTAAGAATATGTGGCTTCATTTTCACAAGCACACACATATGGGTGTATGTTGTTTCAATCTTACTTCATTGTTTGATGTTATGCTGAGGTTAACAATGAGAACCTCACACCCACCCAGAAGCATGTATTCAGATGGCATGTTGGCAATTGCACCTCTCTCCAATGTGCCAGAGTAACCATGTGCAATGCTTAGACAGCTACCATTTCTGTCATAGAAATGGAAGCACATGATGACTACTGCATATCTTACATTAAGGTATATTATAATTGGCCCGCCATATAAGGTTCTGGGCCAGCTTACTTGTCCGAATGTATCTCCCCTTATGTCCCACCTCAAAATTTACGATCCTTTGGGGAGGCATTGCTCTCAGTCCCACCTTTGTCGCAAACACGTTTGGTGGGGACGAAGGACAGGGCCTTCTCGGTGGTGGCCCCTTGCCTGTGCAACTCACTTCGCAGTGAAATTAGGTCAATCTCTTCCCTCCTTTCCATTAGGAAAAAGTTGTAGACGTGGCTATGGGACCAGGCATTTGGTTTGATATTGGGAGCAATAAAACTATGGCAGTGTTTGAAAACGGACTGTGACTGGCTTTGGACAAATTTGAGACTATGGAATTCGGACTTTGTGGACGTTGTGTATTTTAACTATGTGTATTTTAACTGGTTTTTAATCTGATTAATGTATTGTTTACAGAGCAATTAGTTGTTTTAATTATTGTATATGTATCACTAACACTTACTCAGAAACAACAAGTTTAGCAATAACAAAATTCATATAATAAGTAGGTACATGTATTTATCCATGAATATCATCATTAATCATATCATCATTAATCATAACATATTGCTATTGTAACGTTACTGTATCACTGTACCTTGCTCTTTACATATTGTTCAAACATTATTGATTGTTGTAATTTGTGCCACTGTGCATTGTATTTGAAATGTATGACCATACTATACCTATGGGGTTGTTTTGGAACGCATTGCTATAGTTCGCTATTGTTTACCTTAGCAGAAAACGCACCCTCCTCATTCTTACCACAGGAGTTAATTCGTTACTACTGGCCTTGATAAAGACCCCTTTTCAGTCGGGTCGAAACGAGAGTTGGTGCCATCGTACAGAGTTCACCTCGTCGGCCCTCTAAAATCGGATCGGTTACAGTCTACCCGGACTCACCGCTTCTTACCATCGTTTTGACTCTAACCGCCACTGCACCCTAACTCCGCTTTCCTTACCATCCATACCATCTTGGGCATTTTTTGACCTCATCCCCTGGACTTCTACCCTAAACCCCCTGTGAACTATGCCTTACATGGACGTGGTCTAAACTCGTTTATCAATATATGGACTATCCACGTTAAGGGTAGGACCCCTTCCGGGGTGATGACTGACTGTATATGTTGGATTTATGATTATATTTATGGATAAATGCATGTACCTACTTATTATATGAATTTTGTTATTGCTAAACTTGTTGTTTCTGAGTAAGTGTTGCTGTTTGCAACCCCCCCTCCCTTGTGCATTGTATATGTATCACTACCTGTTGTTAGCCGCCCTGAGTCCCCCTTCAGGGATGGAGAAGGGCGGGTTATAAATAATTATAATAATAATAATATTAATAATAATAAATATCCACAGAATCAACATACATGGATTCAACCATCCATATATTCAAAATATTCACCAAAAACAAAACAAAAACAAAGTGCACAATAGACTCATGTGTAGAACTATTTAGCTAACACAGCTCCATAGCTTACATACCATATCCTCTCAGCTTTCCTATCTTCCCCTTCTTTTTTCCCTTTTTTTACTGTTCATTTGAGTTTAAAAAATCTTTTTGCAAAACAAAATAAAATTTATTCATCTAAAAAAAAAAGGAAATGGAAAACTATTTTTGCCCTTTTTAATAAGGAATTCCATTTTACTATTCCATTACATATAATGGAACTTGAGTACCCACATATTTTGGGAGGGGGGATCCTGGAACCGAACCCTAGTGGATATCAAGGGGTCACGATATTCTCACACACCTGTGAAATATGAGCATAATAAACTGAGAGTGATTTCAGCACAAATGTACTTCACTTGTTTTAGCACTGACAACTTTAGAGCCCCTGTATGTCACTGGTAGCTACGTGGATCAAAAGGAACACAGTACTTTATCATGCTTATACACTTATGTTTTTTATTTTCCTTCCTTCCTTCCTTCTCTTTTTCTCTCTTTCTTCTTTAAAATATAGAGTCACATGAGGTTTTAGTTGCACCCATCAGTTTCCATTGAATTTAAATCTGATGACCCACTTTGACCCCTAAGGGTTTTTATATTTCACTACCTCTCATGTTAATAATTTCCACCCATTTATTTTGTGATTTGTGGAGATTTGCATTTTTCCTATTTTAAACTAAAATTTATTTAGAATATGCTTTCTGCTTCCTCCTCATTTGCTCTTTCTAGTTTCTTATTTTACTTTACTAGCTAATATATCCTTTTGCCTGGTGTGCAGGCATGTAGCCAGGGGGGGCTAAGGGGGCTTCAGCCCCCCCCCCCCGAAATTCTCAGGGTGATCCGCGAGAAGGCCTTACTGGTACATTATTTAAACTGTTATGTGCACTTATATCATGATCTGATCACCATGCTCATTATATCCCACATTAATGGGGTTATTGGGATAACAATACAAAAGGTTTGCTAGGGTAGACCCTCTTCCACCCAGTCTCAGCCCCCCCCCCCTCCCGGAATCAAAATCCTGGCTACGGCCCTGCTGGTGTGTAATAATATTTTCATTATAATCAGTCAAATGTCTATGGTTCCCTGATTGGATGGTCTTATGTAAAATGTGTGTAACTGTAAACAGTGACCAGAAGATTTGCAGCATCTTTGGTGCATTTCAGACTGGAGGTTTTTGGTATAATAAGGACAACTACAATATTTTACACTGAAGAATTTACAGAGTTGTAAACTGAAATTACCATTCTTGCATGTGCCTTTTCATTGTAATTAAAGTTATTTTTGTGAAGATGTGCATACTATTGCTTTTCAGTCAAAGGTTTGACCATACACAAACTGATGAGTACAGCAATGCTAACAACTGAGCAGAGTACAACAAAAGAGTGTTGTGATTAAGTCCCATTGAAATCAATTAAAGCAAATTTTTTTGACTGCGCTTCATTTTCATTGAGCTGTTTGTGGCTAAGTTTTATTGGATTATGCCCCTGCCTCTCGCATGCTTCGCTGTATTATGTCACTATGCGCAAAAACATTTTTTACTACAGTAAACCATATACTTATTCCAAGGTTAAGAAAAAGAAAATACATGTTACTAGGTATTTATGAAGTGTTCTGGAAAAACACAACAGTTTGAGATCCTTCCAGCCTAAGTAGAAATTCTAAATATTATTTATACAAAGGGCTTATCTCACCCTAGATAAGAAAAGTCGGCAACAAAGATTTATTTGGATGAGCTCTACAAAAGAATAAAATGACAGATCCATTGCCCAAGATGCTTTCAATTTAAAACCGCACACAACAGAAGAAAAGCCGGAAAATGGATGGAAAGTTATAACGAAGGAATATGTAGCTATTCCATATTGAGGCTTAAACATAGTGTTTTAGCTTTTTCTCAACATTCTTCCATTTTCCCAGGCATTTATACAGCAACTACATTCTCTAGAGGTGGGTGATGGGAATGTCCACCTGAGGACAGGGCTGTTGACTGGATGTTCATATGGCAGCCCCATTTTGGTTAGGTGGGTACAGCAGTGGCAATGATCCTGCTCCCTGCCCAATTTCTGAGGCCAGGATGCTGTCTGGATGCCCCATCTGTGAGAGGCAGGCATAATGGTGGCAGTGATGACTCCCTTCCCTGCCCACCTCCTGAGCAAGAGGCTGCTCCATTCATATGGCCCTGGGCTTTGGAAGGGGAAGCAGCAGCCAGACATGCATTCTTTATGTTTGCCACAAACTGGGGCCTTACCTTCACTGTGCAGTATTTATTATTTTTATTTATTATTTACGGTATTTGTATCCTGCCCTTCTCACCCCAAAGGGGACTCAGAGCAGCTTTACAAAAGGCCACAATTTGATGCTGTGTCAACAACATATACTCTGTGTGTGTGTGTGTGTGTGTGTGTGTATACACATATACATACATAAATTTATAAAAGCCATATAAAGATTAAAACATAATATTAAAACCATGCAATCCATTCTAAAAGCCGTTCCACTTGTTATTGTAGATTTTCCATCACATATTGCACTGCACAACTTACCAAAGGCTTGGTCTCACAGCCATGTTTTTACTTTCTTTCTGAACATCAGGAAGGAGGGAGCTGACCTGATATCATTGGGGAGGGAGTTCCACAGCTGAGGGGCCACCACTGAGAAGGTCCTGTCTTTTGTCCCCACCAACCGCACCTGTGAAGAAGATGGGACCAAGAGCAAGGCCTCTCCAGATAATCTTTCCCACTTTTGTGAGGTTCCTGTGTTCTTCCCCCCTCCCCAACAAATGTAGAAGACTGACTGTACAGAAGGAGGGCAGTGCAAAACCAGAATTCTTCTATCAGCAATGCAAGTCTCTTCTATCTGATTTCAGGTGATTCCACACTTTCACTGAATCCTTGTGTTCCTAACTCACAGAGAGGCTTTTCACTAGGAACATGTGTTGGCAGTGGGTAAACAGGACAATAAAAATCCATTGTACAAGCCATCTTCCACTCAATAGCCGATACTATGTTAGAAGTAATTTGGATTTTGAGCCAAATCTCTGTTCCTTTTTGTTTTCCATCTTTTAATTGATATTCTGAACATCTGGAGCAGGCATCCTCAAACTGCGGCCCTCCAGCTGTTTGGGCCTCCAACTCCCAGAATTCCTGGCCATTAAACAAGCTACTTACTACTGTTATTGCAAAAAGATTTATCCTGTACGTTTGGAAAGATCAACTTTCACCATTCAGTGTTCAATGTTTAGAAGATCTAACCCCTTAACTGTCATATACACAAGCAATTTGATTTTTTAAAGGGGACAATTTGAGAATGATTTATTAACAAGTGGTATTTTTTTGCATTTCTTATGGTTCTAGCGGCCTCATATACAGTATATAAATATATATTGTGACATATTTATTTTAGTTATTTATTTATTTATTTATGGTATTTTATGGTATTTCTAGCCCGCCTTTCTCAAGCCTGAAGGTGACTCAAGACAGCTTGCAGCGTGGCAGCAATTCGATGCCATAATAATCTACAACAGTGTTTCCCAACCACTGTGCCGTGGCACACTAGTGTGCTGTGAGCGATCACCTGGTGTGCCGCTGGAAAACCTCTCTTCCCCCCTTTCTTCCCCCTCCTGCCGAACTGCTGCTGCTGCTTGCGGGGGGAGGAGGAGCAGGAGGAAGGGCCGGGCAGCGGTGGCGGCGAAGAAGGGGCTGGGGCGCCGCCTCCTTCGGCCGTTTTTGTGTTTATGTGTACCAACTATTACTACATTTGGCATTGGTTGGATGTGATCGCCTTTCTAGCGACTGTGTAACAACTCTCCTGTTCACCAGTTATACACGAGGGACTAATGCCCACCTGGAATGATACAAGAGCATATATATTGAAGGTGGAAGCCTCATTATTGTTCCATGAGGTGTATTGATGCATAAGAACATTACTAGTGGACTGCTTTGAAGCTATATGGACACATATTTTCTAAACACAGAGAGAGACTGACAGCTGTTGAGCAAGACCTTCGTGTGTGTCTTTCTGCCATTCCTGCCAGGATATCTATGTTGTGTTCATCGAAACAGGCCCAAGTTTCACACTGAGTGTATAAATACATTTTAAAAAATATTAACTATATGTATTACTGTGTTAGAGTGTCATTTTGTGTCATTTTGGTTGGTGGTGTGCCCCAGGATTTTATAAATGTAAAAAGTGTGCCGCGGCTCAAAAAAGGTTGGGAAACACTGATCTACAATATAGGATATAGTTTAGTTTATTGCATTAGCCACAAGGCCATATCAAGCAGAACAAACCATGCAAAAGAAATATATATATATCAAGCGTTGAACAGTGGTTCCGTACTGTGCAACAGTACATTAAACAACCATTCTGTAATGAAATAACAAATACTCTCCTGTCACCTCTGCCTTTCTGCTTCATTTTGGTCAAAATTCCTACAATATACAATTAAAACATTTAAAACAAAAATTACATACATACGCATCTTAAAAATTAAAATCAAAATATACACGGCAGTCAGCTGGTGACAATGGAGTGGAGGAAAGCCCACTAATCAAGAGGAGGGTGATAGCATAGTTAACTAGAGAGTGCATGAGCCCAGAAACAGCCTCCCCTTTCTCTCAGTGTTTTTTTTAATATTGCAAGATATACAAAATATATAAAATTTTCTTTTTGTTCTGCATATGAATGTAGCAAGAAATCTGTGAAAAAATTACAATTATCACTTTCATAGGTAAGTCAATATTTTTGTAAGAAAAAATAGTTACCTTTGGGCTGAGAAAGGCGGTATATACTGTAAATACGGCAAATAAATAAATAAGATTATCAGCTGCAAAGGTGACAGGATATTCTGCATACTCTAGGGTTGCCATTTTTTGATATAAGAAATAAGGGACATTTACGGGATTTTTCACAAAAATAAGGGACACTTCATTAAAAACTTGAAACTCAAACATTAGTTAGAAATAGTTTTATTAACAGAATAAGATAATGATTGAAACTCACAAAAGAAACTGACTTACACCCTCTTAACAGTACATGGTATGTTTCTGCATGCTTTGTCATGCAGAAAAAACATTATTAGAACTACCTAATTTTCTCCATCTGTATTTAGTACTTGGCTTTGCTGACTTTAAAAGTGCACTGTCTAAACATTAAAATAAAATAAATTTTATAAGACAGTACATCTTCATGATTATTATGTCAATAGTTAATGGTATAGTATAGTATGGGATACACAGCATTGTATAGTATTGGGATGCACAGCTAGGCCTATTTTAAGAGTAACTCTCAAGCAACCAGAAACTATCTTTATCCAACATGATTCAACATTCCCCTTGGGTAACAGTTAATTAGTCTACTGCACTTTGAAAAAGTCCTGTATCGCCTCTTCCTTCCAACGGGGATGCAGGCTGCCCTGCGAGTTGGAATCCCCGGGCAGGCATTGCCGTGGAAACCGCAGCGCGCAGCTTCCTCTGGTCAACCCCACCCTGTCCTGTCCTGCTAGTCAAAAATAAGGGACAGGGCCTGAAAATAAGGGACACAAATTTTAGGGCCAAAATAGGGCACAAATTTTAGGGCCAAAATAAGGGACGCCCCTTAGAATAAGGGACATATGGGAACCCTAGCATACTCCCACAAAGTACATGCAATAAAGTTGGTCACTTAAGTTACCCTGAATTTGATGCAAATTACTCAAATCAATTCATTATATTAATTTTCTCTTTCTTGGGTGCCATGTTCCGGGGGCTTGGACCCGTCCCAGTCGGGATTCCGCGCGGGCCACGGAGTGGAATCCGTCCTGGTAGCGATTACGGATGACATCCACCGCCAGCTGGACGGAGGGGGCTCGGCAGTCCTGGTCCTCTTAGATCTAACCGCGGCCTTCGACACCGTCGACCATGATCTGTTACTCCGCCGCCTGGTTGCCTCCGGGATCCAAGATAAGGCTCTGACTTGGCTAGGATCGTTCCTGCGGGCCGCTCGCAGCGGGTTGAGTGGCAGGGCCAGGTCTCCAGGAAATGCGGGCTGGAGTGCGGGGGTCCCTCAGGGTGCCATCTTGTCCCCACCCTCTTTAACATCTATGTCCAGCCCCTGGCCAGTATCGCTAGGAGCCATGGTTTCAGCTGCTACCAATACGCCGACGACACACAGCTGTTGCTGAAGCTCGACCCAGGGATGTCGTCGGTGCCTGAAAGCTTTAGTCAGGGGCTGAGGCGGTGACAAGCTGGCTCAGAGCACACAGGCTAAAAATCAATCCGGCAAAACGGAGATCCTCTGGCCTGGCCGACCCGACCCTCACTCACCACTACCTTTCTTTGAAGGCGAGCCCCTGTCCCGGTTCCGGCGGTGAAGAGCCTGGGAGTGATTCTGGACGAGACTGTCGATGGAAGCCCAGATTCAGGCTGCAGTCAAGGGCGCCTTCTTTCATCTTCGCAGGGCCCGACGGCTGGCCCCTTCCTACCATCAGAGGCATTGAAGACTGTGATACATGCCACCGTGGTCTCTCGACTCGACTATTGCAATGCCCTGTATGCGGGTCTACCGCCGTCCACGACTCGGAGGTTGAGACTTGTCCAGAATGCAGCGGCCAGACTCATTTCCGGGTATCGGCTAGGAACCATATCTCACCAATCCTAAAAGTTCTTCATTGGCTGCCTACAGAGTTCAGAGTGATCTATAAACTCATGGCGCTAACCTTCAAAGCACGGCAAAGAACCGGACCAGCCTATCTGGGCGATCGGCTGACAGACCAACGCAGTGAAAGACCAGCGCGTGCAATAAATGGTGACCATATAGCCATCCCAGGGGTGAGAGAGGCCCGGCTGACAAAGACCCGACGGAGAGCCTTCTCTGTGGTGGCCCCTGTGATCTGGAATACACTTCCGCCTGCTCTCAGGGCCACATCGGCCCCAGCCAGATTCCTGTCCGACTTGAAAACTTGGCTCTTCCGCCAGGCGTTTGGGGATTGACTAGATAACCTGGAGGCTGGGCCCTCTATGGTTCTCTGTACCTGTGTTTTTAATTGATGTACCTGTGTTTTGTTTTTGTTTTTTTTTCTTAAATGATGTAAGTCGCCCGGAGCACCAATGGTGGAGGGCGACTCACAAGAAATAAAGTTATTATTATTATTATTTTTATTATGTTCTTTAGAAGCTTGTTTAAACCATGTTGATGACTTTTTAGGCCTCTTCCGCATGAACAGGGGTTTACTTTTTAGATGCTTAGGTGGGGCATGGCCAAAAAAGGTTGAGAACTACGGATCTAACCACTTTAGCAATGCATGAACACATTTTTTACAAATGTCCACTGGAATACGCTTTAAGGAGACGCTGTTGATTTATGTTTTTATTGGTTTTGTATGGTTTTTATATTATATGCTAAATGTTTTAATTGTATTTTATGTTTGTTGGGGCATCGAATTGTTGCCAACTGTAAACCGCCTTGAGTCGCCTTCAGGCTGAGAAAGGCAGTATGCAAATATGGTAAATAAATAAATAAATAAATAATAAGACATATTTTTGGAAATATAATCATATTATATCAATGTATATGAATAGCTTTTGTTCATATCCTGTTCCTTTGTCCCACCCCTTTTTTCTATTTACTTTTTGATTGTTTGTTTTCTTTGGTAATCATACTTTAGCTATGCAAATCATTTCACCCTCACTCTCCCAACAGCCTATACAGACTTGTAATGTCTCCTTAGCTGCATTCTTCTATGAGCTTCTGCCTGCCACACCCCCTTCTAGCCCAATTCTCTACTCTCGTGCGTATAGTATATTTCTGTGAGCAATTAGTCATTCATTAAGGATGAGAATATGTGTTAGTAAAACCTTACTGCATGAGTAATGCTTGCCCAAACTAGTTTTCAGTGAATTACATCCCCAAGCATTTCTGCTTTATCTGCTATTTCTGCCATTCATTCAACAGAGGAAATGATGCAAGGTTTGTTCATATGCTTACACTTAACTCTCAAGATCATTTCCCTGAAAGTTGGCAGAACTGTTTACTTGAGAAAGGGGAGGCTAGCAGCACATCGTCAGGCATGACAGTTTCTCACTTGATGTTTTGCAGGCTCAGGATGGCCCACAAGGGTATTGTATGCAATAATAATGAAACAGGCCCAGAACCAGATTGCAAGCTGCAAGTCAAAACAAAACAAAACAAAACTCCTTAACATGATTGCGCTAGATAATTACCTGTCGGTTTCCAGCATCACTTTCTGGGTAAGGTTCTAAAGCGTGTGGTGGATTCCATGGTCACCTCGAGACTGGACTACTGTAATGCTCATTACGTTGGTCTTCCTTTGTCAGTGACCCGGAAACTTCGTATGGTTCAAAATGCAGCTGCCAGACTTCTTACAGGAACTCCTGTGGGATGTCATTTAACACCTATCCTGTGTCAGCTGCATTGGCTACCAATCAAATTCCGGATCTCCTACAAGGTGTTGGTATTTAAGGCCTTGTACGACCAAGGGCCGATGTACCTAAGGGACCGTTTCTCCCCCTATCAACCCCAGTGGTCACCTCGATCTTCTCAAGAGAATCTCTTATATATACCGGGCCCTAGAGAAATCCACCCTGGAGGTCACTAGGCGGAGAGCTTTCTCAGCCACTGCCCCAAAACTGTGGAGTTCTCGCCACCCGACATTCGAGCCATGAGCGAATTGAGATGCTTTACTGTCGCACTGAAGACTTGGCTCTTTGGCAGAGCGTTTGATTAGTGGTTTTAATGATAATGTAAGTGTTTTATTGATTATTCTGTTAGTCGCCCAGAGCACCATTGGTGGAGGGTGACTAAGCAAGTAATAAAAATTGATTGATTGATTGATTTCCCAGCTCCAGAGTTCTTGGGTGAAACAGATAATTTAGATGCATTGCAAGGCACCTGACCTGCACAAGGAATTAGACTGGGGAAGTGTGTCCCTGTTGATTCTGCTGAACCTCTCAGGAGACTTTGGGCCTCTTCAAACAGGGCATTTTTGCCTTGTTTTGCTGCTTTTGTTTGTGGCTTAGATGGGGCTTGCCCTGCGCCATCACACGATGTACTGCAGATCCCACCCACATTCCTCCCAAAGTGGGGTAGAAGTGCCAAAAAGTGCTTCTTCCACCACTATGGAGAGGAAAGTATTGTTTGGGTAGCTCCGTGTGAAGGCATAAAGGGCGTCAGGGCAACTCGCATTGCCACACATTACCACTCTTTCTGCCATCTGATGGGGGAGCGAGACACCCTGTCCCATCCCCACCATGTGATGAGGGGAGGAGGGAGGGGTCATGGGGTGCCATCTTTTAGTGATGCAGTGGCACGACCCAAAAGGGCTGAGTGAAGAGGTCCTTTGTCACCATCAACCTTCTCAGATGTATCTTTAGAAGGCTGTTCTGTGCAATAAAAGGGGCTTTACTACTACTACTACTACTACTACTACTACTACTACTACTATGTAACGACAGTTATGGCCAGCCAAGACCATGAAGGACAAGAGACACATACCCCCTCACACACAAGGCAGAACAGTGGGATGCTACCACTGTATATTATATTTTACATTGCTGCTAACAAATATTTAATAAGATTTCTTTTGCTTCCACCTTCTATGGATTCATAGGTCACCTCCTTGCCAAAATGTTTAAGAAGACACGCAAACTCTTCAGGTGAAATGAAACAAGAATACAGTATATTGTTGGGGGTTTTTTTGTTCTTGATCAGTAAAGCTGCGTAATACAACGAATGATCTTTAACTTGAGTTTCCTAAAAGCAATGTTCCACACAAAGGAATACAAACAGGTGTTTTGAATCTTTTGAATCCTCTTTACACTCCAGCCCTCTAACACTATAGAAACCTACTATTTTCCTCACTCCTTCTTCCTGAAGGCTTTTAACTATTTCCTTAAAGAGGTATATTTTAACAACCGTTCCCAAAACTCTTCCTTCCTTCTTCTTCAAAACTCCTAGCTAACTCTTTAGACACCCAACTCCCAACTGACAATTATGGCTGCCTTAGCTCCTTCCTTTCCCTTTGGCTCCGTCCATCTCCAGTTGCTAAGCAATTCCCTCCAATATCATCAGCCAATCAGAGTGCTCTTCCAGCTATGAAGCTGCCTGATCACTCCACACTCCTGCTCTCCTTAGCTTTTCCAAGCCAGGCCTATTTACTGCCTTTTACACCAACCCTGCAAGATAGGCCAATCCATTACATTCTGCAATGTTTCCCATCCTTCTTGAAGGGACAGTCTCGGAGCATAATACTGGAGAATGCCTGTTCTAACTAATGTTTGGCCCCATCTAAAAGATTATTGGACTGGATTATATGGCAGTGTAGACTCATATAACCCAGTTCAAAGCAGCTAAATGTGCAATCTAAAACTGGATGATATGGCAGTGTAGATCCAGCATTTGTTGGCCTATTTATTACCACAAGGTTAATTTTTCTCCCCATGCTGTTTACCATCTACATGAAACTGCTGGGAGAAGTGATCTGGAGATTTGAAGCTCAATGCCTCCATTAAACAGATCACCCAACTCTGTCTCTGCCTTCTATCTAACTCCAAAGAAGTTATCAAGCCAGTGTTTGTTGTCACTTGTCAGTAATGGACTGCTGATGGCAAATAAATTAAAACTTATTCCAGCTGAACCAGGGGTGTTACAAGACGGATGGGGGAATTCAAATTCAGGCTATGCTGGGTGGATTTACCCTTCCCCTGAAATCTAAGGTTTGCAGCTTGGGTTCTGGATTTAGATTTGAGCCTAGGTGGATACTACTAGGTTACTATCTAGGCCATTAGTGAAGCAGGAGTGAATTTCTACTGCTAAAACTTTGCTAGCTGTGTCTATTCCGTGAGACGTCGAGTTTGGTTGTGATCACACATGCCTTGTTTACAGATTCATGGATACCAAGGGAATCAGTAGCTACTGAAATGGACATCCAAGTGCCACCTCTGTGTTGATGGAGGCAGGCAGGATTTCCCGGGTACTGGTTGTGGGGGTCAGCAGGTGAGGGTTTGCCCTCCTTCTGCTAGAGATCCCTGTGTACAACTAGTGGGCCACTGTGTGACACAGAATGCTGGACTAGATGGGCTGAGGCCCGATTCAGCATGGCTCTTCTTATGTTCTTATGTTCTTATGTACCTCCCAGTTGGATTATTGTAATGAGTGTTGCAAATTGCTTAGAAAATTCAGGTCAAAAATATTGTGGCCTTCCAACAGACCAGGAACACCCGTCCAATGTGAGGAGAGCAACTTCTCAGTGACTGCTCCCAAGTTATGGAATTCCTCTTTGTGGGATGTTCATTTGGCCTTCTCTCTCCTTTTCTGTCAAGCAAAGTCTTTTTTTATTCAAGCAGGTTTTTTGTCTATAATTTATGTGGCAAAAGTGATTTAAATGGGAAATTGCATTTTTAGCTCATTTTTGTCTGTCGTACTATTTTAATTGTGTGCTACGTTTTTTTAATTGTGTGTGTTTTAAATGAATTGTCATTGAAAATTTTTTTTAAAAAACTTCCGTATTAGGTAAGGCAAAGGTTTTCCCCTGACATTAAGTCTAGTCATGTCTGACTCTGGGGAGTAGTGCTCATCTTCATTTCTAAGCCCAAGAGCCAGCGTTCTCTGTAGAGGTCATGCGGCCGGCATGACTGCATGGAGTGCCATTACCTTCCCGCCGGAGTGATACCTATTGATCTACTCACATTTGCATTGTTTTTGAACTGCTGGGTTGGCAGAAGCTGAGGCTAACAGCGGGAGCTCACGCTGCTCCACAGATTCAAACCTGCGACCTTTCGGTAAGCAAGTTCAGCAGCTCAGCAGTTTAACCCGTATTTTGTATGCTGCTTTGGATCCTGTATAAGGAGAAAGGTAGGCTATAAATTACATAAACAAATATAGCTATTTGACTATGCCAGTTTCCCTAAGAATTGCATTTATTGAACTGCAGTGTTAAGTTATGCCAACTGCAGTTCTAGATGGATGCTATAATAAGGTGCCATTCAAAAACAGGCTGTGTATTCATGGCCAATGTCAGATGGAAGGCATTTTTCACTCCACATTAATCTGTCCCTTGCCTTCAAACCCTTGCTGACTCATAAAAGTACAAACTCTCTTGCAGAATTGATTCAATTTATTTGAGTAATACCAATGACTATGTGACCCACAGTTGGTTTCTTTTGCTTTGGCTGGAAAAAAAAAGATGAGAGAGACAGCGTTAGATAAAATTGCCATAAATTGTCTCAGGTACTCCGGGTATTAATTAGTTTTTCATAATGGTAATTTTGAAATTATCTTAGATTATTAACCGTACCATCATTTGATACTGTCTATAATATCATCTAGCTGTAAACTTTTGTATATTTCAGTGTATTCATCATGGTCTTTAGCCTCTACAATAAATTCACTGAAATTGAACTCTCTTTCCTTCTCCCACACATACAAATAAAGCTTGGGAAGCTACTTTTTAAAAGCAGTTAATCAGACTTGTAGTTAATTACTGCCGTGGTCATAAGCTTTTGAAAAAAATTAATACCTCACATTCAAATTTCCAGAAGTCATTAAAATTGCTATTTAAAAGAAATCCTAAATGTCTTTAAATCAGTGGCATGAAGAATAACACAAGGTAGCTTTTCCATATTTCTCTGCTACATGTGTGGAACCATACCCTTAAAAATATATAATTAAATTATAAATTAAAATTAGAGTTTGGAAAAAGTATCCTTTTTAAAGTTACAATTGCAATGTGATTTAGTTACTCTTTGGTTGCTGAGGGCAAGGATTAATTGCAAGTAACCAATTAATTTGAAGAGAAAGAGAAGTGTCCTAGCGTGAGGATGGGATCTGTACAAATAATAGATTTGTAATTAATTCATCCTTATTCTTGATAACAATTTCAACCAGCTAATGGTGTATTCTGAAATAAAAAGTGTGTTTTAAAAGTGTGTTTAAAGCACTTACACCTTGTGTTGTCGAAGCCTTTCATGGCCAGAATCACTGGGTTGCTGTAGATTTTCCAGGCTATATAGTCATGTTCCAGAAGCATTCTCTCCTGACGTTTTGCTCACATCTATGGCAGGTGAAATGTCAGTGGTTGTGAGGTCTGTTGGAAACTAGGCAAGTGAGGTTTATATATCTGTGGAATGTCTGTTTGAGGCAAGTGTGAATGTTGCAATTGGCCACCTTGATTAGCATTGAATTACCTTGCAACTTCAAAGCCTGGCTGCTTCCTGCCTGGGGGGATCATTTGTCAGGAGGTGTTAGCTGGCCCTGCCTGAACATGAACAAACTCTGGCTACCAATATTAAAAAATCTCCAAAATCAAGACTTTAAATAAAGAGGAACATTAAAAAAAAAACCAGGGGAATTCCAGACAGAAAACAATCAGGGCCAGCTAATACCTCCCAACAAAGGATTCCCCCAGGCAGAAAGCAGCCAGGCTTTGAAGCTGCAAATCAATTCAATGCTAATCAAGGTGGCCAATTGCAACATTCACGCTTTCCTCAAGCAGACAAAGGTTCTTTCTCCCACCCTGGACATTTCGCAGATATATAAACCTCATGAAACGAAGGAAGAGACAGCTAGAGGACGTATGGCAGGGTCTCCGTGACGGAGCATCGAGATTAGCTTATAAACAGTTTAAAGATGTTTATGAGCAAGCTATCAAGGATGCCAAAAAGGTCTATTATTCTTCCTTGATAGAGTCGGCAAGTTCACGCCCAGCTCAACTTTTAAAGATAATTCGATCGTTGACAACAATTCCGACTGTCCCAAACGATAGGGGTTTGGCTCCTTCAGCTGAGGCTTTTCAGAACTACTTCGCTGACAAAATCTCGATGCTCCGCCGGGACATCCCAGCCACACTTGATACAGTAAGTGAACTCGAGAATCCGCTGCCACTCAGTGGGCCCACCTTCACCCGTTTCCAACTGCTGGATGCAGCAGCTGTCGATAAGTTACTTGCTGCAGCTAGACCAACTACCTGCTCCCTTGATCTGTGCCCCTCCTGGCTTGTTAGATCCTACCGGGTACGATTATCAACAGCTCCCTTGAGCAAAGAGTGTTCATGGGGGGTTTGAAAGAGGCAATGGTAAGACCGCTGCTGAAGAAGCCGAACCTAGACCCTTCGGCTCCCTCCAATTACCGACCGGTTTCCAACTTGCCATTTTTAGTCAAGGTAATTGAGAGGGCAGCAGCGGATCAGCTGCAGTGGTTCTTAGCTGACACAGCTGGACTTGATCCCTTCCGTATTGGGCATGAGATGGAGACAGTGCTTGTCGCCATTACAGACCAACTTCGCCGCCAGCTGGACCATGGTGGATCAGCCCTGCTCATGTTGTTAGATCTCACAGCAGCGTTTGATACGGTAGGTCACGCATTATTGACCACTGTTTAGCCGTGACGGGAGTTAGGGGGACTGCCCTTAAATGGGTGACCTCCTCCTCCAAGACCGGGGACAACGTGTGGAGGGGGGGAGGAGGTCTCTGGGAGACTCCCATTAAGTTGCGGGGTCCCCCAGGGAGCCATCCTTTCCCCCTTATTATTCAACATCTATATGTGTCCGCTGGCCCAGCTGGTGCGCGACTTTGGTCTGGAGTGTTATCAGTACCGCTGATGACACCCAGCTGGTGCTGAGAATGGACGGCAGGCTGGACACCGTACCCGATTGTTTCCATCAATGCCTTGAAGCCGTGACTGGTTGGCTGCGTTCCAGCCGGCTGAAGGTGAATCCATCGAAGACGGAGATTCTGTGGCCCGGTCGCCCTGGGCTGGATGAGTGCTGGTTGCCTACCCTGGATGGCGAGCAGCTAAGCCCGTCACCTTCGGTGAAGAGTCTGGGGGTCCAGCTGGACCCATTGCTGTCCATGGAGACCCAGGTTCAGCAAAACATCATTTTTCCATCTACGACAGGCTAGGCGACTGGCACCCTACCTGACCAGGGACGACCTGGCCACAGTGATCCAAGCGACTGTCATCTCGAGGCTGGACTACTGTAACGCCCTCTATGTTGGCCTTCCCTTGTCGACAATCCGGAAACTCAGGCTAGTGCAAAACGCCGCCGCTCGCTTACTGGTGGGAGCACCGGTGAGGGAGCCTATCACTCCCATCCTACAACAATTGCACTGGCTACCAATTGAGTACCGAATTGCCTTCAAGGTGCTGGTTCTGACCTTTAAGGCCTTGCACGGTCTAGGGCCTGCGTACCTGAGGTTCTGACCTTTAAGGCCTTACCCCGTATGTTCCCCTGAGATCACTGCGCTCAGAGGAGCAAAACCTGTTAACCGTTCCATCAGTCCGCTCTTGCCACCTGTCCACAACAAGGCAACAAGCCTTTTCAGCAACGGCCCCTGTACTGTGGAACGCACTCCCAGATGATGTCCGTGCGATCTCAGATCTTATCCCCTTCCGGAGGGCATGCAAGACCGCCCTTTTTAGACTTGCCATTTAATTGAACCCGGAAATTTAATCTGCCTAACCTGATTACTGTTTTATATGAATTTTATGAAATTTTAATATTTTATGCACATTGCTGTTTTATGTATGTTGTTTTATGTTGTGTGAACTGCCCTGAGCCTGCAGGGAGGAGCGGAATACAAAATTGAATAAATAAATAAATAAATAAATTTGCCTAGTTTCAAACAAACCTCACAACCTCTGAGGATGTTTGCCATGGATGTGGTTGAAACATCAGAAGAGAATGCATCTGGAACATGGCCATACTACCTGGAAAACTGAGAGCAACCCACACTTACACCTTCCTTTGAACATCAAAATGTTGCTGAAGTCCTGCCATATGTTTGGTACCGCATAAGCAGTAAACACTTCCACTACAGTCTCAAATGTTGTATGCATTTATAATCGTATTGGCGCACATGCACACGTGGACATACACTTTCCCTTGGTCTTTGGGTTCACCCACTACTTTAAGTGGTATGCCTCAATACTATGAAATATTGGCGTTTGTAATTTGGTGGGGCATCAGTACTCTTTGATAGAGAAAGCTTAAGAATTTGTAAAACTACAACTCCTGTGATTCCATAGCATTGAGCCACAACTGTTAAAGATGTGTCAAACTGCATTGGCTTTATAGTGCACCTTTATAGAGGCTCCATCTCCTTCTGTAGATTGAGAGAACACTGAAACTGGCATCATCCCTCCATGCAATCTTTAATTTGATATACCCTCCTAAATTCTATACTTTTCATTCTGACAACAAGCTGCTTAAGGTGTGGACCATAATCTCGTGACTGCAGAGCAAAAGCAAAACCAGCAGAGTAAGTACTCAGGCTTATCACAAAATCAGAATTGCAGACTTGCTTGGCTCTGCTTGAAATTTTAATGATTTAATTAATTCATTACAAACAAAACAAGCTATGCACAAGACAGGCTTATCTAGTGGATAGACAGTCACATATACAGCACTCACCTCTAGTGACTTTTGAGTTATGATAAAATGGAATTGCACCAAGGCTCATCTAGCATCAGTATTGTATCCCTGTCTGCATCCTCCGTGGAGCAACTTTTTATTCCATTCTCCAGCATACAACCTATCACTTCTAATGAATGGCATTCTCTTTAATCCAAACAAGGCATATAGAGAAAGAAACACTGTGTTTATAGGAGAGAATGCTTCTAGAACATGGCCATACAGCCCAAAAAACCTACAACAACCCAGTGATTTTGGCCAGGAAAGCCATCGACAATACATTGTGTATATGCCATGAACACCTACACTTGTCTGTTTGTTTATTTATTTCAGTCCTGCCCTGGATCTCAAAGTAGGATGGTGTGCAAAATACCTTCTAATTGCTCCAGTTTGGCAGTGACAATCTTAATTAATCCTTCGTCATCCCACTTTTTCAGCTGCTTTTAACATGTCTGAATCTCTCTGTCTTCCTCACATTTTGGTACACACGGAGTTCAAAGTGCAAAAATAGTTTATACTCAACTCAACAATGGCAAGAGCAAAGGAATTTTAGTGTTCATTGCTTAATGTTTTAGTGTTTATGTATATTTATGGTTTATTTTATTATTTATTTATTTAGTTTCACCATATCTAGCCCACCTTTCTCCACCCCAGAGGGAATTCAAGGCGGCTTTATAACATAGGCAGCTATTTGACGGCATTAAAACAATGTAAAATTACAATGACTTTTAAAATAGGATTATAAAATACATCAACCATTTAAAACATTAAATCAATATAATCACTGTTAAATAACTCTATTCATAAACATAATCCGGGCCTTTCCAATAGTCCATGCACACATTTCTGTATTTGTCTTTACAATGTCCTGGCATTAAATGTTTGCTGCATATATGTTAAGCTCCACCCTGAGTCATCTTCGAGGTGAGAAGGGTGGAATATAAATTATAATAAATAATAGTAATGAATAGCCTCTTGCCCTTCCCAGTAGATTCAGATGACAGCAATCTGCTGCAGCCTTTCCTAGATTGTAGGTTTTTCTTCATTAATAACTTTTGACATGTTGACCACATTCTGATGTTTCTATGGCCCATATGACTCTGTTTGTCTCTGAATTGTTAGCAAGTATAGGCACAATAAATAGCACAAGAGGAATGATTTAAAATAATTTCAAATCCCGCTAATATACAAATCAACAACATCAAAATAGAAACCATCCCTATGGAGAAAGAAGATAGGACCACAGATACATGGATGTCACAAGGAACATATTAACTCCTTTGGCAAAACAGCTTCTATGGCTACCAACACCTTTGCAATCTGCTGGAATTTTTGATATGATCTAAACTGCTAGAAGGAGAAATGTAAGATATGTTCTGTCTGGGTGCAAAACAGTTTGCAAGCAGTTTGGACTGTTTGAGCTGGTATTACTCAGCCGTTCTTTATGCAAATATTTGTGGCAACCCCTGAATTATAATCGTCCTTCCACTTTTGCTAGGGAATACAGAAATATGTGTCAAACTGGAAGGAGGAGTGGATTCTATGTCGTGGTCTTCTGTTAATATGGGCCGATATGGGCCGGATGGGATGGGCGGCTCCATATCGGGCTCCACGCCTCCTACGGGAGGCGGAGACTGCAGCGCCACCAGCGTCGGCGTAAGAGGCTCCAGGCTCTCTCCTTGCTCCATGGCCGGCAGGGAAGGCAAGGGCTCCATATGCCCCGTTCCCGATATCGCCGCTACTGACGGCTCGGAGAAGAGGGCCTCCTCCAGGGCCGACATGGGAGGCTGTGCTTGGGCTGCCGACGCCCCTCCCACCTGCGCCGGGGGCGTGGTTTGGGAGAGGCACTGCTCCGACTGCTGGCCTTCCAACAGGGGGCCTCCTTCAAGAAGCGCCCGTGAGGGAGAAGACGAGCCCTCCACTGGTAAGGCAATGGCGGCCCCAGCGGTTCGCGCCTTTTTTGCGGTCGTCTTTTGAGGAGAAGGAGCCCGGCGGCCATCTTGGCCCTTTGCCAAAGCGGGCTTTTTCACCTTCTTTTTGGGGGCGGAAGGGCCAGAGCCTGCCCCGAGTGCGGCAGAGGTTGTAGGAGCTGTCTGCGCTCTTTGGATAAGGAGGGAGCCTTGCGAAGAGAAGACAGACTTCTCATAAATCGCCACCTTGAGCCTCGCCTCCCTGTTCTTCCTCGTCTGTGAGGAAAAGGCACGACAAATGGCGCAGGCTTGTGTCAGATGCCCCTCGCCCAGGCATTCAAGACACAGGTGATGTGCGTCCGAGTCCGGGAGGACATTGGGGCACTGGGCACACTTTTTAAAGGAAGCTGTGGCCATAGTGGGCAAGGCAAGATCGAAGTCAGGCAAGCCGAGTCAAAATCGAGGGCAAACAGGACAGAGGAGAGGCAGAAGAATAGTCAAGTCCAGTCAGGGGTCAAATACTTAGCAGTCCGTTGAGTAGTTAGCTGATGTATCATTTTTATCTTTCTAGAAGGCTCCGTTCGCTCTGCGTGTCCGCAGATATTACCACATGTACATATTAACAGAAGACACTCATAGAACTACAGTTACAGGTAAGCGACTAATAAACGTCAGAATACATGTCAAACTGGAGGAAGGAGTGGAACTAACTATCCCTGGTGGCAACACTGTGTCACTGTAGCTCACATCTGTCTACAAATGAACTAGTTGGTGGGAGGAAAAAATTATCTTCCAATTACCCCAAAAAGTTTTACTGTGCAGCACTGATAAAAAGACATTGAATGCATAGGCTAATTGAAAAGAAAAGTCTTAGCCAGTCACAGAAAAGTGTTCAATGATGTTTGGAAAGCCTCTCCGATATACACATATTTATTCGATTCTCTAATGCACACTAATTTCAGTACCACCGTCAGAAAAAAGCTTTATTTATGTGTATATAAAGCACCACTGATTGCATGGCCCCATCTACACTGCTATATAAAATTCAGATTACCTGCCTTGAACTTAGTTATATGGCAGTGTAGACTAATATAATGAGATTTTAATTAAATTGTTTTACTAATTGTAATATTTAATTCTATTTTAATATTATTTATTCATTTATTTATTTAGAGTATTTATATTCCACCCTTCTCACCCCACAGGAGTCTCAGGGTGGATTACTGTGGTGTTCCAGCCTGGTCAGCCCAGTGGTCAGAGTCAGGCACCGGGGGGTCCCAGCTGATCAGGGTCAGATCCCAGCTGATCAGGGGCAGTTTGGAGATGACGAATGGCCAGATGGGTATGGGTCTCCAAACGAGAGTTTGCAATGGGATGATGAATGGCTAGAGGGATATAGGACTGCAGATGAGTTTACTGAGAATTCCATGGAAGATTATTCTGCATCAGACTATGGCCTTGGTTCCCAAGAGAGAGTTTCTACTCCCTTCCCTGATGAGCATTCCGGAGAAGAGGAGTTTCCTGCTTCTCACTCTGATAGTTGTGCAGCTGAGCCTGCTAACAAGCCGGTGTTTGATAGAAGGGCAAACATCAGAGATCCTAGGAAATCGTGGAATCTAAGGAAGGGGGTGAGATGGGCTCATCGAGACTAGCTTCCTTATTAGTCTGTGCTCCCGGGTCTCTAGTCAGACCTGAAGCCACGTTCAGTTTGATCAATCTCACAGTCAAGTCTCCACATTCAAGTCGACCGCCGGAGCAATTCGGACTCAAGTTCATGTCGACTGCGGTTGCGGTTTGCCTCAAGTACCCCGTTTGACCGCCGGAGTGGTTTGCCTTGTTTTGGAACTTTGCTTTCCTTAGGACTTAAGCCGTTTGGGCTTGCAGCTATAGAACTTCATTGGACTATTTTGATTGCTTTATTTTTACTTCTTTGGACTATTCTTTATCCTTTATTCTAAATAAAAGTATATTTATTGCATCTGCCGGTGTGTGTGTGATCTAGGGGGGGGGGGGCCTGTCCGAGTTCTGAGGTGCAACAATTACAATGCACATAAACATGGCAAACATTCAATGCCATTAGACATACAACATATATAGACAGACATAGAGGCAATTTAACATTCCGGCTTTATAAGGGTATGCCGCTTCACAGTCCACTTGTGACATTGAGTCCTTCCTCATTCTTATGCATGCTGGAAGGTTTTTTATGGTGTCGTAAATTAATTAAATCAGCCTCCCCGCATAAAGTGGTACTTAATTTCCTACTTGACAGATGCAACTGTGTTTCAGGCTGCATAGGCCAACAGCAAGCTAGACTATAAATGGTCGGGAGCTCACTCTGACCCGGGCTGGCTTCAAACTCATGACATCTCAGACAGTAGTGATTTAATGCAGCTGGCTACTAACTAGTTGTACCACATTAATATTAAATAATATTAGTATCATACATTGCATAATTTTTAAGGTTGTGAGCTGTTTTGGTTCTCAGTTCTGAGAGAAAAATGAGGTGCAAATAAACATCATTTATATAAATATAAACACCTTTATATGTGTTTGGAGAGAGCAGGGTTTAATGTTAATTAATCATTCACACCTCTGATTTAAATATGGACACATATTGTTCTATTAGCTTATGGTAGTAACTGGAATATATTTCTTCCATTACTAAAAGAATAAAGTTTTACCCTGTCTCATTATATATTTAAAATATTCAACTGAGAAGACCTAGTTTGAAATATTTTGGAGTTTATATTCTTTGGAACAGTATTCAGTTGATTCCCTGGCCCTGAAATATAACCATTTCCCCCTCAGAGACCATTATTATCAGTGATATTGTAATTATAAATCAGTGTTAATTTCCCCACAGAGTGTGCACATCTAGAAAGAAAGTCCAAGCCTTTGATTTGTTCTTTTCTGCACAATGATGCTCTTATTTTATCTGACATTCACTAAAAATAAATGTGTGCGAGTGAAGGAATTAGGTCACTTAGTGACATGGCTGGTAAGAAAGAATGTTCTGGGAGGAAGAAAAGTTTCTATATGTATACAGAGGAGCCCACAAACTCTCATAGAGGAGGATTGACAGAATGACCATATTTAATTGGCTTTAGCACCAAAGCAGGGCAAGCATAATGCCAACATTGGCTGTTTTTCAGTCTTGTCTAGAGCTGCACTGCAAGAGTTAGCATCAGGAAAACTCAAAAGAGGAAATGGCTAAGAATCAATTAATATTGTTATTGTTGTTCTTGTTTTATATCTTATCTCCCCGTCCCACTCTGCACAAAAAGTGTTGCTCAAGACATTTTAAAAATCCACTACAGATTAAAAATACATACATGCACACATATATTATTTCAAAATCACTTAAACAGTCTTAAGAGTTAAAACTATTCAAATTCCAAATAAAGACAAAGTAAGAATAACAAAATATTTATTATTTATTTTATTTACAATGTTTCTACCCCACCCTTTTCACACACACACACACAAACACACCCCCCGGGGGGGGGGGCTCATAATGAAAAACCAATCACAGGCAATTTCTAAAAGTTTTTGGAATAGGAAAGTTTTCACTTCCTGGCAGAAGGAAGGCAAGGAGGGAGCTATTTGGGCCTCCCCAGGGAAGGAATTCCAGAGTCTAGAAGCATTCACATAGAAGGCCCTCTTCCTTGATCCCACAAAGCAAACCTAAGAAGATGGTGAGACAAAGGGAACCAAGCTTGGTTAGTGGGGACGAGAGAGAGGGCCTTCTTGGTGGTGGAACTCTCTCCCTACGGAGATTAGATTAGCCTCCACTTTGTCCACCTTTCAGAAAGACCTGAATATTTGGATGTTCTAATGTGGCTTTAAATAATGGTTCAACTACTGATCAAGTCTGCCTAGCCCTCATCTTTTGGTAGGATCTTCAACACTTTATTCCCAGCCCCTGGCCTTACAGTTTATGTTGCACTAGCTCTGTCCTGCCCTATTATTTATTATTTATTAGTAATATTTGTACACCACTCTTCTTAACCCCAAAAGGGACTCAGGGCGCATCACAGTGTTAAGTACAACCAAGAACTGAAAGCTATACAGACAAAAATGTTGGTCTGTATTGTAAATTGCAAATATCAATTAAAGTAAGTACATGTCCATATACATATACACAAGAAAACACAATCTTCACATATAAAGTTATTACACAAGTTACACAAGAAACATCTAAATTCAATTGAAATACAAATAATGTTCTAAACAGTCTGCTGTATCTGAGGTACCTTTAAAGAAACAAGTCGCTGGTATAGGCAGTTCGTAAACTGTATAGTAAACGCGGATTAGAGTTGGAATAAAGTCTGGATCAGTAGAGCAATGTCTATGTCCAGTCCATGTAAAGCTAAATGTGTGCAAATGGTATGCTAGAGGTACCGGTGTAGCGGACGAAATGGGTACGTTTGGGACATGCAAATCACGATCTAGGACGCTGGATCATGCCGCAATGGTGGAGCTGCAAGGCCTGACCCGTTTCACCTCGACAGAGGTTTTTTCAAGCAGAGCCAATGGTAGGCAGCGAAATCGCTGGCGTCCAATATATCAATTGGTCATAAGGAAGTAGAAGAATAGGTACAAAGCTTGACGCATCATGGAGATAGGTGACCAAATAGAAATATTTGTCATGGCCTTTGTCATGGCCTTTACATGAAGAATACACCACTGCGTTGTTGATGATAGCCAAACTTCCCAAAACCAGGAAGCAGAAGCATTCACAACTTTATGTTAATTCGCAGCCTCCTTTGAAGAACAGAGTGGTTTTCTCCCCACGGTGATTCTGAGTGATGGCTGTTGCTTTTTTCAGGGGTATTCCTAATCACTTTGCTTTGGAAACACAATGACAGGGTTGCAGTTGGGAGAATCCACAAAACAAATAACACTATCATTTTATATAGTGGGAGCATCACCAATTTTCTACTCCTTTGCCCTCTCCATGGATCTTTGTGAGGGGAATGCCACTGAGTAGTTGCAAGAGACCACAAAGCTTGCTCCGGGGTATCTCTCTGGGTTGGCAGATTCTTCAACCGAGTACCATCTCCAGATGGTACGACAGGCTCCAAGTGATCCAAAGCTTCCTTCGGAGCTCAGCAGTAGGTGGCTTCTTCAATGAATTTGCAGCTTTACTTGCTCATAACTAACTTCAAGGAAATGTCCTTTATAGTCTCCTTTTTTAAGGGTTGCACATCAGCACAGCATAGACCACAACATTTTTAGTCTGAACAATAAATGTTTTGGTACCAGCATAGCTCCTGTGTGGTTTATGAGAACCCTTCTGAAATAAAGTGTCTCTCTAATAGAAACATAGCAGCTGCAGAAAGGAACCTGAAACCAGCCTTATTGTTGGGTACCGTCGGTGTGGTCTATAAAAACACACCCACACATTTTCTGATCTCAGCTTTAATTTTTGGAGGTTTTGCTACATGCAAGAATAATAAGCATGTTTGTTCTTATCCAAATTTATCATCATTATGCCATACTGCTTTTCAAATATCTTTGCATTAAGGTTGTCGATTGACTGATTGGTTGACCAATCAGTCAGCTACATTTATATCCATCCTTTCCTCCAATGAGTTTAAGAAGGATATTGACAAGCTGGAACATGTCCAAAGAAAGGTGACCGAGATGGTACACGGTATGGAAACCAGTTACTGGGGGATAGGGATATGTTTAGCTTGGGGAAAAATAATACTGATAGACATCATCGGGTATCTGAAGGATTGTCATGAAAGATGACGCAAACTAGTTTTCTGTTGTTCTGGAGGATAGGATCCAAACCAATTGATTCAAGTGACCAAAATGGAGACTGCAACTAAACAATAAGAAAGTGATTCCAAACAGTAAGAGCTGCTCAATAGTGGAAGTGACTCCCTCAAAAGATTGTGGCTGCTTCTATATTGACGGTTTTAAACATACATTGGATACTCACTTCTTGAGACTCTTTAGCCATGGATTCTAGAGATGATACTATAAGCTCAAGGTGATGCATAATGGGCCCTTGTTATCCACTGCAGTTTAGTTCCTTGTGTATGCCCACACATCCTTGTATGTGCAGGCACCGAACTGTTTCCAGTTGTAAGCTGTACTGAGTCCCCCTGGGGGTTGAGAAGGACAAGGTATAAATGTTTGAAATAAATAAAACAATAAACATACCAAAATCTGTAGATGTTCAAGTTACATTGCATACAATAGTGTGGTAAAGTGGTGTCAATTATATAAAATGACCCAATCAAGGGTTGCTTTTGGATTAAAAATATTTTCAAGCTATAGATGGTTGAATTCATGGATGCAGAATCTGTGGATATGGGGGAGGGTCACATATATATAATTACCCGCATGGCTGTCCTCACTATGGCGACCCTAAAAGGCAGAGCAGGCTGAGAATGCACATGCCTCAAAGTAATCGTGTGAGCTTCATGACTCAATGGAGATCTTTCAAGTGCAAGCCCAACTCTATACCATATTGCATCTCATGCTGGCTGTAGGATGCATTCCAGTCATTTCTATCAAACACAAGACATAGAAATTTTTGCATTTTGCCAGATTGTTCTCTAGCAGTCACTTCAAAGCATAACATATTGCTGGCATAAATGTCACAGTACATTCTCATTTGTAAATCAAACAGTTAGGCCATCCTGAAAGCGTACATATCTACTCATAGCGATGTTAGCATGCCATTGATCACTACATTATATTGCTGGCTGACTTTAAATCCCTATTTGAAAGGTGATATGTGGCTTTCACTGTGCATAAACAACTTTGTCCTTGCAATTTCTGCTAAGGTGAGATTGTCCAAAACTGCAGGCATGACCTTGTATGTATTGAACGTATTACAATACCATCTAATCAGGCAGTATACAATGGCACAGTCGTGTTAATAATAGGTTTGTGAATTTGAATTGGGTTTTATCCAGACCTTGCCTTGCTCTACTGAAGTGAAATTTACACTCCTCCAAACTCTAACTCAAGAGTATATGAGCACATTTCAAAAAGTGTGGTGAAGAGGCTATTTAAATAAACAAGTTATTTATTTCCCCAAGAGGTTGGACTGACAACTTCTTTGCTATCCCTTTATAGGTTGGCAAAGACATTTCCATTTCAGCAGGCCTTTGAAGGCTGGCTGCTCAAATGGCAATATGTGCAATGTTATTTTTAATTGTATTTATTTTTAATTGCATTTTAAATTTTTGTACAGTGTAAATGCTTTAGCTGTATCTGTTTTAAACGTATAAGTCTCCTTACAACAGTGGTTCTCAACCTTCCTAATGCCGTGGCCCCGTAATACAGTTCCTCATGTTATGGTGACCCCAACCATAAATTATTTTTGTTGCTACTTCATAATGGGAATTTTGCTACTGTTATGAATCATAATGTAAATATCTGATATGCAGGATGTATTTTTCTTCGCTAGACTAAATTTTGCACAAATACCTGATACGCCCAAATTTGAATACTGGTGGGTTTGGGAGGGGGATTGATTTTATCATTTGGGAGTTGTAGTTGCTGGGATTTATAATTCACCTACAATCAAAGAGCATTCTGAACTACACCAACAATGGAATTGAACCAAACTTGGCATACAGAACTAACATGATCAACAGAAAATACTGGAAAGGTTTGGTGGGCATTGACCTTGAGTTTTGAGTTTTGTAGTTCACCTACATCCAGAGAGCACTGTGGATTCAAGCAATGATGGATCTGGACCAAACTTGGCATGGATACTCAATGTGCCCAAATGTGAACATGGAGTTTGGGGAAAATAGACCTTGACATTTAGGAATTGTAGTTGCTGGGATTTGTAGTTCACCTACAATCAAAATGCATTCTGAACCCCACTAATGATAGAATTGGGCCAAATTTTCCACACAAACCCCCCATGACTAACAGAAAATACTGTGTTTTCTGAAGGTCTTTGGCAACCCCTGACACCCTCACGCCCCGGTCCTGGCCCCCAGGTTGAGAAACACTGTCTTACAAGATATCCAGAGAGACAGAGGAGAGGTGAGGAGGAGGAAGGACAGAGAGTTATGTGTGAATATAGGAATCCTGTGACCCTCATAATTTCCAGTAATTTTCACCATTGGCTTGTGCATGGTAAGTCTCCTGGGACTTGCAGTCTGATACCACCTGGAATGCCACATGATTCCAACCTTTGTTATATATTTATTTATTTATTTATTATTGAGGCTTCTATGCCGCCGACTCCCGGGGGCTCGCGGCGGCTCACAAAAGCCAGGGGCATAAAAACAAAGATTAAAAACATAAAACAATTGAACAATTAGAGCAATAGCAGAACAGGCAATAAAACAAATGGAGCAGCAACAGGAGCCACAACACAGTACCCAGAGCACGCGGGCCTACTCTCCAAAGGCCTGCCTATACAGATGGGTTTTGCAAGCCCGCCTGAATGGGAGTAAATCCCTCAGGGCTCTGGTTTCGGCCGGGAGGGCGTTCCACAGCGTGGGGCTATGACGGAGAACACCCTCCGGCGGGTAGATGTCAGGTGTGCCGACTTTGCTGATGGTATTTCCAGGAAGTTGGCATCCTCAGACCGTATGTGTCATCTACAAGAGCTAGTGTGGTATACTGGTTTCAGTGTTGGCTATTACCCTGGAGACCAAAATTTGAATCTCTGCTCAACCATGGAAAACCACTGGGCAAACTCAGGCAAGTCACATTCTTTCAGTCTTAGAGAAAGGCAATGATAATATCCCTCTGAACATATTGTGACACCACTACCACTTCAGAGAAGCATTACATGATCACAATGTGCCAAGTACCATGCCCTGGAATCTCCAACAGGCTGTAGTCAGCCAATCCATCCTCAATAACAACAAAATTTCAAGGAACAAGCAGAAGAGTAGCCAAAATGCAGTCCTGACTCAAGACAATCACCAATTTTTCAAGCAATTAAACTTTCCAAAACTCCATACAGTGCCCACAGCTCTCCAGAGCACAGAATCCAAGACATCGTTTCAAACATTGTCACCCGCAATCAGGCAGCACACTGCAAAGCCTTAAATGCTGCTTTCACAGCTGGTCTCTATTTCTGGCAATCCGCTCAGCATTCTGACTAAATGCCTCAGCACAGATTTTTCTCTTTTCTGTTCCAGAAAAAATGCACCATTAACCCTTCATCAGCCTGCTCCAACAAACCCTTGTGTTTGGCAGTTGGCAGGCTGGGTGGTTGTTGCTTCTGTATGTGGCTGGAGGTGGTGCTGTTCTTGGCTGGGTTCTAGTTCCACAGCCAAGCCTTGACCCATCTTGTCCATGACACAATGGGCTTAATGATGGAACATCCAGAAAACCACCATGCACCACGTAACCAGGCCCAGCTGCTTTATATTTGGGGTGAAAAACAAACAATATGGAGTTGAAGGAAATAGCATAATCTTCCCCAATAGGGAAGTTGTAGTCCTGGCAGCCTCTGTGTCTGAAATGGGGTTCGAGTACACCCAGTGAATAAGTTGGATTCCCTAAATCTTATATCACCATTCAATAATTTTATCCAATTGGTCTACTCTATTAAGGACAAGATTTCAATCTGTGTCTTGTTCAATGTATATTCTTCCATCTAGTAACATGGTACCACTTTTCTCCTATATTGTTTTGTTTTTCTGTTGGAGTTATAGAGTAAATAAAAGGCAATTTCAATAATCGAAAAGAATTATGTTGGTCAACACAGAGTAGAAAAAACAAAAACCATCCCAAACTCATACGTCCATGATGAAGACAAGGCTTGCAGGATTTTATTGAATGAATGGTCTGGAATGTGTGAGATGGTGAGAATTTTTCTTCAGTTCATTTTTGAGAAGAATTTAATATTTCCCCCTTTATTTTGGATTTTCTTTCTTAGACAGAGAGAAAATGACTCTGTCTAGAGTCACTCAGTGGTTTTCCACAGCGGAATGGGGATTCAAACACTGGTCTCCCAGGCCCCTTCCACACAACTGAATAATATCACACTAGAGAACAAAATCCACTTAAAATCCCATTTCGGCCTCCTGCAGAATCATGGGGTTTGTAGTTTAGGGAGGTGCCTTTAATAGCCTTACTAAACTACAAACCACAGAATTCTTCAGGAGGCAGAAACCAGATTTTAATTGGGTTTCTTCTCTCTAGTGCTTTGAACTGGAATATATAGCAGTGTGGACTCAGATATCTCCGTTCAAAGCAGATATTGTGGGATTGTCTGCCTTGATATTCTGGATTATATGGTTGTGTGGAGTCCCAGTAAAAAAACTCAATTAAATATAGCTCTTCTTTTTAAAAAAAAAAAGGAGAAGAAAATCTCCACTGGGAAGTTGGTCCATAGTGTTCCACCTCTTAGAAATAAATTACTACTGTGTTTTTTCCTCTGCAAGGCTGTTTGAAAGCTATAAGGGCTTTGTAAGGAACCTGTTATTTCTTTTCCTCTGATAATACTAGTGCAGAAGCTTGAAGATAAAACACCTCACCTTTTGTCCTTTCCACTGCAGAACAATGCCCTCTTGCCATTTTTTTCAAATAAACGTGACTGTGCTGTAACCTGTTTTGACATTGACACAAATCTGAGACATGAGTACAGCATCCTTACTAATGTTTTTACTTACACATTTTCTCTAGCTGAAAGATAATCCCAAGGGGTTCATATCAAAGCTTTGTTTGACACAGTAGAACTCTTCAATCCAAAGTAATTTTGTGGTTTCATTCAGACCTTGGGAACTTTGAGGGACTATAACGTAAAGAATTCCAAATGGCCATGTGGGTTACGGTCCCCCAAACAGTGCCTAAGCTCTGGTTCACTTAAAAATTTCAAGCAGAACTCCTATATAACTCTAGTTAGCTTGAAATTTCCAAGCAGAACTTTGATATAAGGTTTTTAGAAAAGACGGATAATTGTATATACCAATTGCGTATGATTTATCTGGAATTTCAAAATCCTCCAGAATTGTCCACATGAGTGACTGAGATAGTGACGTTTGCTTTCTGTTAGTTCAGTGTACACAAACTTTGATTCATGCCCAAAGTTATTAAACATTGTATAAATTTCCTTCAAAATTATGTGTATAACCATTTTGTGTTTAGACTTGGGTCTCATCTCCAGAACATCTAATTATGTACACATACTGTATGCAAATGCAGGTATTCTAGAATCATAGGGGGGATTTGAAAACATTTCTGCTTCCAAGCGTTTTAGATAAGGGATACTGAATTTGTAGTTACGATGTCTTCCTGACACTGTTTTACTCATGCATTAGAAGCATAACTCAGCATTAGCATGCTTTATAGTATCATAGACTCATAGAATCATAGAGTTGGAAGAGACCTCATGGGCGATGCAGTCCAACCCCCTGACAAGAAGCAGGAAGGGCCAGACTGAAGGGCCCTGTTTCAATTCTTGGCGTCTTCAGTTAACACAACCAGATAGTAGGTGATGGAAAAGAATGACTGTCAATCATAATCAATAACAAAAGGCTAATTTTGTGATGCTGTCAAACCCTAAAACTTGTGGGAATCTCATTCAAAACAAACATTGTGAAAGGAGGGGTGGTTACGACCCAACATCAGTAATGGACTTGAATACAGACTTTAAGAGAGCCATTTTAAATACAGGATATCCTTAAAATTTGTGCTACAAACCAGTGCAGATTCACGACTCCATTGACTCCACCGTCTGCTGCTGCCCAACATACCCTAAGAACAAGCAACCTGAATCAAGCACCTCATCTGGAGCCCAGGATGAACTCTGTCATATCATGGATATAGTCTTTACAATTTGAGCCCTAAACCCCTAGAAGCTAAGGTGGGTAGATCCTGTAGAAAAGAGGGAGTCAATGGAGGAGTGTCTCCAAGGAGTCTTCAGAACCAGGGACTATTAGAAAGAGGTAACTGTGCAGCCCAATCCAAGGTGGAAACACAACAAGCAAAATAGGTTTAATTCCTCTCTTCTCAACCGTGATGTCTCCTTTGAGTATTCATGGCAGTTAGCAGCACTAATTCTTTCACAAGGTAATTTATTTGGGGTGGGGGGAGTTGTGGATGGAACATCATAACATTAATGTTGCAAGGGGAAATAGCTAATGATATCATTAAGCTTTTTTTATAAAAAAAAAAACAACAACCAGATGAAACCTGGAAAATGTAATGTATTATATCATCTAAATTGTTTTTCTTTTCCAAGGACAGGAATAGGATATGCAGAAGGGGCTTAGAATGCTTATTTTTGGACTACAGTTCCAAGTTCTCCAATCCAGCATGGTTCAGTGGTCATGGAGATCTGACTGGTGTCAACACTGGCTCCTTTCCAGTGCCGAGCCAGCACATTGTTTTTATGAACCTTTGGAAATTAATTTTGTTTGAAATGTATGTGTGGTGTGCCTGCAAGAGTATCATACTGTCTTCAGGTCATTGCAGACCTTAGCAACTCTAGGGTAAGCCTATCATGGGGTTTTCTTGGCAAGATTTGTTCAGGGGGGAGTTGGTTTGCCTCTGAGGCTTAGGGCCCTTCTACACTACACTAAAATGCAAGTGGAAGTGGGTTAAAATAACCTGCTTTTGCTTGCATTCTAGTCTCCACCCCCAACCCAAAACCTAGGTTTTCTATCCCGACTGAAATCAGGATGGCAAGAAAGTACCCTGAAGCTCCAAATTTCTTCCCTAAAACTTACTGAAAAGGGTTCCTAGCAACCATGGAGCTTCTCCTCGTGTGCACCTCAGTGGAGGAAATAACGCCTGAGAAGATGGGAGGGGTGGGAAGGAAAATCCCCCCTCCTGGACTCCTCACACATCATTTTTCCCACTCAAGAGAAGGCGAGGAGAGGCTCCATGGCTGCCAGAGACCCTTTTCAGTATGTTTTAGGGGGGAAATTGGGGGTTGGGGGGAGGGGGAGCTCCCTCTTGTACCTTTGGGATCCAAAAGCCCAAAAGTGCGACATGTGTGGATTTACCCCCTGGAAATGTGTGACATGCCCTGAGAGTCAATTCACACAGGCCCAATACCTCATTAGACCTGTATCTTTCATAAAGATTTACATCTAATGAGGTATTTAATTAATGCAAAGTAAACTAGGGAAACCCAGTTTACTTAGCATTAGTTCGCTTTTACTGGAAGCATTGTTTGGACATCTCTGCTAAAAGCGAGGCAGGTCCCAAATTAACGGCCTATCTGGAAGAGCCCTTAGAAGGCATGACTTTTCCAAGGTCATCCAGTTAGTTTCCATAGCCAAGTGGGGATTTAAACCCTGATCTCCAAAGTCATAGTCTAATGCTGAAACCACTAGATTACAATGGCTCTCAACTTCAAAATGTACAAAGTTTTAATTGGCTATAGTTTTAAAAGTTATTATGTTTTACCTCATTTAAATTATTTATGATTTTAATCTAGACATGTCTTAAATTGTTTATATTGTATGACACCCCAGAACTCTCATTGTAAAGGGTGGGCTATAAATATTTTAATAGATAAATAAATGCTGGCTGAGCAGTTCTGAGCGTTCTACTCCATCCATACTTCCTAAAAATAATAACTTTTCCAAGTTTTGTTCATAGGTCCTGTATTAATCATGTGGACTGGTCATCTCCCTCTCTCTCTCTCTCTCTCTCTCTCCTCTCCCTCCCTCTCTCTCCCTCTCTCTCTCTCTCTCATATATATATATATATATATATATATATATATCACGAAGGTCATAGCTATAAGTAGCATTTCACTGCATACATTCCTTCTAAGGAGCTGCCTAACCGTATTCAGATTCACAGAGAATGAAGTTAATGCAGAGAGACATATTTTGTATCTGTGTCACATACATGACACTCCGATAAGGTAAGGTGCTTTCAGATTCTATGCTGAATGTCAAGTATGCAGTACAGAAACACACAAGATTATAGGGATAAACTTCACAACATTAATATGCAACTTTTTGTCTGTATTCTTAAAATAATATTCCAGAGTTAATATCATCTCATGCAGTGAAAGTTACTAGTCTGTGAGGACAAATAAAGTTTTGGAATGACATTTTGAAGTAGAGGTCTATAACAGATTTCTCCCAATCTTGTAGCTGTATTGGACCACAACATCTATCACTTCAGGCATGCTGAAGGTGATGGGATTTATAGCCCAACAACCTACAGGTTGCCAAATTAGCTTATTGTAAGGACTCTGGATGTTGAGCCTGTACTGACTTATGGCAGAATACTTGCTTTGACAAAGGGGACTCCATATTAAATCTCTACCATTGCCAGCTAGGACTATAAGAACCCACTTCCTGAATTCTCGAGAAATGCCACCAGTGTTGACAATATTGAGCTTATAAGATGGTGCAATGCAATGGTCCAACATATTAAAAGGAAACTTCGAATGGTCCTCAGTATAGTTGACTTGGAGTCAACAGTACCACACAGCTCAGTGACAGATCTCTGTATCATTTTTACAAATCCTATCAACCCTGGCCAGGATAGCCAGTGGGGAGGAATTCTTAAGTTGTAATTCAAAAACATATGGAGGGCTTCTGGTTTAAATCTCACCATGTCAGCACTTCATAATGCATTGGCAAGACTTGGACTCGAGCTTTCACATGTGGTATCATATTGTGTTGTATATTGTGAACTTGAATGCAGCTCCTCAAGCCTTAATTGCAGCTAATACTCAACTGTTGTCCTGGTTTCAGGTGTAATTCAACTATACTTTTAATGAGCAAGCTCAATTACATATAAATACAGGCATACCTCAGTTAATGTAGATGTGTTGTAGCACTGCCCTTTTAACAGAAAAAGTGGAAAGAGCCACAGAATCATAGAATCTCAGCTGGGAGAGCAAAGGCCATCTAAATCAACCTTCTACCATGCAGGAATACATTGTTAAATCATTTGTGTAAGGACTCCTGAAATATACCCAATTCAACCTCTATTTAAAGACTTCCAACGTATACTGCCTTCCCAGGCAATCTGTTTCATTGTCTAACCACTCTTATAGCAAAGTTCTTCCACATGTTTAAGTGGATTCTCTTTACTTGTAAGCTGAATCAATTGGTTTGTAGTCTCTGCAGTAGCAGAAAACAACCCTGCTCCATCTCCTTTCAAATATTTAAATATTGCTATCATGTCCCCTCTTAACTCTCTCTTCTCAAGCTAAACATACTGAGCTCCCTAAGCCATTCCTCACAGGACTTGGCTTCCAGACCTTTGATCATTTTGGTTGTCCTCCTCTGCACAAGTAGCTTTACAAACTAAGGCTTCAACTTGCTTCCCCTATCCCCTGCCTTCCTTCTTCCCAAGCCTCCTTCCTTTTATGCTGTGACTTCTCAGTGTTACAGTCTTCAAGGCAGAGGCTTATTATTGATTTTTGTTGGCTGCTCCAGGAACCTTTTTCTCGGAGCAGGCATGAGGTCAATGGTTATTTGTTTCTTTATTTAATTTTTAATCTGCCTGTTGGCCTATATGTCTCAAAAGGTTAACCTTCAAGGTGTCTACCAATAATAATTTTCAAATGAAAACAAATACTTCTGAAATGTTTAAAAAACTAATATAAAAATAAGGTTGACATGGAATTGTTTTAATGACGATGTGGTTTTATGCTGAGTTTTTATGTATTTTAATATGTTGTTGTAGGTGTTTTCAAATTGTATAGCATTGAATTTTTGCTGTTATGCCGGTCTGAGTCCCTCGATAGAGGTGAGAAGGTCAGGGTACAAAAGTTTTAAATAAATACACAAATAAATAAATAAATAAATGTCTGCATACAAAATCAAATCAAACAAACAAACAAAAAAGCCACCCAGCTGATCAGGAAAACTTTCTACAAAAGCCCAAGTATGATGCCAAAGACCTATCTGACAAGAATGGATGGAAGGACAACAAAGAGGTGGCCTTCCTAGCCTCCTGTGGCAGGACTTTCCAGAGGTTGGGAGCCACCAAGAAAGTTTTGTCTTGCACTCCAATATATCACAAATGTGAGACATGGGATGGCAGGCGATCAGGGAAAAGAAATGCCAGTTTATTATATTGTGGAGCCAGTGCAACCCCCCCCCCCATCCCCAACCAAAGACATTTAGTTCATCAAGATACTTCAAATAATAATAATAATAGTAATAATAATAATAATACATTTCCCACAGCACCAAAGTTGTGAATGCTAAAGTGCTAGAGGCTCTGGAATGGGGACCCGCAGTAGCTCTAACCTACAATCGCTATCAAATCCAACCCTTTAATAAAATGTATCGATTTGATTGTTTTTGTATAACTTGTATCTTTTATGTATTGTGACAAATTGTATAAATTGTGTCAAATGAAATGTATCAGAATGAAGGCTGCTATCTCTCCACGCCCCCTATTTGCATAATCCCTTGGGAAAGGAAATCACAGCCAAGGTACTTCTAGATATTTCCCAAGCCTTTGTGTGTGTGTGTGTGCGCGCGTGCAGATAGATGGTCCTCTTTGGACCTTATCACATGGACCTTGAGAAGCATTGGAGATTACCTGTTTATCAAAGGGAATCACGCTGTTAGATCCCCAATCATCCTGTTTCATGTTCTGTCTTGCACATGTTTCTCTCTTCAGATAATAATAATAATAATAACAACAACAACAACAACTTTATTCTTCTATCCTGCCATCATGTCCCCGAAGGAACTTGGGATGGCTTACATGGAGACTAAGCCCAGTCAACAAAATTAAAATATAGCACAGTAAAATGCATTGCATTACAAAACATTTTTAAAAAACATACAAAACATCATAAAAACATAAACCATCAACAATCAGTATTTCCCCTGCTGTTGCTTGGGTCAGAACCATCGCATGGGATAATTTTTTTCCCTGCCCGCTCTATTATTTTCTTTTTCAAATTGGAGAACACTTCAATATTGAAAGCTAGGCTTACCATGGACCTCATCCCATTTGGGGGAGAGCAGGGGAATTTTAAACCCCTTTGCCATTATAAGTCTTTCCCATGCCTTCTTTCTCTCGAATATACCAGTGTAATTATAAACCACTTTGCCATGATTCACTCTTGCAAAGCTTTGCTTCCCTTCATTATACCAGTATAATTATAAACCACTTTCCCTAGATTACTATTAAGGAGAAAATGCAGTAGAAGCAAAGTGTTATAGAACACCCATTCCTCCACATCACTGAAACCAGGCATGTAGCCAGGGGGGGCTAAGGGGGCTACAGCCCCCCCCCCCCGAAATTCTCAGGGTGGTCCGCGAAAAGGCCTTACTGGTACATTATTTAAACTGTTATGTTTATTCATATCATGATCTGATCACCATGCTCATTATATCCCACATTAATGGGGTTATTGGGATAACAATACAAAAGATTTGCTAGGGTAGACCCTCTTCCACCCAGTCTCAGCCCCCCCCCCCCGAACCAAACTCAGCCCCCTCCAAAACAAAATCCTGGCTACGGCCCTGACTGAAACAATTCAACATGGGTGAATCTGTCAGATCCCATCCCATATGTTTTTGGCACATTTGAAATAGAATATTATGCATCCTTGGCTCCTGAGATGATCTCTGATCATCTTCTCCTCACTCTCTTTTTTGAGACTTTTTTTTAACGTTTACATTACAGAGCTTGACGGTTGCAGACAGGAAGTCTGGGGGGCGGGGGTGTTGTCGGATAAAGTTCTTTGTCACCAATGTAAGCTTGTGATGTTTGTTCATTCAGCTTGAAGCTGAAAGTCTGGTGATGTTGTGGAAGAGGGGACTCAGCAAATATGAATAGTGTTCCCTCACTTGTCGTGGGTGTTCCATTCCAGGACCACCTGCGATAAGTGAAAATCCGCAAAGCAGGGACACTCCGCCCACTCAGTGGCAGCCTCCTCCTCCATGCTGCCACCAAGTCCTCAGTCTGGGACCTCAGCCCAGCCTGGCAGTGCCATCAACGGTGCCCAAAGGGCCTCTAAGGAAGGTGCGAGGAGCAACAAAGGCAGTGAGGAGGAGGCCGCTGCTGAAGAGCCCGGAGACAAGCCCCAGTGTAAGGCCCAGCACCTCACTCCTCCTCGCCTCCTCCTGTTCCTCGTCCTCCTCGTGGCTCCCCGGGGGGGGGGGGGAACCCATGAAACATCAAGTTCGCAATAAGCGAACCGCAAAGTAGCAAAGGAACACTGTACATTGATGCTCTATACAAGCAACTAAGTCCTTCATTGTCTGGAATCATCACCTTTATTTTTTGGATCTTGCACCTTTTGTCTCACACAGAACTGGACATTTGAGTTAATCAAGAATTCCTCAGCATATCCACGCCACCATTTCCTGATCTGATTTAGCAGATGCTCACCAAGCACAGACCTCTTAACTGCAGTCCTAGCTGAAATCACTACAATTAGGGAGCTGTAGTTAACTGAAAAGTAAATAATTAACTGCCCAGTTCCTCCCAGCATTGAGAGACAAAACAGTCCACTTCTTTGTCATCCTCTTTCTCCTCCTCTTTTTTTACCTCCTCCTCTTTTTCCTCTTCCTTTCTCATTCTCCTCCTCTCCATCCTTCTTCTTCTTCCTTCTCCTCTTCTCCTTTATCCCCCTTCTCCTTGTCTTCTTCTGCTGCTGCTGCTGCTTCTGCCTCCTCCTTTTCTTATTCTTCCTATTATTATCATATTTTTTCAAGGATTGGGATCCAGCTTAAGAAGAAATACAGTTTAAAACATATATAAAGTAGACATTAAAATAGAATTCGACTAATTAAATTATTAAAAACAATTCAATTTAAATAGTTCCAGAATCCATGGGCAGCTACCCAGAAGACTATCTCACATCCCCAACAACCATGCTTGCGATGATGGTGTAATTGAGAAAAGGACCTCTCCTATCTCAGAGCTCAGACTGGCTCATAAAGGGAGATACAATTTGGCAAGCATGATTAAAAAGAGGCATAGCTAAAAATTCAATACCTTAAATGCACCAGTCTTTTCCTTATAAGAAAGGCCTTGCAGACAAGTAATAAGCGAAGAAAAAATCTATTTTAATATATGTGCAAAATGGCAGCAAACATCTAATCATCTAAAAGATTGAGGACTGTATTCCCAGAGCAGAGGGCACGGCTTCCGCATAGCCTCCAGGCCAGACACCTCTCTTGTTGAGAAATTAAGCTTTTCTTTTCTTTTTCCTTCCCCTGAAGTCAACTCTCACAATTAAAAGAGAAAGCATTGGCTGGGCTGGTCTGGAGGAAACGTTTGATTAAGCACAGTATCATTATAGATTGCATCTTGTTACCATAGAAACTTTAGCCAAGAAAGGATTGGTTCAGACTCTTTTTTAACCCTTAAGAGGTGGAATTTTGCCACTAAACATAGTGAAGTTTCTGACAACATAATTACTCGGCATAGTTCTATTCCATTAACTGGATTTAATGCATGTGTTGAAAAACTGAAATGCAGATAAGATTTCACAGGACTGCAAAGGTGTTTTTTATTTTTAAAAATGTTTTTGTTTTTAATTACAGTACATATTGTTTGATCGAGACACTCATTGTTGGTCCTTTTGTTTACCAGCAACATCCCAGGAGAGACATGTTAACATATAACATTTGTAATAGCAATATAAAATAATGGTGAGGCTGGGGCGAAGGCAGACAAGAGGTAATGTGATTCTCCTAAGATCAGCCAGCCCGAATAGCTATAATTTTGATTGTCATTTTATAGAAGGTCAAGCATGAACTTGACACTGTGAAACAATAGTGAAAACAGGTTCATGGGCTCTTTTAGTTCAGCTTGATTTAAATTGTAGTATTTTGACCTAAACAGCTTTATGCATCACCTCCTGAGTCAACCAGAAACTATTTCCCTGTGGCATTAACAGGAGATTTTCTTCATTATTAAATGTGTTAGGTGGAGATGAGGAGTCCTAGCGCATTCAGACTGGCATTTTGTTAATATGCACACACTAAGCATGCATCTACATTCTGGAACAAATGTAGTTTGACACCACATTTACTGTCATAGTTTAATGTTACAAAATCATAGAGTTGGAAGAGACCTCATGGGCCATCCAGTCCAACTCCTTGCCAAGAAGCAAGAAAATCTCATTCAAAGCATCCCCGACAGATGGCCACCCAGCCTCTGTTTAAAAGCCTCCAAAGAAGGAGCCTCTACCACACCCTGGGGCAGAGAGTTCCACTGCTGAACAGATCTCAAAATTAGGAAGTTCTTTCTCATGTTCAGATGGAATTTCCTTTGCTGTTATTTGAAGCCATTTTTCTATAGCCTACTCTCCAGGACAACAGAAAACAAGCATGCTCCCTCCTCCCTATGACTTCCCCTCACATATTTATTTATGCATGGCCATCATGTCTCCTCTCAGCCTTCCAATCTGCAGGATAAACATGCCCAGCTCTTTAAGCCAGTTCTCATATGGCTTGCTCTCCAGACCCTTGATCATTTTAGTCGCCCTCGTCTGGACACATTCCAGATTGTCAATATCTCCCTTCAATTGTGGTGCCCAGAATTGGACACAGTATTCCAGGTGTGGTCTAACCAGGGCAGAATAGAGGAGTAGCATGACTGCTAAAAAGTGTGGATGTTCCCTTGAAATATAATTCCCAGGAAGCCATAACAGTTAAAGTGGTATCAAACTGCATTAATTCTTCAGTGTAAAATGCATCTTGAGACACTTAACCCCAACACTAACTTATTAGTCAACAGTTGCCGCAGTCAACCACTCGTAAAATCCAGCTGGTGCAGAATGCAGCCGCCAGACTCCTCACCGGGACACCACTGAGATGCCATATCGCGCCATCTCTGCAGCGCCTGCACTGGCTGCCAGTCGAGCTCAGAGCCATCCACAAGATCCTGTCGCTTACCTTTAAGGCCCTCCATGGTGCCGGCCCAGCTTATTTAAAAGACCGCTTGTCCGAACCAGCTCATTTAAGGTCGCGCTCAGGAAACAGGGACCTTCTCCGCATCCCAGGTGTGAGTGAGGCCCGCCTCGACACCACGAGACGGAGAGCTTTTTCCATCGCGGCCCCTGTCCTTTGGAACTTGATGCCGGCGGATCAGAGAGCTATCCGGGACATGCCCCAGTTCCTGACCGCACTGAAGACCTGGCTCTTCCGAAAGGCTTATGGCTAAGGACACCTCCCAGACTTAGCCTGAGCTACTGAATTCTTTTATGTGTTTTTGTGTGTAAGTCGCCCGGAGCACTGACGTGAAGGGCGACTCATAAATAATAAAATCAATCAATCAATCAATCAATCAATTACATGTATATTTCTGAATAAGTTTTTGACTATCTCCTTCAGAGGAATCAACACTTTGAAAAACTAGAAACAAACAAATCTGTTGATCATTGTCTCCAAATTCCTTTTTCCTTTGTGTAACTTCTTTTAAAAAGGAATTAATTTCTTTTCACTAGTTAAACTTTCACTAAACTCAGTAAGCGCTCAACCTACAAAGACCACTTGAAGGTATCTTCCAAAATACATCTACAGTTTTTCTTTCACCAATCTCCACTTCCCTTATGATGTCCATTCTGATGGCCAGAGTTTCAGATCTATGCTTTCTGACAGGCTGAGGCTCACTGGAGAGACAAGCTTAGTTCTTCTCCCTTTTTTCCTCTGCTTCATTGTTCATGCATGCTCAGAGAGAACTAACACTGGCTGTCATCTAGGTCCTAAAGATTAGGAGTATGTCAGGGAAGAAAAGGTAGGAACATTAATACTGAATGTTACGGTATTCAGCCCTCAGATGCCACTGTCTTGATCAGTAAATTTTATTGTCGTTGTCTAATATGTGAACCAGTGTCATTTAAAATAACAAATTCTTCCTGTAAGTAATTGGACATATTTCCAAGAGTGCATAAAAATTAAGGAAAAGGTTTTCCCCAGACATTAAGTCCAGTCATGTCCCACTTGGTGTGTGTGTGTGGGGGGGGGGGTGTTCATCTCCATTTCTAAGTTGAAGACCCAGTGTTGTCCATAGACACCTCCAAGGTCATGTGGCCGGCATGACTGCATCGAGCGCTGTTATCTTCCCACAAAAGCAGTACCTATTGATCTACTTACATTTGCATGTTTTTGAACTGTTAGGTTGACAGAAGCTAGGGCAAACAGCAGGAGCTCATGCCACTCCCCAGATTCACACCTGCGATTTTTCAGTCTGCAAGTTCAGCAGCTCATTGCTTTAACCCACTGCGCCACCAGGGGCTCCCATTGTATATTTACACTATAGATTGAATGCAGTTTTACACCACTTTAACTGCCATGGCTCAATGCTATGGAATCCTGGGAATTGTAGCTTTACAAGGTCTTTAGCCTTCGCTCCCAAAAGTGCTGGAGCCTCACTAAACTATAAATCCCAGAATTCCACAGGATTGAGCTATGGCAGTTAAAGTGGAGTCAAACTACATCAATTCTACGGTACCTCAAATCTCCAGTCTGTGCCCTAAAGACAAATGGAAAGAGGGAGGAAATATGCTTATCTCTTATTTCTCTCTTGTGGCATAGTACGGATGTGTTTAACATAGGAACAGAGATGTTGTTATTAAGATTCCTTAGGCTACAGTGGGTGCATTTCCTCGTACAAAGAGTTCCAATAGAGCCAATGTGCCTGCTGAGACTTATTTCGAGCCCTGTAACATTTATTGCAATGAATCACTTTAATTTAAAATTAACTGGAGCAAGTACTCACCAGTGCCAGGGAGGTCAACACACAAACTAGCTCAATGTAAATCATTTTCCTCCCATGTAGCTGATTGGCATTCCCAGAGGAGAGGATCTGACAACACTGTGTTAATAATACATCCTCTACGAGAACTTTACAAAGAAAGTAATGTGTCTTGAGTAGCCTGTACCACCCTTCTCTGTACCGTATTATTTAACTTTCAAGCCGGGGATTGGATTAGAAAGTATTGTAGGAACTGCCATAATATAGATTTGGAGACGAGCCTCAGCATTTTGCATCTTTAGATCACATTGGCTGTGAATGGCATGCTTAATTTGCAATGTCTCATAAACTTCAGAGAGAGCATGTGTGATACTATATATGCACGCCACAGGAAACAGAAGTGATTCATTACACTAATGCCCATTATCATGAATATTACACCATTTGAAAGATATATACTCTGTTCCTGAAGCACTTTTGTCAGTGGAAGTACTTGAAAGCTGTCAGGACCATTTCAAACAAATATTCACTGTTTATATAGTCTGAGAGAAGAGCGTGGAACTCATACCATTTCTTATTTTTAAGAACTTGGAAAAGGTATATTTTTGGACCACAACTCACAGAATCTCAGTCAGCTTTGGCAAATTTTCCAAGTTCTTTATTCCATGAACACTGTGCCACAGGGTTCCGTCTTGGGCCTGGTTCTGTTCAACATCTTTATCAATGACTTAGATGAAGTGTTAGAAGGCAGGATCATCGTTTGCAGATGACACCAAATTGGGAGGGATAGCCAATACCCCAGAAAATATGAGTAGAATTCAAAACGATCTTAACAGATTAGAGAGATGGGCCAAAACTAACAACATGAAGTTCAGCAAGGACAAATGCAAGATACTCCACTTAGTAAGAAAAAAGATCTTGGAGTCCTCGTGGACAACAAGTTAAACATGAGCCAACAATGTGATGCGGCGCCAAAAAAAGCCAATTGGATTTTGGCCTGCATAAATAGTAGTATATTGTCTAGATCCAGGGAAGTCATGCTACTCCTCTATTCTACCTTAGTCAGACCACCCCTGGAATACTGTGTCCAATTCTGGGCATTGTAATTGAAGGGAGTTCTTGGAAAGCTGGGATGTGTCCAGCTGCATGCAATCCAGTCACACCATGTTAATGTGAGATTCCTCACTTCTTTGGCAGCATCACAGGTCCTTTATTATTAATTTGTTTGTTTGTTTGTTTGTTTATTTACCCTATTTATACCCTGTCTTTCTCTACTCCGAAGGACTCAAGGCGGCTTGCACAAATGGGATGGTGAATGGTGCTACATCTGCCTTAGAGCCCTGTTCTGGCATCCTCAGATGACAGAAAGCCTTCAGGGATAGTACTTTAATGATATTGGTGAAATGGAAGCTGCTATCAGAAACTAATCCACAAAGTATGCAAAATAGTTTTTCCAAAGTGCATTTCATGAGCGAGTCCAAAGGTGGCACAAATGAATCGTCACTGGTAGAGATTATTTTGAATAGGACCATGTTGTAGACATGCACATGTTGATTGTTGCATATGTCTAGCATTGTTCATAGAAAGGTTATGACCTGACAGGCACTACTATTAGTATGACCACTCATATATGTTTTTAGTGGTACAATATGTCATAATTGTTGTAAAGTTTTATATTTATATGGGTGATGTTTATGAGTTATAATTAATATGCTTACTGGGATTTATTTTTCTTCTATGTATTGTGATTTGCCTTTATTTGATTTATTTGTTTTGATTTAACCTTTTTCTGGATTGTAAGTATAACTGATATTATGTACATTGTTTCCTCTTGTTCTAAGCTGCCCCGAGTCCCCTTGGGGAGACTGGGCAGGATATAAATAAAGCATTATTATTATTATTATTATTGCCTACTACTTTTAGAAGTCACTATGTAGCTAAATTCATGACAGCAGGGGCATGATAAAGATAAATTGGGAGTGGAGGTAGAATGAGGCTTCTAGTTTTCATGACTACAATCCAAGGACTAGTAGTAATAGCAGTGTTTTTTTGTAGTAACACCACTTTGAAAGAGGAGGTTAATAATATATAAATTCTATTTCTTTTAATGTTTAATTCCACCATTCACAGAGATCAAAGAAATTCTGTTGAAGAAGAAAACAAAATAAGCTTCTTATGTCACTGTTTATCATTCCAGATTGAGTTCTCATTCGGCTTTGAAATACATTCTTATCACTTCACTAATGCATATGCAGCACAATCATTTGTTCAATTTATCATATTTATTGAGAATACAGAGGAAATATAATTATCCCCCCAAAAAGGATAAAATCCAAAGAGTGACCTCAGAAGAGGTCCTTCCCTCAAACCCATCATCATTACAAATGCAGTTGGTGGGGATTCCCCTAAATTTTGGAAATCCCTTCCAAGGGAAATTGCCTTTTGATGATTGATGCCTCTAGACCAGAGGTGTCAAACTCATTTTCAGCCTTTTGGTTGCCGTCAAAGGGCCACTGAATTCATGGACGGAGAATCTGTGGATACAGAGGGCCAACTATACAGTATATTCTTTTTGCATCATGGTCAATGCTATTTAGTTTTTAACCAGTTTGTGCCACCATATCTTATTGAACGACACCTTCCATCACTTTTGATTATCTGCCATGTGGACTGGGGAAAATGAGAATTTCAATACAACAGCACTTGCAGCTCTGAGGCTGGGGAAAGGTCAAAGTTAGACATTCTGTCCACAAACCTTGGATCTGCATCCAAATCCCACCCTCCTGACAAAACAAAACAAACTGCAGCCTTCCAGATGTTACTCCATCACAACTCCCATCTGTTATAAACATGATGTCTAATGATGAGGAATACAGGAGTTGTAGTCCAGCATCTGGAGGGCCACATAAAATGACATAGCAGGCCAGATTTGGCTTGCAGGCTTTGAACTCGACAGATGTGACATGGAGGGCCCTTCCATACTTAATTAAAACCCGAGAGAAAGCGGGTTTAAAAAAAAACCTGCTTGCTCCAAGGTTTTACTCCCCTCCCCCCTTATAATCCTCAGGGAGGTGGCTAGATGCCATCCTGGATCAACCAATTGGTTGATCCAGGATGGCATCCAGCCACCCCTCCCAGCCCCCTATTCTCCCCCCCCCCAAAACTTAACAGAGGGGTCTGCTGCCAATGCAGTCTTCTCTGCACGGTCCTCATGACACTTGAGAAGGTCTGTATCTGTTGAGGTGTTTTATTAATCCAGAATAAACCGAGAAAACTCAGTTTTCTTTGGATTAATCTGGGTTTACCTGCAGTGTTGTTTGGATACTTCAGTTAAACCCGTTCAGTTAAACCTATCACGAGTTTGGGACATGTGTAGAAGGGCCCAAAGTTTGGAAAACCTTTTCCAGGGAGGCCAGAACATCCCTCTCCTTGCTGTCCTTCCATCACTGGCAAAGACCTTTTAAATTTCATATGTTGTGCTGAAAGGGAAGGCTGCACTTCTGGCCCTGAGTCCCAATAGGCAGTGGTATCTCATTCCCTTTCTAAGCACCTCAATGGAAATGTGAGGAAGTGCTGTAATAATGAATGCTGAAACAAAATTAGCACTTTAAAAATCCTTAAATGCTTTGTTCTGAAGGGTTCCTTAAATGGGATATTACTCAGAACTGAAGAGTGTAAGTTTATTTGAAGGAGAGATGAAAAACCAAACAATGAGGATTAGATGGCACTTTAGTTCACCTTCACTCCAAAATAGATATTATCTTTTTTGCACTAATGCTTTATTTAAATACCAGCATTTCTTTCTTAAGCCATCATTGCTCAAGAATTGCTCCCACTGTTTTTCCACATAGGCTTCCCAGCAGTTACTTTACAGTAAGGCTTTGAAGCACAACTTTGACCTCTTCCATAATCACATTTGTCCCTGGGAATAAAGAAAGATCACACTTACTCAAAAAGAAAAATAACAAGGGTAGCAGTGTTAGTTTTGGGGGGGGGGGGGACACCCAGACTCTCTACTGACGTAAAACTTATATTTGATTAATCAACATCCATAAAATTATGACCAAGCTTTCAAAACTTTCTTCATTAGTTGCGATGTTATAAAATCAGTGATGGCCAGGGTAGGATTTTTTTCCCTTTTGCCTGCATCCTCTCCTACAAAATTGTTAAAATTGGCAAAAAAGGGAATGTTAAAAATACATAAACGATGCAGGGAAATGGCTGCAACTCATTATAGATAAAGACATTGTATGGGAACATTTATTACTTCTGAGAAACTGCAGGTAGTACAAAATGCATCAGCGAGACTGCTCACTGGAATTCCATTCAGGTATCATATTATACCTGTTTTGAAGGAATTGCATTGGCTGCCAGTACATTTTCATTCTGAATTCAAAGGGCTGGCAATAATAGTTAAAGGCCAGATTGGTATCTTGATAACTAGGGGAACCTTTCTCTCTGTATCTGCCTGTCTGAAAACTAAGCTCTATGGCAGAGACCCTCCTCTATGGGTCGTCATAGGGGAAAACATTGAGGATGGATGTAGAGAAAAGGCCTTTTCTGCAGTTACACCACAGTTGTGGAAGAAGGGAGACCAGGATAGGTGTTCTTTTGCACATTCCCTCACTTTCAGGGGGGGATGGGATGGGCCTGAGGAGGGTGGGAGGGTGCAAATATTTGCTTGCATATTCACTTACCTGTTTGATTAGGCTGGGGAGAAGAGGATGAGGAAAGGCAGGCAGATGACGTGGGGAGAGGGGGGGAGCTCCAGGGTAGATGGAGGGAGTAGGGTAGGGAGGGGAGGAGGAGAGAGCCTAGATGGATTTGTATGTGGTTTATGGACTGTCTGCAAAGAGTGCGAATCAACCTGGAAGAACTAGCAAGTGGAATTGTTGGACATCTTTCAAAAATGTTGTTGGACATCTTTCAAAAATGATTTTGGTGCTAGAATAGATCTTCATCAATTGTGAAGATGAAACCAAACCAGAGGTGGGGAGAGGGTTGAGCTAGTTCAGGATTCAAGATGAACATAAGAGATTTTATAACTGTGCCAAAACAACAAATGAAATCAATTCAAAATTCAACATTTAAGCATGAAAACCCATATGCACAAACACAGGCTGGCACCTGTTTTGAGATGCTAAGACCTTTGGGAAGTCTTATGACCTCATCAGATGGCCAGCAGCAGGAGGAGGTGGCACTACGCTTCGCTGCGGGCATGGGGAACCTGGCGCTTCATACCTCGCATTGCCCACATTGCTGGTGATCACATGGGAGGAAGTTTGAGTGTGTATGGTGAGCACAGCGTCTCCCGTCCCCATAGATTATAGCAACACGGAAAGCCTCCCATGAGAACAGTTCTACCCTCCTTCACCCACGGAGTCAGCACAACGTTATCTGATGGGAGCCAGCCAGCTCCATGGGTGACCAGGGCTAGATCGGCATATGCCGTTCATTTTAGCCCCATATGGTGAGGTCGTAAGTACACCATAACCTGCAGAGTATAATACAGCAACAAAAAATAATGTAATTCTAGGATATATCAACAGAAGTATGTTGCACAGCCTTTGGAAAGTTACTGCTGCTGTTTGCTGTCAACATCTTCAACTTAAAATGGCGCCAGGAGACCCAATCATCAACAGCCCTGCATCATGGCTTCTTTTATTGAGCCAATCAGTTTTTATTGTGATCTTCCTCTTTTTCCACTCCTTCCAATTTATCAGGCATTATTGTCTTTTCCAATGAGTCCTGTTGTCTTATTATGTAAACTGCTACTTTAGTCGGCTCTGATCAGAACTTTCTGGGAATATTGTGTCTAGTTCTGGGTATCACAGTTTAAGAAAAGTGCCTACAAATTAGAAGATTTCTGAAGAATAAGAGTCATATGATGGCCATTTTGAAATTGGCTGTCATGTGGGAGATAAGAAAGCTTGTTTTCTGCTGCTCCAGAGGACAAGATTCAAGCTAATGCTTTCAAATGAGAATAAAGGAGATTCTGGGTGTAGCTAGACTGATTGTAAAGCCCCAGAATTAACATGGAAGGCAGCAGTTGCTACTGAGATCACCTTGACCAGCATTTCTCAACCTGGGGGTCAGGACCGCTGGGGGGGGGTTGCGAGGGGGTGTCAGAGGGGTCACCAAAGACCTTCAGAAAACACAGTATTTGCTGTTGGTCATGGAGGTTCTGTGTGGGAAGTTTGGCCCAATTCTATCATTGGTGAGGTTCAGAATGCTCTTTGATTTATGTGAACTATAAATCCCAGTAACTGCAACTCCCAAATGTCAAGGTCTATTTTCCTCAAACTCCACCAGTGTTCACATTTGGGCATATTGAATATTCGTGCCCAGTTTGGTCCCAATCCATCATTGTTTGAGTTCACAGTGCTCTCTGGATGTAGGTGAACTACAACTCCAAAACACAAGGTCAATGCCCACCAAACCCTTCCAGCATTTTCTGTTGGTCAGGGGAGTTCTGTGTGAGAAGTTTGGTTCAATTCCATCACTGGTGAAGTTCAGAATGCCCTTTGATTATATGTTAACTATAAATCCCAAGAACTACAACTCCCAAATGACAAAATGAATACCTTCCCCAATCCCACCAATATTCAAATTTGGGCGTATCGGGTATTTGTCGGGTCACGACATTAGGAAGGTTGAGAACCACTGACTTAGACTAAAAATTTGTGCTTGTTCTTTCCTAATTAATATGGGGTTAAAATAAACTGTCGTGGGGAACTAGCATAAAAATATCTGATCATACTGGGAGCTGACAGAAAATATTCTGGAATAAACAAAGTGTATTGATCTCCAAAATGAAATCAGAAACAAGAAGATCAAAATCTAGGACTTTTCAATCTGTATGGGCACACTCACACACTAAACATAAGGAAGAACACCCGGATAGTAAGAGTTTTTCATCAGTTGAACAGATTGTCACAGAAAATAAAGAAACCCCACCCTGCAGCTTATACAATTTCTAAAATAAAGAACTCCAGATATTTCCCACTCTCTCAAAAATAAGCAATACTTTAGTTATAAATCTGTATCTTAACTCTCTGATTTAATCTTAAACGTAATGCCTTTTGTTGTCTTTAACTCTGAAATTATTTGCATCTTAACTTTAGCCACTGTAATGCACTATAAATGGTTTGTTGTAATAATAATATTGCTACCGTAATAAATTGGGCGAAAGTCATCCTGTATTTTCAGGTTTTCTTTAATCCTTGTGGTGCATTTTAAATATGTAGCAGAGACATTTATATTTACCACTATTTATAGCTCCTTGTAGCTGGTATTTTTCATAATGCTCTAAGTTTATGAAGCAGAGCGGTACTTAAACTACTGTGACTGATGTATTTTCACAATAATTCCATTGCAAGATAGCCAGTCTCAAAGAGATTCCCTGTCAGCTCTTCGGCAAATAGAAAATCTCTTGAGCCTGAAACAGGAGATCTTTTTCACAAGGCAAAACATTGCAAAGGGCATTCAGCTAAATTTTCTTATGCAAAAAGCAATGAAATGTGTATAAAAGTTAGCTCTCTTTATCCACAGGTTCGCATGAATGGATTCAATCATCCACAGCTTGAAAAAATGGGTTTTTTTAATTCCAAAAAGTAAAGGCTTGATTTTGCCAATGTAAATAAGGGCATCATTTACCTCACCACTGTGTATAAAGGGACTTGAGCATTCACAGATTTCAGTATCTACGGGGCATCCTCGAACAAAAACACGACAGATACCAAGGACCCACTGTATTTGGAGATATAATCCAAAATACTAGAGAGGCATTACTCACGAAGTACCTCACGGCAGCGTTTGACACAGTCGACCACAATCTTTTGATCCACCGCCTGGCCATGGCTGGAGTGAGGGGGACAGCCTTGAAATGGCTGACCTTCTTCCTCCACCATCGGTCTCAGCGAGTGAGGAGGGGCGAGGTGGTCTCCGAGGGCTCCCCATTAGTTTGTGGAGTCCCTCAGGGGGCCATTCTCTCCCCCTTGTTATTTAACATCTACATGCAGCCGCTTGCACAGCTGGTACGGAGTTTTGGGCTTGAGTGCCATCAGTACGCTGATGACACCCAGCTCATTCTGAAAATGGAGGGCAGACCTGGATCCGTCCCCGATAATTTCCAACATTGCCTCGAAGCCGTTACTGGATGGCTGCGAGCCAGTAGGTTGAGGGTGAATCCAGTGAAGACGGAGATCTTGTGGTTAGGTCATCCAGGTGATGGGGATGTCCAGCTTCCGACCCTGGACGGTGTGGCGTTATGCCCATCGCTTTCTGTAAAGAGCTTGGGAGTTCATTTGGACTCCCAACTGACCATGGAGACCCAGGTCTCCATGGTCAGTAAATCTGCTTTTTTCCATCTCAGACAGGCAAGGTGGCTGGCCCCCTATCTATCCCATAACGACCTGGCCACGGTGATCCAAGCCACGGTCATCTCGAGACTGGATTACTGTAATGCCCTCTACGTTGGCCTTCCTCTGTCGGTGACCCGGAAGCTCAAGCTGGTGCAGAACACTGCTGCCCGACTCCTGTCTGGCACGCCAGCTGGATGTCACATAACACCTACTTTGCAGGATCTGCACTGGCTCTCAATTGAGCACCGGATCACCTTCAAAGTGTTGGTACTTACCTTTAAGGCCCTGCACGGCCTGGGGCCAGCGTATCTAAGGGACCATCTCTCCCCATATTGCCCTACGGGATCACTGCGGTTGGAAGGTACCAATCTACTAGACATTCCATCTGCGAAATCAGCTAAATTAACGGCAACTCGTAGGAGGGCGTTTTCCGTGATTGCGCCCACACTGTGGAACGCCCTCCCAGCCGAAACGCGCACCATCCAGGATCTCCTGCCTTTCAGGTGGGCTTGCAAGACCTATTTATTCCAACAGGCTTTTGGCCTATAGGTCCTACTATGCATAACCTGCCATGCTGGTAATTTTCTATCTGTTGTGCCTGTATTCTTTGCATCAGGCTTTTAATTCTGTTGTTTAGACTGTGTTGTTTTTGCTGTGTTTTAACCTGTTTTTAACCTGTTTTAATATGTTGTTGTATCTGCGCATGTGAGCCGCCCCGAGCCTCCCGGGAGTGGCGGCATAGAAGCCCGATAAATAAATAAATAAAAGTGGGATCCCAAATACAAATGCTTCATAATATTCTTCCCCAATGTGGTGCTTAACAGATATTTTGGAGAAGACTACCTCACGCCATTTCTGAGAAGTTCTCTAGTAATTTGCCACAATTATATAGCAAACTAGACTCTGAGTCTGAATCCTACCTGCTAGAGTTTATTGTTTCTATTTGCCATCATTGGCTTTTACATACGGTTGTCCTTTGAAAAAGGGATCTCCATGTACCACAGCCTTGGTTGTGTCTTGTAAAGTCAGCACTGTGGCTTTCCTTGATCGATGTGGACTTCTTCTCTCCCTACACCAGGGGTGGGCAAACTACGGCCCCCGGGCTGAATCCGGCCCGGCAGCCAATGCTGTCCGGCCCTTGGCTCCCTCAAGGCTTCGTTGTGAAGAGAGGGAGACGAACTCCCATTGGGGCGGCTGCAAGCGCAAAGAAGCAGGCAGGCAGGCAAGCGGAGGGGAAGGGAAGGGAGGGGGAAGAAGGGGAGGCGCCCCTTCACCCTCCTCCTCCCTTCACTTCCTCCTCGTGCGCTCCCCCAGCCCTCTTGCCTCTGCGCTCTTTCCCTTCTTCTGTTTCCTGTTTCCCTCCCTCTCTCTTTCCCCCTTTAATTCCTTCCCCCTTCCACCACCTGAACGGAAGAGGGAAGGAGAGAGACTGCAGCGATGGAGAGGGGGTGGGGCCAGACCGGGGAAGGGGCGTGGCCAGGGTGGGAAAGGGACAAAGCCGAGGCCGGAGCGTGCGCGTGTGCGTGCGGGGGGCTTCCATTCCCTCCTCTTTGGGCAAATTGAGGATTCATGCCAAGTTTGGTCCTGATCCATCATTATTTGAGTGCACAGTGCTCTCTGGATATAGGAGAACTACAACTCCCAAACTCAAAGTAAATGCCAGCCCAGCAAACCCTTTCAGTACTTCCTGTTGGTCTCATGAGAGTTCAGTGTGCCAGGTTTGGTTCAAGATGGCTGAATGGCCATCTGTGAGGAATGCTTCAATTATGGACAGAATACTGTTTTTAACTTATGTGAATGTATATGATGTATTTTAATGCTAATTGTATTTTAATGCTAACTATTTTAATTTTGACTGTTCTTTGCTTTCTATTATATGTATACTGTGTTTTTGGCATCGAATTGTTGCCGTTGTTATGGCCGCTCTGAGTCCCCCCTCGGGGGTTGAGAAGAACCGGGGTAAAAATGGTGGAAATAAATAAATAAAATGCTTTGATTGTGTTTTTCCCTTATGGCAGAATGAGGTTGGGCTGGATGGCCCTTGGAGGTCTCCTCCTATTCTAGGAACCCATTGTAATTATTATTATCATCATCAGAGGCTGAATGGCCATCTGTGAGGAATGCTCTGATTGTGTTTTTCCCTTATGGCAGAAGGAGGTTGGACTGGATGGCCCTTGGAGGTCTCCTCCTAATTCTAGGAACCTGTTGTTGTTATTATTGTTATTATTATTATTAGCAGAGGCTGAATGAATATTATCATCATCATCATTATTATAATGCTCTCACTGAAATAAATTTCCAAATATTTTGCTTTTATGGCTCTCTGAGTCAAAATGGTTCCTGACCCCTGATATAATGAATCACAAATGATACAAATGTCCACATTTTGTTAACCATTGTTTGGAAACTTTTAGTGAATAAATGTCATTTTTCCTATGACAACCTCATTTTTTCATTGCTCATAACATATACTCTTATCAGTCTTATTAATATATCAAAAACGCAATGTAGTGCCTTTTTATTATTATTAAAGAAATTCAATTGGTGTTATGTAGAATGTAGTTCAGCCTTTAGGTGCGGCCCTCCATAATATTTTTTGGCTCTCGTGTGGCCCCTTGGAAAAAATAATTGCCCACCCCTGCCCTACACCCTTCCATTTCCAGTGTCTTTTCTTGTATTATATTCAGAGGCTGGAGTAGACTCACCAAACTCAATGAAGATTCAGGTCATAGATAAAGCATATTGATTCAATTATTAAATGAGAATTCCACTCTAATAGTTTTAGGCCATTATGAACCCAGGTATCTACCTAGGCAGAATCATGGTGACTATCTTGGGATTTTTCTTGGCACAACTTGTTCAGAAGTTGTTTGTCTTTGCCTTCCTCTGAGGCTGAAAAAGTGTGACTTGCCCAAGATACCTAGTATGTTTCTGTGGCTGAGTGAACATTTGAACCTTGTTCTTCCAGTGTCTCATATTCAAACGAATGTACTATGCTAATTTTCATCATCTGAGTAGATACATCTTTTAAGGAACACCAAACTGAGACTTATAGATTAGTCATTTGACTATGTGTTCTAAAATGCAAGCAGTTAATGTAGGGTGCCCATACCACCCTACACTTGTCCTATTGGAGTTGCAAGATGGCGGCGACCGTGGAGCTCCCTCTGGGTGAGCTCCGGTTGAGCCTGCCAAAAGCTGCTCCCCTGACCGAACCAATACCACAAACCATCTCTGGGAAGATCTTCGTTCGACCTGCGATCACAAGAGGTGGTCTTTGGTGACCCGCAGACCCCAGATGGCTTGATCTGGCTAGGAAAAGCCACATCCCTCTCCGCGTCCCTTCCTTGGAGGACTGATGGCCTGCCGACTCTGTGAAAGGAATGCGGACCTACAACAGGATGTGGCAAACAGCCGGATCGATGGATCGTTCACCCGGTAACGGCTGCTACAGCTTCTTTTTAAAGATTGTTTGGTAGGAGATACCCTACAGTATCGACCCCAACCAGAGGAGCAAATCCGGCCGGCGCCAACACCCCAGCACTGAGTCCACAGGTACTGCCAAGAACCTGTGTCGACCAACCCATTGTGCTGGGGATCGAGGAGCTGATCTGCGACTACAGAAAGTTGCTGGATCACTTTAATAAGTTCAGTGACACTTTGAGATGTATGGGCATCCTCAACCCCCATGATCCCCTGGAGGATCTCGGTTCTGCTTCTGCAGAGGACCCACGGCAAGACCCCCCCCCCCCCGCAGTCCCTGACCTTGACAGGGATCAGTCCTGGGACTTCCTGGTGGGGGACCGTGGGGCTGATCTGGAGAGCTCAGAGAGCGGTGGAGTGAGTGGACCAACCACTGCCGAGGTCAGTGCGGGAGAGCCGGCGGGGGTAACTGCAATCACACAGGGATGGACCCAGACGCCGGCCATTAACATCGAACCCCCACCTGCTTGCCTACCTCCACTGACTACGGTGAGGCCTGACTTAGACCATGTGCCTTTATTGGATTGCTTCCCACGGGGCGAGGACCATCCAGGTCCCCCTGGTTCACTGTTGGATGTGTCGGAAATCCTGTCCTCCGCCCGTGACGCACGCCCCCGCCGTTGCGGCATGGCTGGTGGGGGAGGGCAGCTGGTCATGGTTCGATCAAAGATGGTGACCGTCCTTGAGGACGCCAACCTGAGCCGGATGTCTCCTACCTCTGAGGAGCACGGATCCAGAAATGACCTGCGGCGGAAGCTACGTGACCACCCGAGAAGACGGAGGCGGAGACAGAAGAGGAGGGGACATCGGTGCCTGGCTTCCATCCTCCCCACAGAACACCAGAGCGGCCCGGCATTCTGCCGTGACCGTGGAGTCTCTAGGGCCACAGATCTACAAGTGAGGAAGGAGCCCAGACCACTCTATCTAAAGTCCCACAGACTGCCTCACACCAGGACATTCTGAAATACTAATTTCAGGCGACAGCGGCCGCGCTTTATGTCCAGGACTGAAGCTGCCCCAACAAGCTGAAGCTACTGTAGGAACTATCGCGAGACTATGCCAGCTACACATGGGATTTCGATCTCAACGCGAGATCACGCCTGCGTTGAGATTGAAATCCCGTGTGGCTGGCATAGTCTCGCGATACTTCCTCCGGTTGCCGAAATCTCGGCTACTGGATCCCTGCGGCCCACACAGATGGGATTTGGACCTTCTTCGGCTCCTGCCTCGGTCGTCGCCTCTCTCATGGTCCGGCTACTGGATCCTGCTAGTTTGGGAAGGTAGGCTGAAGCAGAGGGCTGTTTTGCTGGGGTGGGCTCCTTCCTTCCTTCCTTCCTTCCTTCCTTCCTTCCTTCTTTCAATCCTTCCTTCAATCCTTCCCTCCTTCCTTGCTTTAATTCTTGCTTTTATTTTATTTTATTGTATTTTTATTCCTCTCTCATTTCTTCCATCCATCCATCTTCCTTTCTTTTATTATTTTATTGTATTGTATTTTTATTCCTCCCTCATTTCTTCCCTCCATCCATCTTCCTATCTTTTATTATTTTATTTTATTGTATTTTTATTCCTCCCTCATTTCTTCCCTCCATCCATCTTCCTTTCTTTTATTATTTTATTATTGTATTTTATTCCTCCCTCATTTCTTCCCTCCATCCATCTTCCTATCTTTTATTATTTTATTTTATTGTATTTTTATTCCTCCCTCATTTCTTCCCTCCATCCATCTTCCTTTCTTTTATTATTTTATTATTGTATTTTTATTCCTCCCTCATTTCTTCCCTCCATCCATCTTCCTTCCTCTCTTCCTTTCTTTTATTATTATATAATTTTATTATTATTACTGTATAATTGTATTTTAATTGATGTTAAAAATATAATTAAAAAGGGGGAAGCAATAAAAAGCAGGAAATTATATATATATGTATATATATATATAATTTTTATATATATAAAAAGGGGGAAGCAATAAAAAGCAGGAAATTATATATATTCTTTAAGAATAGACTTCTGACTGATGTAGTCAACTCGAGGAGGTTGGTCTGTGTCTCTTTTAAAAAGAGCTTTGTTGAACCCCCGTGGCCTCTTATCAACTGTTATTGTCTTTAAAACTTGTGGGTGTTTTTTATTTGTGTCACAGAGTAGTATTTTAAAGATTCACCTTTGTAATTGAGTTTTATATATTTATATATATATATATATATATATATATATATATATATGTCTCTCTCGGCATTACTTCGCAAATGAAGCTTCAGGAAGGACTCATCCCACGCTTTTTACAAGCCCGTTGATGACTAAAAAGGCCAATCTGAGATAGGCAAGTTCGGTTGCAGAAAGCACAGCAGAAAGTCTCCTATGGTGATGTTGTTTCCAAGTTGCGGTGCTTTCTGCGTTGTCATTTCTCTTTGATACCCATTCGGCGTGTCTTCTCAAAAGAGGCCGCAGCATTGTGGATACTGAATCTCCATGCCTCCCGATGTGAGGCCAGGGTGGACCACTGTTGGTGATCAATCTGGCCGAGCCTGAGATGTTGTTTCAGGGAGTCCTTATATCTCTTTTTTGGTGCGCCTCTCTTGCGCTGACCCGTGGCGAGTTCATCATAGAGTTGTATGTATGCATGTATGCATATAATTATGTTATTCCTTGCAAACAGACAACAAATTAAATATTTCCTGATTTGTATCTCTCGGCATTACTTCGCGAACGAAGATTCTTAGGCAGGACTCATCCCACGCTTTTTACAAGTGCGTTGATGACTAAAAAGGCCAATCTGAGATAGGCAAGTTTGGTTGCAGAAAGCACAGCCTAAGCACAGCCTTAGGAGCCTAAGCTAGGCAAATATTAATATTAAGTGGACCATAATATTATGGGTGGGGGGTGGGTGGCGGAGCCGGGGCAGAGAGGGGGTGGAGCCAGGGGAGGGGAGGGGGCGGAGCCAGGGGCGGAGGCACACCCTTTGGCCCCCCAGGTGATCAGTGACCGGAATTCCGGCCCTTGGGCCGGTAGAAGTTGGACAGCCCTGCTCTAAGTCATGGCGAGAAGGGAGCGATGCCCCCCTCCCCACGGCGAAAGATCTCTGAGGCAACCTGTTAAGAACTCCTAAGCTGCCTCCTTTTGACTGCTGTGCTGAAGCTGTCACTTGACTACTCAGACATTGTTTTCCCTAATTCCTTCCCTGTTCCCCCTTCCCTTTCCCTACCCTCCTCTAATTGTTTGTGATTCAGTGTTGTTGTTTCCTTCAATTCTTGTAAACTGCTCCGAGCCTTCAGGGAGTGGCGGTATAGAAGCTTGAAGAAATAAATAAATAAATACCATGTTATTTCAGCCCACAAATCTAATTTTGCTTTCATGCCAGCAACCAAAGTCCTTGGATATGTGAACAGTTTACCGTTCTTACCACCACACATATGATGCTTCTTTCTGTCACCTGACAAGACTTTGTCTTTATTCCTCAAGGCAAAACAATGACCTAAGGCAGTGCTTCTCAACCTGCAGGTACCCAGATGTTTTGGCCTTCAACTCCCAGAAATCCTAACAGCTGGTAAACTGGCTTGGATTTCTGGGAGTTGTAGGCCAAAACACCTGGGGACCCACAGGTTGAGAACCACTGATCTAAGGTGTACCCGTACATTACTTTAGAATAGAAATAGGCAATTGTGGAAGACTATGAGGTCACATTAGCCCTCCAAGTGTCCTTTAATGACCACAGCTTTTTGACTCAAATGCTCCCCTCCTTTGACACCTTGTAAGAGACATGGGCTTCTTGGCTATTTTCATACTTTTTTAGGCCAAAAAGGTTTCTTGGACAATTTTGCAAAACCACCTCTAAGTATTTTTTGTGTAAAAAAACCCTTATGAAACTCATGGGGTCACCATATGTGAACAGGCAACTTGAAAGGACATTACATACATGTGAATATGCTCCCATTCCAAGACTCTAGCTCAGGGTCAGTTAAGCATACAATCTACTGCAAGGCAATTTGGAATTTTCTTATGCAACTCCAAATATACGTTATACATTTTCAATCAGCTTGACGTTCCCCTGCAGTCTCTTCCTGGCAGATCCCCAAAGAAGAAATAGAAGAAGGCTGACACCTGGCACCACAACAAATACATTTTTTAAAAAAAGATTGTAACTTTTCTTCTTCTTCTTCCTTCTCTTCTTCTTCAGATTCCTCCCAAAATACATGGCAAATGTGAAAACACTTTTTGTTCATGCTGCCCAGACTCAAGCCTCAGCAAAACTCAGATGTCCAGCTGCTCTTTGCTAATAATAAACACTGAAAGGCTGAAAAATACAGAATGTAGTCTCCCTTCTCTACAAAGACACACTTCAAGGCCATTGACAAGTCTGAAGACAGGACGGTCCTTGTAATAATATTTGGTCACATGACTCAATAAAATGTTATTCAGGGACAGAACATGAAACATGAGTTAATTACCCTGGATGAGTACCAATAGGGTCAGGGAACCAGAGGGTTCATGACCATGTAAAATGAAACAAGGGAGTTCAACAACAAAAATGCTTGTTGACTCTTCTCTATAACATCTGAGATGATTAAACTGGAAATGGAAAAGTGGAAAAGACAGATATGCTGAAAACTAGCATCAATAGATTTAAGCATACCTGTGTCTGCTTCAGCGCATAAACTAAGTTGCACAATTTGTCATAGGTGTCATTCTTGCTGCAGCTGTATTGATCAAGGAGCCCTTCCATACTACACATGTATAGGCTCATAGTAGAATTAGAACCTTAGCGTTATAACTATGTAGTTTTAAAAAGCCCTGGATGTGCTCCACCATTACTCATGATGAAACATTACTTTTGGCTTTCCAAGGACCAGTTTACCTCAAAGGAGACTCCACAAAATCTTTTAGAGCTGGGATTTGCAGTCTGAAGAGCTGGAGAGCTAGAGAAATGAATGTGAGTCAGTTACTGAAATGTTACCTGAGGACTTCATCACACGCAATACAATCAGTGTTTTCACACATTTAAGAAATGGCTACCAACGGAACCCATCACATGACACAAGCTTATACCATGGGTTCCAGGTATTTTGCCATTTCTAAATTGTGTTTTTTCCTATGCTTCCTAAGTCAATTGCCATTCAACTTTTTTTTATTCCCTGCATAGAAACATGTAAAAAAGTGAAATTTAACGTGTGATGGGAATCTTTATTGTCCATTTGTAAAGATAATGATGACGTTGTTCTAGAGAGAGGAGCCAAGATGGCTGCCATAATCTTCTGCCATAATCTTTAGAACTGGGGGAAAAGAAACAATCTTTTTAACAATCTAAATTTAATTTTTAATTGAAATGTATCTGTACTTATAAATTGTAATATAGCATAATATAGTATAGAAGAAATCCTGCTTAATGATCTCAGTTTAAAAAGGACTTCTACAAGAACAAACATAGAGGATTACTTTAGGTAAAAGAAAATGAAAAGGGAGATAGTGGGAGGAGAATTTCTCCCGTGTGATGGGAAGGCAAATGGATAATTTGAAAAGAAAGCTGAATGAAGGAAAACATGTGATAGAGGTAGGAAAATCATTAGTTTAATTTCTAAACAGGATGTTGCAAAGCTTAAAGGAAAAACAATGATCCACAATGCTTGTGGGATGAAGTCCTGAGTCTAGATGACAAATGTGTTCAGTGGAAGAGAAGAAAGGACACAACAAATTGAGTGGGAGGGAAACCCAGAGTTTGGATGCCAAACCACTAATACACAGGTAAAATCAATACAAAAAGAAATGAAAAGTCTTGATGCTTTCCAGGGACTGTTTTACTTACAAGATAGGCCATAAAAACATTCACTCCTAGAACTCTCATATTTGCTGTGTTCACACTCCCTTGGTAGCCTTGCCTGTTCCTTTTTTTTTTTTTTGGATGCCTAAACTGTATTTGATTGTGTTTTCATGCATGGCAAGGAACTGGACTTGATGGCCCTGGTGGTCTTTCACCCAGTCATTCCACGATTCTCTATCCATATGCTCAATTGAAGTTTTAAATTACTATAACGCTAGCTATTTGGCAATACTCTCATTTTGTCCTTCCCTCCTTTCCAGTAGATACTTTTGCACCTAATTGTAGTGCTGGCCTTACCACCTGGAAGCTGCAACAAGGCTTTGGCTTTCAATACATAAATGTGGATACCTTGGATAAGGGGTAGAAAAATCAAATCTGATACTTTGTAAATAAAGTTGCTAATTTTTATTGAACAAAAATCTGCATTGTAATGATTTCCCACCAGAAAGTAATATCTTTGCTCTGCTTCACAGATTCATTAACTATGAATTAATTCCACATGCTGGTGCCAACAATAAAAAACACCAGAATTCATGTTAACACTTTCATACCTTTGTCTCCAAGAATCCAAACTCTATATTCATGACTGTCTGATGTTATAGTCATTTGCAATCACAAGATATTGTTATTATAAACTAGCTGTACCCACCACGCATTGCTGTGGCCAATCTTCCCTCCCTCTTTCCTCCTTTCTTTCTCCCCTTCCTTCCCTCTTTTCTTCTTTCCTTCCCTTTTTTCTTTCATTCTCTCCTTCCTTCCCCTCTTCTTTTCCCTTTTCTTCCCTTCCTCCCCTCTTTTCGTTCCCTTCCTCTTTTTCCCCTTTCTTCCTTCTCTATCTATTCTTGGACTGCAACTCCCAGCAGTCCTCCTGATCAATCCACCTACCTATCTATCTATCTCTATCTAATCTATCTATCTTTTCTATCTGGAGGATTGCTGGGAGTTGCAGTTCAGAAATAGGAAATTGGAAATATGCAGGGATTGGGATGCTCTCAAAGAAATCCAAGGAGAAGAAAGCTTGCAGCTTGAAAGCAGTGCAGTTGGATCATCCTCCTCTCCTAAAGGGCCTGGCCTAGGGGATGCTGGGAGCTGTAGCCTGAAAAAGAGTGTGGATTTGCTATTGTGTGTGGGAATCGTTTTGCGCATGCGCTGTAGTGTCTTTTGCTCTTTTTTGGCTTTTAATATCCCTTCCGCTGTGTTTTTCAATGTTTTTATGAGTGACGGTCACTCGTTGGACTGATAGGTGTATTGTGTCCACATTTTGCATCAATTTGTCCAGTGGTTTTTGAGTTATGTTGATCCCAAAAATGAACATTACATTTTTATTTATATAGATGATTAACTTACCCGGCAGTATTTCTGCCTCTCTTCTGTTTATTCAGCCTACCATGGGATGAAACATAAGGTCTGCAGAAAGTCTATTTCTGTATTTTCAGTAGATAAGAAAGTTAGTGAAAAGTGCCACCACTGTATATTTATGCTTAAAAGCTTTTAAAAGCCTGTTAATCACATTTATGTTGAAAAGGAAGTATATATTGCCATTCTCATAGAACCATGTCTGGTATTTAAATTTGCATTGCTACATTAAAAGCTTTACTGGAAGGCAGGTGAAAAATCCCATCTAGAATTTCACTCTTGCCATTTCAAATTTGAGACAGAAAGAAAGAGCTTCATGAAGTTTGGAAAAATTATGTTTTCAGCCCATCCAACCACCAAAAAGAAATGAACAAAGTACGCAAAACATAACAATGCAGGAAGCAAATATCAATACCTAAAAATATTTACGTTTATTATTGACTTAAACGGGTTTAACTGTGAAGTAAAATATATACAAACATTCAAAACATTAATCATAAAAAGATGTTAAAATAGATTAAAACTCCTCCTTAAAATATGTGTGAAAAGCTTCAATCCCCCACTTTACAAAAAACCCAAAATATGATCAAATATGATCAAATCAGGGTTTCTAGAAATGATACTTTAATCAAATCTGCAAACAATCAAACCCTGCAAAAACAAGAATTAAAGTGATCACAAATGCAAATATAGCCCAAAGTGTGTGTTGGGTTTTTAAAAAGCTTTTTGCAGATTTTATTTGATATCTGCCTTTCTTGACTGACTTGAAAGAGGTTGGCTTTTCCTACTGTTTGGCCCCAATATAACCAGCATCCTTTTTTAAAATATTAAAATATATATATTTATTGCTATACCAGCTTATTGATGAATGAATAAACTAAGCAAAAGCCAAAAACATTTATCTCTGTTGTGTGCCATCTCTTTTTTAACAACCTCAATTATTGATTTTTGTGGTTGCAAGAAATTCATGCAATTAATTGTCCTGTTCCAAAACTGAACTGCTACAATGAGGAAGCGGCTCGCCATATTAATATTATTTCATATCTGCTTTCTAGTAACTTCATTTGTACTGTGGGAATTATAAAATTTATGCTGTATACTTGTGTAATTCTTCATCATATCTTCCATTTACAAAATGATCATAATATTATTTCCTTGTGTGTCCTACTACTTGTTATGTTTTTGATGCTAAAATGGTTGGACTGAACGGGAAGTTGATGGGAAGCATTAGTCTAACCATAATCATCGCTGGTGAAAAAGCAAATTGTACCAGAGTGTCCCAAACTGTGTGTTGTGACACATTAGTGTGTTGACAGCAGTGTGTAGGCGTGTCACGCAAACCTAATGAGAAACCACTGAGTGTAAGTCACATGAGCAATAACTCACATGTTTTAAATATATAAATGATAGATTTTCATGAGATATGTTGTGTTCCCATACTTTTCATTATTACCATTTATGTACAAGTATGTGTCTGTATCTCTTATAAGGGGTTAGTTTAACCTCTGGTTTGCTTGTAAAACCAAATTACTGTGTCGCAAAATGATGCATGTCTAATGCATGATGCTAAGAAGCATGAAATGTTTTGAAAGCTGTGAATTAACTCTCAGAAATTGCACTGTCCTGATTTTTTAAAAAATATTTATTTATTTATTTATTTGTGTAAGCAACTTGAGAAAGTAAAAGTCGCTTCTGGTGTGAGAAAATTGGCTGTCTGCAAGGATGTTGCCCAAGGGACACCTGGATGTTTTGATGGTTTACCATGTTTATGGGATGTCCCCGCATGGGGAGCTGGACTTGATAGAGGAAACTCATCCGCGCTCTCCCCGGATTCGAACTTCCGACCTGTCGGTCTTCAGTCCTGCCGGCACAAGGGTTTAACCCATTGCGCCACCGGGGGCTCAATGTCCTGAATGAGTCTATCTCTATGAGCTTGTGAACTACAACTAATTCCACTGGGGTCATGTGCCCATTAATATGTCTGGATCCAGCTCCAAGCACAATACCTAGCAGGGCTATTGAAACAGTAGCAAAAAACGATAGTGTAATAAACAAACCCCCATTATATTTACGTTGTGAAAGAAGATGGTATGTATATTATATAATGTTGATATTGAGGGCTTTTTTGTGTGATTTCTGTACACTGATATATATTATATTATACTGCAGATACTGGAACTGTTATGGAACAGAGATGGCAGTAGCTGAGTCCAGGAGTTAAAAGATAACAGGAACGCTTTTATATTATTTGATCGCCTTGAGAAAACCAGTTATTGGTGAAACGGATTTCTGGCTTGTGGTATCAGCATTCACAACCCGTTGGCGTGCTATTATACCTTGCATCAGCTGGGAGGGACCTACCTTTCCTCCGCGTCTGCCAGTACTATCCTGCATTTTCCAGGGAATACCTACCGCTTTCCTTCGGAGCACACCAGGATTATACATTCGTATTACAAATTTGGATATAACTTGACTGGCTTCGTATCGTGCTTGTGGAACTTTACAATTCTTATTGGCTTTACATACAGCTGATAACCCATAGCGGGGAGACTTTGGATGCTACCAATCCCACATACTGAAGAAAGCTTCTTTTCACCACAGAACTGAATTCATTAGCGGTAGGACTTATGATTTATTTATTTATTTACTTTGCTTCTAGACCGCCTCTCTCAGCCCGAAGGCGACAATTATGATGGTATAATTGTGATATATATATATACATATATGAACAAGAAATATATGATTTCTATATGATACATTAAGACCAGTGGTTTGTTTATTACACTATCGTTTTTTGCTACTGGATCCAGCTCCAGCAAAAGACATGTGTCCTCCTATGTATGTCTGCTGACTCTACAATTAGAGGATTAGAACTAACAAAAAATTGGATTCGGAATACTATTGAGTGTCTCTTTCTTATTCCAAAGTAAACTCATACAGGCCCAATCTTACGCTGTTTCTGAAAGTTTCTTTTTGTTTTGTTTTTTTACTTTCTAGAATGAATTAGATCTGTCGTTTTTGGTTCGATCAGTCGATGAACTCTTCAGGTTCCTTGCTCTGGTTGGCATGTAATGCAATTAACTTGGTGCCATACGAATAACAACATTGGTAAAGTAAATTGTAAAGGTCACAAACATGTACAAGGAAAAAGGCACCTTGTTTATTGATGCTGGGTTGAACTTCCCTTTTTTCCTTTATGTAAAAATCTATATGGAAGAAGATAAAGGTGTCTCCTGTGCCATGCAGTAGTTCTAATCCAGATTATGATATCATAAGAAAGTTAAGGCTCCAATGTATCCTTAAGACCTCACTGCAAGGCAACCCTACATTTTATGGAGTTTTGAACTCGTGGGGGAAAAAATCCATATGAAGAGGAATGAATTCTGTTGTACTGTAATTTCATTTTAAGTAATTTTAGGATTTAACTTGACAATTATAAGGAAGCTACCAGTTCCCTGGAATTTTTTTCAGTGGGAACATCTTGTGCTTCAGTTCAAACTGAAGTAAGCCAGCACAGGGGTTATGCCAGCTGGGTAGTTCTGAAATTGTGGGGCTTTTAGTATTGTTGTGGTTGGACATTTCCTACTCATTCTGTTGAATGGGAATCTGAATCTCTGTCCAATAGTCCATCTCTGGTGGCACCCGTAAAAAGAAAATCTAGTCAAGTCTATGTCAAGCGCAGCTCAGAAAAATCTTTGATGAGGGGCCTTTGAAAAGCTATAAAACCAGAACCTTGTTTGTCAACATGTCAGATAGATACGGTCAGTAAGGAACAGATAGCTAGAGCTAAGAATATGCATCCGTTCTCCAAAATGTTTGGGCTAGACATACTTATGATTTTGATTTTTGATTTTATTTTTTTTTAGGAACACAGGCAGTCCAGAAGTTACAAACATCCGACTTACAAATGACTCATAGTTAAGAACGGTGATGAGACAACAGGAAGTGAGAGAAATCTGCCCTTTGGAAGGAAATTCTCACCGGAAAGAATTTTCATGGATAAAGGGAATCCCAACTGAAGCTTTATCACCAATCCTTGTTTCCACAACAAGCCATTTTTCAGGGACAGGGACAGAAAGTGAGAAATCTTCTGAACAGGGAGAAAGACAGCAAAGAAAACACCACAGGAGTGTTATTTGTTCCCTATGCTATCCAAAGTTATCTATCTATCTATCTGGCTGGAGTTATACATAAAATGTACCTATTCCAACCTACAAAAAATTCAACTTAGCACAAATTTACAGAACCTGTCTTGGCCATAATTTGGGGACTGTCTGTACCTGTATTTGCATGTAATAATAATAATACACCCCGAAGGGGACTCAGAGCGGATTACATCACACATACGGCAGACAGTACCTGCCGGTTCCACATACAATTACATACAACATATAACATATAACAATACAATTTTAGAAGAATTTTTCTTCGGGCTGCATCACAGGTGCATCACAGGGTGTGATTGAGTCATTACGTCACAAGGTGGTGCTGTTGCTTCATCCTTATGACGGAGAGCCTGTGTTTTTTCCTCATTCCACCTTTGGACAGCCAATCTTACTTATTTAGGCTTTGTAAGTCCTTCTTTGAAAAAATCCTTCCCCGCTTGGCGGTTCCCAGTTTTAGCTAATCACAGCTGAGCTGTTTTCAAACTGTTGGGTAAACGGTGGACAGGGCTCACAGCTGGGTGTCCAAACCAGCCCGGGATTCGAACCAGCAATCCTCAGATCTTCAGATTGCCAGCACAGCTGTTGCTACCGCTGTGCTATCTCTCCAGCCCATATATACATAATGAGATATTTTGAAGATGGGATCCAAGTGTAAACATTGAAATGCATTTATGGTTCATATATACCTTATACACGTAGCCTGAAATAAGTTTATGCACAATGTTTTCATTCCAAGTAAAGAATGCTGAATGTTTATAGATACAGTAAAGGGGGTTTGGCTTAATGGAAGCTGACACTGTGGAAAGACTTTGGGAGGAAGATCTACTTTGCTTACATAAAGCATAACATTATACGGTGTGTCTATGAAGTCAGTGTAAAATTAAATAACTTGTGTTATATAATAAAATTCTGTTGGTTTATTATCTATCTTCATGCCTACCTATATTCATTCAAAAATTAATACAGATAACTGATCATCAATCAATCAAACTGTATTTATATCCTGCCTCATCTCATGGGGATCATGCACTACTAAACTGAAGCTCCCCATAAACATATCTTCCTGTGCACTATCAGTGCCACCTTACCCCAAGAACTTCATGCAGGAAGTGATTGGTTAAGGACAGATGGGAAAGATGATTGATAGGAGCCAAGAATCGAAAGTACAGAACCAACCTGGAGAAAGGATCCATCATAGCACTACCAGTGTCATCCTTTATAAGTCATATACAGTGTCAGGAGCCCCCAGTGGTGCAGTGGGTTAAACTTCTGAGCTGCTGAACTTGCTGACTGAAAGGTCAGTGGTTCGAATCCAGGGAGCGGGCTGAGCTCCTGCTGTTAGCCCCAGCTTCTGCCAACCTAGCAGTTCAAAAACATGCAAATGTGAGTAGTTCAATAGGTACCGCTCCAATAGGAAGATAATGGTGCTCCATGCAGTTATGCCAGCCACGTGACCTTGGAGGTGTCTACGGACAACGCTGGCTCTTCAGTTTAGAAATGGAGATGAGCACCAACCCCCAGAGTCAGACATGACTAGGCTTAATGTCAGGTGAAACCCTTTACCTGCTAGTTCCTCCCAGTTGTCCAAAATAGAAAGAAACAGTTGTAGCTAAGGGACACAAAGAAGGCACTGGTCCCTGCCACACCAAGGGGGGAAAGTCACACCAAGATACTTGAGAAACACTGCCGTAGTAGATTTAGCTAAGAATATGTTTATAATGTGATCACAACTGGGTCCTGGAAGTAATGTGTTTCACTTTATCTCTCTCTCTCTCTTATTTAGTTGTTTAGGGTTCTTCCCTCCTACCAAGATGAATTAATTTTATTATTTTTCACATTCCTACCAAGATGTCTGGCTCTCATACACAGAAAGAAAATGTGGCAGGCTAGGCCATATGTGAGTCTGCATTCGGTTCGGATGCTTTTGAGTCTGCAGACTGTGAGATGGTACTCGGTGCAGAAAGAGACTGGTAGATTGTCAATGAGTTTGGGAAAATGCAGTGATGTTTGTCTCTAACATGAAAGGTCAGCAATATAATCTAAATTCAACAGTTGGTTGGGTCACAGGAGAGATGTAAGAAACGGTGACCCATTTTAACTTGAAACTGCTACATCACAATCTGAGGGATTCTGTATGCATGCATGTGTTTTAAATCATTGTGTATAATTTAAATAGATATAAAAACAAAAGGAATTGCCAGCAGGGTATATATACAAATTGCTTTCTAAGCTCCAATGCACTATTTGTGTTTGCAAATCAAAATTATACAGATAAATTGAGTTTGGTAGGGCGTAATAGCCATATGTTGCAATCTTCTTTTTACATGAACTGCTATCCAAATTTCCCTTGGCTAATTGGCATCTTTTAAATTTCTCCCACCATGTTATTTATCAGCTGTGTGTCTTTCTCAAACTGCCTGTATACAAAATACATGCCAATATTGCTGCTGTTCCTGATTACAAGACACAGGCCTGAAATAACTACAGTAAAAGACAGAAAATAGTCCTGTGAATGTCATGCCAGAAGCAATGCCTACTCAGTTCTGTGGAGTTCAGTTCCAAGTAAATGTGTATTGGTTTGCACTATAAGACTATGCCTAAAATTGGTCACTCAAAGCTGGATTCAGGGCAGCGGGACCTTGGAACAATTCCAAACAGAAAGCTCACTTTTTGCAGATATCGAAACTCAGGGGTTGCAGTGCCTTTGCAACAGATTGAGGGCGCTTCCAGGCAGCACTAAATCATGGGTTTTAGTGAGAATCAAAAAATTCCAGGACTTCAGGAGAAGTCCACAAACATACTTGTTGGTCCTGGGATTTCTGGCTCCATTATACAGGCTTGATGCTTTGTTGCGAGATTTAGAGGCTCCCAAGATGGCCACCACGGGACTTCTGCCAGAAAACTTGGCAGTTTTTTTAAAAAAAACAAAACTGTGAGATGCAGATATGCAATATGCGGAGATTCAGATATGCGGATCACCGCAAAAGCTCCCTTCTTTGTCCTGGCCAGAGAAACTGTGCTTTCCAAACGTTTCATGAAGTATCTGCCACACAAACAAAGTTTACGGAGTAGGATCACTTCTGCCCAAGTCAGCACTGCACAATCAAACAGGAACATAAACTTTCAAGCAAGGAACAGAACTTTGTCATTATTGACACTTTTTAGAGCCTGGCTGCCTGGCCATCTGTCCAGACAGATTTGGTTGTGTACTTATGGCATCAAACAACAGGTGCCGTTCATGGGCTATACATGGCTTCTCCTGATTGCTCTTCTTGTGAAAAGATGTACAGCAAGCGCAATTGGCGAGGATGAGAGACAGGGCCTTCTTGGTAGTGGCTTTGGAACACACTCCTCAGTGAAATTAAGTCTGCTCCATCTATCCTTTCCCTTAGGAAGGAGCTCAAATCATGGTTCTGGAGCCAAGCATTTGGGTAGCACGCTTAATTAATTAATTAATTAATTTACATCATTTATATTCTGCCCTTCTCACCCCGCAGGGCGGATCACAATGCACATATCCAGGCAAACATTCAATGCCATAGACATACTGTTGTAGTTGAGCAACCTGGGCCTGTAGTTGCTACAGGTAGTAACTCGGAGGAGGATTCTGTGTTGGACATGTCACTGGAAGAGGGAGGTTTGGGCAGAATGACTGCAGCTGGGAGGAAAAGGGCTGCAAGTGCTGAGAGTTTGGAAGAGGCAGAGCACAGGAGGAAGGTCCGACAAATCTTAGGGAGCCTACCAGTGATGATACTTTTGAGGGGTTTGACGTAGAGTTACCTTCAGAAGAGAGTGATACCGAGCTGGACTCAGCACTGGTGCAAGATGTCAGGGATGTGATAAATGCTGAGTCCAGCAAAAGCTCCTTTTTTGGCTTTTCGAGCGACCTTGCTTGGCCTAGTGGGGATGTTGAATCGGACTGGGGTCCTTTAACTGCTCAGCAAAGGTGGGAAGATTGGAGGAACACACCCAGGGCTGCAGCTGAGGGGAATGGGGCAGAGTTGGGTGGGGAGTCTGATGACTCTGATTTGTAAGGGTATTAAAGTAAGGCCTGGGGATTTGGGACTCTGCGGTCGGCCAAGGTGTTGCTGGTGGGTTGCTGGTTCTTGTATTTGGTGCTCCTGTTTCTTGTATCGCAGTTCCTGATTCCCAGCAAGCTTGACTACCGCGTTTCGTTTGGGCTTTTCCTGTGTTGCTCTCCTGGGATTGGAGAAGCACTCTTCCTTTCCTTTTCTGGACGGGTCTTCACATCGCAACAGACTTCAAGCCGGAATACAGCCAAGGACTTCAAAAGACGGACGTCTTCATTGTTTTTGTTTACAGGGCTTTTGTTTTGTGTGGGTTCCTTTTATGCCGGACTGTGGCTGTGTTTTTGTTGAAAATAAACTGTAAATACTTTTACTAGCTTGGCGTGTCTTTGAGCCATCTGTAGGGGTTTCGACACATACAACATGGCTACGGTCGTCCACGCTCTGGTCACATCCCGAATAGATTACTGCAACGCACTCTACGTGGGGCTGCCTTTGAAGACAGTTCGGAAATTGCAATTAGTCCAGCGGGTGGCAGCCAGATTATTAACGGGAGCTACATACAGGGAGCACACCACCCCCCTGTTGTGCCAGCTCCACTGGCTGCCTGTCCAATTCCGAGCTCAATTCAAAGTGCTGGTTTTGACCTTTAAAGCTCTATACGGTCCCCCGCCTGTGGAATGCGCTCCCTATGGAGGTACGGTCCACCTCATCCCTCCTGGCATTCAGGAAAAAGGTAAAATCCTGGCTTTGGGACCAGACGTTTGCACACCAGCACTAAGCAGCATGCTAGATGGGGATTTTAATGGAAGGGATGAAGAGGGTCAATGTTTTTACGGATTGCATATTGTTTTAACTCGGAATGACTGTGTATGTTGCTGGTGGAACTGCATTTTAATGTGTTTTTAATGTATCTTAATTGTTGTGGGGTTTTGGGGTTTTTATGCTGTTATGATGTGGCATCGAATTGTGCCGTACTGTAAGCCGCTCTGAGTCCCCCTTCGGGGGTTGAGAAGAGCAGGGTAAAATCCTGAAATAAATAAATAAATAAAATAAACATATCTAGACAGACAACGAGCTACACAATTGGTCGAGAGCTCATCCTGACCTGGGCAGGCCTCAAACTCATGACCTTCTGGTCAGTAGAGATCTTATGCAACAGACTCCCAGCCAGCTGCGCCACATTCCCGGTTCCCGATTAACAAGTAATCAAAATGATTCATGAGAACTGATAAGGGACAGGCTTTGGATGTGGTTATATTGCTGTTAGGAATTTTTAAATGGCGTTTTTAAATCATTTATTGTTTTAATTAATGTCAATTTGTGTGATATTGTTTTGTTGTGTGTATTGGCATCAAATTCCTGCCAGATGTAAGCCGCCCTGAGTCCCCCCTCAGGGGTTGAGAAGGACAGGATACAAATGTTTGAAATAATAAATAAATAATAGGGGGCACAACTTTGTCCTGGCCAGAAAAAATGTGCCCTCCACACCTTCCATAAAGTTTCTGCCACACAAACAAAGTTTTCACCTTCTACTGAAGTGTCACCTTCTTTTTTGGAACTGACCAATCAGGAACAAAAATCTAAAACCAGGGAACAAACCCAGATTTTAAAAAATCCCGTGATTTCTGATTGCAGGGACAAACAGACATGCAAAGATCCATATATCCGCATTAAAACGGATCTTCCCGCACCTAGAAATCTCGCCTTTTTTTTAAACTTTTGTAGCAATTGCTTGCGGGTTTACAGGGAACCCTGAGACATTGATAAGGTTTGGCTATCTTTCCAGGCCAAGGTGAACTCTCCTGGATCTGAGAATACAAGTGTTTCTGGACATCCCTTCATCTGTGTCCATCAAACAGTTGCCATGATCAAGACAGGAGTGTCACAGGAAGTGACCCCACCACACTAGCCACATTTAAGCTTATTCTGCAAGTGAAGCAGGCCATTAATGTTATTAGTTCTTGGAGAAACTGTTAAAAGAGAGGCCTTTGCCCCCTCCCTTTCCAGGAGCAGTTCCCTTTTTAATACCATAGCAATACAGGATGTCTGCACATGCGTTTCTGTGGTACCAACAATGAATATCAATTGGGGCTCTAGTGTATTTGTTCCCGTTGCATACCCTCCAACATTTCAGAAGTGAAAACTGACTCACATGCAGCCAAACAACATTACAGTGGTTGCTGTGAGTTTTCCGGGTTGTATGGCCATGTTCCAGAAGCATTCTCTCCTGGCGTTTCGCCCACATCTGGCCAATTGCAACATTCACCCTTGCCTCAAAGAGACAAGAGATCTTTCTCCTACCCTGGACATTCCACAGATATATAACTCCACTTGCCTAGTTTCCAACAGACCTCACAACCTCTGAGGATGCCTGTCGTAGATGTGGGTGAAACGTTAGGAAAGAATGATTTTAGAACATGGCCACACAACCCAAAAAAACTCACAGGAACTCAGTGATTCTGGCTGTGAAAGCCTTCGACAACACAACATTAGAGTGGGGTTAAGGTGGCAAAAGTTATTAAAGAAGAAAAACAGACAATTTAGGAGGGGTTGCAGTGTTTTGGTCTTGTCTCAGCCTACTGGGAAGAAAACTGAAAGCAAATTATTTTTTCACTTCGAATTCTATTTGCAACAATTAAAGGATAATTAGAACAAAGGTGAAAAGTGGCTAGAAAAAGAAATTGGGAAGTTTTAAAATAATCTGAAAAAGTAGGACAACAGAACTGTCCCTGCCAAATCAAGGCAGATGGAAGGAAGGCAATTATAGCATTGATAAACCAGCCTTGGCCAAAGCCCACCACAAAAATTTAGAAGTTGGTTGAGATTCTGAGATTCTGAAACACCTGGAAGACTAGAGTTTGGGAAACACTGTTTCCAGTGCCTCACTGGACTACAAACATTGATGCTCCTCCGCCATCAACTCCTCTGGACTGGCCACGTGGTCCGAATACCCGATCACCATCTCCCAAAGCAGTTACTTGACTCCAAACTCAAGAATGGGAAATGGAATGTTGGTGGACAGGAAAAAAGATTTAAAGATGGACTTAAATCCAGCCTCAAAAACTGTGGCATAGACACCGAGAACTGCGAAGCCCTGGCCCTTGAGCGCTTTAACTGGAGGTTGGCTGTGACCAGCAGTGTTGCAGAATTCAAAGAGGCATGAATGGAGGGTGAAAGGGAGAAATGTGCCAAGAGGAAGGCGTGTCAAGCCAACCCTGACCAGGACTGCCTTCCACCTGGAAACCGATGTCCTCACTGCGGGAGAAGATGCGGATCAAGAATAGGGCTCCACAGCCACCTACGGACCCACTGCCAAGACACCACATCTGGAAGACAATCATCCTTGAGCTGACAATCATCCTCGAGCTGCAAGGGATCGCCTAAGTAAGTAAAGTAAGGACTACAAGCCCCAGGATTCCATATGATGCAGCCATGATACTTAAAGTGGAATCATAGCAGTATAATATAGTGTAAAGGGCTCCAGGTTCCACGTTCACTCAGTGTTCTGCCCTGTTGTTGATGGGTGACTTCAAGGCCCCAGCGCCCCCTTTTTAGCCTTCTTAATCCTTGTAATGGCCTTGGATTTTTGAAAGGGGTTGTTTCAAAACGAGAACTGCCCTCTGATAGTCCTTCAAATGAAAGTAGGACATATGTAAAGTAGGACGCACAGCCACTCTAGCAGGAACTCTGCTGTAGACATCCAATTAGAAAGAGGGAGAGATGTTGATGAAAGAAAGTAGTTCAAAGAAGGGTGCCCAGAGTGCTGCTTATGTAGTTAGTTTGCAATAAAAAGAGGCTATCAGCAAGAGTTAAAAATATCCCATAGCAAAACAGGATCCTATTAAGAAAAGCAGAAAAACAATACGAAACAAAAAGACACAAAGTGGAACTAAGAATGCAAAGAACTTAAGAGAAAAACAGACATTCCTACAGAATTAAATGGGGCAAAAATAGACAGCAGCAACACTTTTGTTCATTCTGAAAATTAAGTTGTGGGAACAACTAAATATAAATGCTTATATTTCACTTTTACTGGGATGCTGCTCTGCAGTACTTCTGCAAGATGCTGAAATATCTCATTTTTCTCAGAAATAGGCCCCACAGATTGTGTTTTGAATGCCCCTACATTGGACTGCTGCAATTCTGTGCGTGTAGTGCTGCTTCAGTTCAAAGAAGCTTCAGTTAATCGAGAACACAATGCAAGGTCACAAAATGACACCCAATAATATGAGCATATCATTGTCAGCTGATTTCAAGTCCATTTCCAAAACTAATTTAACTTTTGAAGATCTCTGTTTTGAGAGCAAGGGAGCTGAAGGATTCCCATCTCCCTGTTAACCTACCTGAACTTTATTATCTTACCTCAGGCTTTTCTGAGTGAAAATGGTGGCAATAATCTATTTCCAATATACCCTCTTTAAGGAAGCTTGCTTGACATCTATCTGTCTATGTCATTTCACCATCAAGGAGATATGTTGCTATAGGGAGCAGGGCAGCAAAATGAGGGCATTGCCTTCCCAACAGGAATGAAATTTCCCAAACTGAAATTTCTTTCAGTCCTCAAATTTCTAGCATTGCAGTAACATAAAACCAAGGTAGTTTAGTAGTTTAGAAATGTAGTGGCATCTTATTAGAGAATTAAGAAGTTGTAAGCTGAACGTATGGCTGTGTATCTGTTTTGTATCTCGTACAAACATGGCACCATTGTCACAAATAGAAATACAACTAAAACCTACATTAAAATCCAGTTAGTTTTACCAAATGAGGGAATTATGTGTTGCTGGCTGATGGGACTCTGAAAGATTATGTATCCAGCTCCTCATACCAGGAAGCTATAGGGTGTCAAGGATTTGCAAGAGGACCCTGCAGGATTCCCTCCTTTAACTTGGGGTGCCATGGGTAATCCTTCAGTGCCCTGCTCACCAATACCCTAAGTCCCCATGGCTAAGTCCCCATAAAAGGATCTGGGGCTCAGCTACAACATCATAGTTATGTGTCCCACAAAGGATCTTGGCCACAGTTGAGGCATCAAAAGAAAACAGACAAGGTTCTGAAGGCAAAGCGAACACGGCAAATGTTAGGCTTCTTGGTAGAACCCCTTTTCAGTGTCTAAATCTCTGGGAAGCTAGAAATAATGATAATATAATAATAATATAACTTTATTTTTATGCCCCGCCACCATTTCCCCGAAGGGACTCGAGGCGGCTTACAAGGGGACAAGCCCAAAAATTCAAAGTAAAACACGCGCAATAAAATAAAATGAAAACAAATTAAAATCAACAACATCAGAAAAACAGTTACAATCACAAGTGCACATTTTAAAAACAGTATAAATAGGCTGAAAAATTAGGTGCTGAGTGCAGAGGGATCCAGAAATGTGCAATCGTTCCTAGATAGGGCCCAGGGAAAGTGCAAAATACAATTCAATTCAGTTCGGGTCACTGAATTTGGATATTTAAGGAAAATTTCACTGGGGGAAATGCTCTCATTTCACTACCCTATAACTACACCCCATGTGTGGTGTAGTGTTTTGAATGTTAGAGTAGGATTCTGGAAACCAGGGTGCAAATCCCTTGTTGTTTGGAAGATATAACAATAAATGACTTTCTACTGAGGTGATAACATAAAGAGAATATATGAAAGAGAGCTGCAGGAGAAAAGACAGGATTCATGAAGGATGGTGAGAAGTAGCATTTTTAACAGGGGCTGTTGTATTTATCTCTCACAGGTGAAAACAGCAGTTGTGCAGCACTTCAAAAACTCAGAAACCTGGAAGTGACACAGCTGGCTAAGTACAAGAACACAGTAGGAAGCAACACATTGATCAGTATCAAATCATATATAATATAACCAATATGCATTCAAGTAGTAACATCAAGCCCACTTAGGCACACGAACATAGCAGTCCCGGAGTATCACTGGCCAATAGCAAATTCGCAAGAGAGGAGTTGTGGGAAAAAGTTCTGGGAAGGGGGTACAATGCGACGGAGAGGAAAGTCTTTGAGGGTAAATAATGTCCGTCCCCTGGGGTAACCAATACTCATCCAGGTTCACCACAAAGATGCCAATCCTGTGCAAGAGGCCCGAATGGCCAGCCAGTGGAATACGTAGGGCGCCAAGGGCGCGACGGTGAGATAGCGCGCCGAGTCCGTTTCGCCCCCAACGGGGCTTTTTCAAGCGGCTGGTGGTATCAGTGCCGGGCGGTGAAACGCAGGGAATAAAGCATTCTGAAACATCGAATATATAAACATCACATATACAGACAAGCCACCATATTTCCACAGTGGAGACAATGCATGAGAGCAGACATTACATACCAGCAACGGTTATGATCCGACATGATACATCCTGCGGACCCGAAGGTAAGTTTTGACAGCAGAGGCAGAGCCTAAATACAGAAATCCTAATGAGGCTCAAGTGAGAAGGGCGGATAAGGGAGGGGGTCATTGAGGCCCAGGGGAACTCGCTTTGGAGATGGATTATCCACCAGGTTTCCCCTGAGGAGGAAATCATGGGCGTTGCAATGAGGGGGTAACCTGACTTTCTCCAACCCAGTAAATTTAAAGGAGTCTGGACTATGTTTTTTCTCCTTGAAATGTCTATAGAGAATACTATTGTCCATTCCTGTGCGCACACGAGAACGATGTTCCGACATCCTCACGCGCAATTGGCGAGATGAAAACCAACATAAACCATCCCACAATTACAAAAAGACAGTACACGCACGCTTCCGAATTACAGTCGGTGTAGTCCCGTAGTGTATATGTTTTACCGGTGCGGAGGCTGGTAACCTCTTTCCCTCTGAACACCTGCGCGCAAGATGCGCAATTTTGCCCATACGGTCTACATCCTGAAGTAACAATACTTCTGGGGCGTGCGTCCTGCAGGGTGGAATGGACCAGTAGGTCCCTAAAATTCTGTGTACGTTTGTAAGCCACCATGGGAGGTGATTTGAAGGCAGGGATGTCAGGTAAAATACCCCCATGTTTCCTAACCACAGAGACAATCTTTTGACTATGGGCAGTATATGTAAGTGGCCATACTATACGCTCAGACTTCCCCACGGGGATTCTTCCGAAGGAGGGTTTCACGAGGGATGGATCTTGCCCTACATTCAGCCCTATGAATGATGGAACCGGGATATCCTCGAGCTAAGAGTTGGTTGCGGAGGTTGCTGGACTCCCTGTTGAAATCCTGGATATTACTGCAGTTACGCTTAAGGCGAATATACTGCGAATAGGGAAGGCTATTCTTGAGAGGATAGGGATGATGGCTACTGTAGTGAAGTAAGGAGTTTTTGTCCGTGGGTTTTCTGTAGTTGCGGACCCGAAGCTTGCACCCTTCCTTATACACTTCAGTGTCCAGGAACTGAACCGCATTACTGCTATGGGTGAATGTGAATTGAATGGAAGCATTCCATGAATTTAGCCATCCCTTAAACTCCTCCAGGGGGGTGCCCGGGTCCAGGAGGAAGAAACAATCATCAATATATCTCCCATAATGCCTGATATATCTGCTGGGAGAGGCAGCATAACGAAGATGCTGCTTCTCGAGGGCAGCCATGTATAAGTTGGCTATGGATGGGGCACAACTCTGGCCCATGCTGACCCCGTTGACCTGGAGGAAGAATTCACCCCCAAAGGAAAAATAGTTATATTCAAACAGACAGTCTATAATTTCCAAGAGGAAATGGGTGGGAGGAAACATACTATTGCGCCTGGAATCAAAAATATCTGCCAATACCATTCTGGCCTCCTCAAGGGGAATCCGGGTGTAAAGCGAGTTAACATCCGCGGACGCAATGATGCTGAACGGGTCAATGGTCAATGCCTCGACCTTAGAAATAAAGTGGGTGGTGTCCAAAATGAGCGAGGGGATGAGTTTAACAAAAGGTTGTAGGACACTGTCTATGTAAATACCCAACGGTTCCAAGGCGGAGCCAGAACCGGACAAGATTGGGCGACCGGGAGGAGGGAACCCGGGTTTATGCGTTTTTGGCAAAAAGTAATATTGGGGGACACGGGGACTGTCTTTAATAAGAAATTTGGCCAGTTTTTCGTCAATGTATCCCATCTGCACCGCATCAATGACAACATTATTGATGCTATTCTGGAACCTACGTGTGGGGTCATTGGGAATGCGTTGATAAAAATTGGTGTCGTCCAATTGGCGGTGGGCCTCCTGAATGTACGTGTCCCAGTCCAAAATAACCAGACCCCCTCCTTTGTCTGCTGGCTTGATGACCAGGTCATGTTGCCTGCCAAGTGTCCTGATAGTGTTAATTTGTTCGGGGGTTAAATTAGCCCGTCTCATATCTTGCTGGTGATTAATGGCCAGGACCTCCTTGAGAACAGTATTCTCAAACGCCCTCATGTTGTGGGAAATCTCATGCGGAGTAAATGTGCTCTTAACATACATTCTAGAGTTACCACAAGGATTAGAAGCCAAGGGGGCGTCTGCAAAGAATTCCTTTAATCGCAAGGTTCTAAAGAGGCCAGCCAGGTCCTGTCTAATACATAAATCAGAACATTTGGGGGTATAAACAAATGACATGCCCTTGTTCAACAAATCCATATCCCCTTTGGAAAGTACACGAGAAGATAAATTTACCACTAGGTCGGACCCTTGCGCCCCCTGCCCTGTGGAAAATAACGCTGGCGATTGGGATTTCTTTGCCTAGTCGGGTACCTGGCTGAGGAGGTGTCAGCGGAAGACGCTCCCGCAGAGGAGTCAGAAGGGAGCTCCTCCGCGGAAGAAGCGGAGGGGAGGGAGTCGTTGCGGAACCTCACCTGCCTGGAAGATTCGGGTTTATAGACCCACCTATAGACCCTATTGGTGGCATAATCCTGTTGGTCTCTTTTATACTTCTTAATCTTATAGGCCTTGATCTCATTGTGCAGCTGTTCGCATTGCTGCTTAATTCTATCCAGGTCCACGGCAGGGAGGGACTCAGCGTGAGTAGATCTAATATTCTCAATCTCCTCCTTCAGAGTAGTACTTTCTCTAGTGTTGCGTTTGATAATCAAAATCATGAAATCACGGGCACACCTTTCCGCTATGGCCTTCCACGAAGCTAGAAATTCCTCGTCCTCCCTGTACACACCCGGGGGTACTTGCACATGGAGGCCCCTAGGTACCAACGCATGTCTAACGTACTCCGAAAGTGACGCAGCATTCAGCTGAACCCGCACTAGCCGCTGCTCTTTCTCCTCTAGTTCCTTAAAGGGGGCAGTGGCATTGGGGGCAGAGCTGGCGGCACCTGGTCCAACCTCAGGGTCAAATAGAAAGTAACCATCAATAGCCTGGTCTGCCTCAGCATTGTCAAATGAATCGACCACACCATTGTGTGCCATAGTCAAAACCACAATACCGGAATGCACTGGGCACAATATACAAACACAAGTTTCGTAGTGGAAATTTAAGTACAAGAACACAGTAGGAAGCAACACATTGATCAGTATCAAATCATATATAATATAACCAATATGCATTCAAGTAGTAACATCAAGCCCACTTAGGCACACGAACATAGCAATCCCCTTGCACAGGATTGGCATCTTTGTGGTGAACCTGGATGAGTATTGGTTACCCCAGGGGACGGACATTATTTACCCTCAAAGACTTTCCTCCGTCGCATTGTACCCTTCCCAGAACTTTTTCCCACAACTCCTGTCTTGAATTTGGTATACAGCTGGCTAAGTGTCAGCTGCATAAGATCTCTCTGACCTGTAGGTCATGAGTTCAAGGCCTGCCCAGGTCAGGGTGGGTGCTGTCGACCTTTTCAGCCTGAAAGACAGTTCATTTGTCAAGTAGGAGATAAAGGTACCACATTAAGTGGGGAGGCAAATTTTGACTGATTTATGAAGCCATAAGATTCCAGGAGTCACTGAAGATTGCGGCAGAACAACAAGGGACGCTGGAAAAAAACGCTGAGAGAAATGAGGAGTGTGTCAGCTCCCCCTGGTGGCCAGAAGTTTGCCAGAAGTTTGCCTCTCTGTTCGTCTATGTTCGTCAATATATGTCTTAAAATATGTCTATATATGTTGAACTGCAGGGATTGTCTGCAAGTATATGTACTGTAATCCGCTCTGAGTCCCCTTCGGGGTGAGAAGAGCAGAATATAAATGAAGTAAATAATAAATACTCAGAAATGAATTGGGACATAAAAATTCATGGAGCAGTGCAAAAATATTTGAAAATTTTTATTTGTTTCTGAGAACTTTCTTAAACTTCTGGAGAAATTCAATATAAGGAATTTGAGATTAAAGTAATCAAAATGTGGAAAAAAGTCAAACTGATAGATTTGTCCATCCTGATAGAACATTTTGAGTTTTTAGCTTTCACATCTAGCTGTGGAGCCTTGTGCATCCAATCATGTTTATGATGCCGCTTTTAAAAAACTAATAAACTTCTTGTCTTTTACCATCTTAATGGCAGACACAGAATTATTTTCTCCATTAGGGGAAAAGCAATGTCTATATTGCATTTGGACATTGTGGGATAGTTAGGAATTTTGCTTAGTTTGTCCTTGATAAGAACTTTCCAGTATTGGCACATTTCTTCAAATGAGAGAAACTGAAAATGAGAAAAAGTGAAACTAATGGATTTGCCCTTTTCAAGAGGCAAGTGTAATCAAACAAAAAAACATTTTTGCACATACAGAGGCAATCACATGTAGAGATAATTGTCTACAGATTCTAACTAATGTAAGCAAGTCAAGGAGAAAATGTGCCCTTTTCCCACATAGCTTCCCCCTACAGATAGTGAGCTTCTAGGAACTTAATCAGATGGAGCTAGGGAAAACATGAGAAGTAATCTTCTTGTGTGTAGAATCATCTTTTTTGTGTGGGATTCCATCTTGAAAGAAGACAGAATCTATCATACAAGATGGCCTCCTCTCATCTCAACCATCCACATAGAGGAGATCTAAGGCACCATTTAGAAAACAGACACCACTTCTGGGCTCCTTGACTTTCTCCCTCAATCATAGAATCATAGAGTTGGAAGAGACCTCATGGGCCATCCAGTCCAACACCCTGCCAAGAAGCATAAAATTGCTATCAAAACACCCTCAACAGATGGTCATCCAATGTCTGTTTAAAAGCCACCTGAACAGCTCTCACAGTCAGGAACATTCTTCCTAATGTTCAGATGGAATCTCCTTTCCTGTCGTTTGAAGCCATTGCTCCACGTCCTAGACTCCAGGGATCTAGAGGAGATCAAAGGCACTGTTTTGAAGACAGACACTGCTTCTGGGTTCCTTGACTTTCCCTCTCAAGCATGTTACTCTAGAGGAGACCTAAGACACCATTCTTAAGAATGCCCATTCTGCCATGACATTAAAATTATTCAGCAGGGATGAATCTGACAGATTCCATCCCACATGTTTTACACACTTTCTTCCATTTCCAAGTGCACAAAGAAGATTATTTCTCCCTGACTTCAGTCCCCTCTCCCCATTTCTCAATACTTCTGACACAGTTCACTGATGGATGACAGCCAGAAGTCTATCTGCATCATATGATGGGCTCTGTGCTACTTTGTCTATGAAGTATATGGAAACAGGGGAGGGGAGCTTGCATGTGATGAAGTCCTAGAACGGGATAATTAGAGGGGGGAAAGGATATGTGAAATTGAAACCAGTAGAGATTAGAAAAGTATTTGGGAGGACCTGCAGTTTTTTATATATCATGATGAAAATTATTTCGTCACAAAGATAAAAAGCCACAGGCCTCCATTTTAAACACAAGAGCCCATTTCACACTACATAATTGTATTGTTCCACTTTAATTACAATGATTCTATCTTTTGGAAACCTGGAATTTGCAGTTTAGGGCAGAGTATTAGAAATATCTTCCAGAGAACTGTGGTGTCTCACCAATCCATAAAACTCAAGATTTCACAGGATGTTGTCATGGGAGTTAAAATGCTATACCATGAAAGAGCCTTAGAGATTTCCTAAAGGGATCGTCATGCTCTAAATAGCAAGACTTTTCGTAGAAGCTGATGTGATATATGTCAACAAGGCAGATGGGAAGTTCCTGTTCTTGGACCTTAAACCAAAAATGAACTCCCTGTTTACATTATAATAATTATTAATATCAATTGAGCGACATTCATGTATAAAAATAGCATCAGATGATAAATGTTTCAACACTGTATCTCTGATAAAGTATGACATGGGTTCAGAAAAAACACTGATTACACATGGAGTTGGAAAAGATCTGAAATACCTGAATCTAGAACTAAGATAAAAGTGAGTAAAAGAGAATGGATATTGATCTTCCTCTTCCACTCCCCTGAACACTTAAAACACTTAATAATAATATTATAACTTTATTCTTATACCCCGCCTCCATCTCCCTGAAGGGACTTGGGCAGCTTATAAAGGGACAAGCCCAAAAAAATACAGATGAAAGCAAAGCACAATAAAATAAAATCAAAAACAAAACATCAGGTTAAAACACGTCACAGTATCAGAGTAAACATTGTAAAAACAATATCATGGCTGAACGAAAATAGATTATGAATTCGGAGGGCTCAGAGTTTGTGCAGTGTTTCCCAAATTGAGTAAAAGAAAAGTGCAAAATTAAATAAGGCCGGGCAGGGGGGGGGATAATGTCCTTAGACATTAAAATATTAGTATTACAGGACAGAGGGCCAAACTAAAGTGCAGGAGCTTTGGCAAGATCGGGTCAATTATCTGGTGAAATTGCCTAGTCAAAGCCACAGTGGAACATCCAAATTTTTAGGTCCTTGCAGAAAATTCAAAGAGTAGGTGCCAGTCTGATTTCCCTGGGTAGAGAGTTCCAGAGCGGAGGGGGCACCACCGAAAAGGCCCTTTCCCTTGTCCCCATCAACTGCGCTTAAGACTTCCTCTGAAAGGTCTGCTTTCCTTCTGAATTTGTGCTATCACATGAAAGGAAGGAGGAGGACAGCCCTTGCAATTACCAAGACCACTGTACTTCACATTCAGGAGGATCATGTAATAATCCTGAGCATTTTGGGAGGTGGCTCCTGGAGGGAAGGGTGGAATGTTGCCTTCTTTCTCTCATGTTCAAATACCTTTTCAATATTGGGGTTTTCCTTTCCCTTGACTCCATGTAATAGCAATGCATATAGTTCTCTGGATCTGATCCCCTGGAAAGAAATGACAGAAAACCAATGTAAAGATAAATACAGCTCTTGGGATACAGAGGAGAGAATCAGAACTCAGGAGCTCTGGTTCTCTGGCAAATGTTTGGGTCTACATTGATCATACTCAGGATGATGGAAGACACGTCTTTTCACAAAGATGAGAACTAACTTTCCAGTCCAAGCAATGCAGTTGTTCATTTACTGTGCTATTGAGAAACCAATTACCACCCACTGAAAACATGGTGGAAAAAATCAAGGTGAGAATTGTCAATTGACTATTAGAAATGAGTAAGTAGGGAAGCTATTTTTCAATAGTCCTTTGGCCAGTTTCCAGGAAAATCAGAAAAGAGGACACATATATTAATCTTGGAGAAAAGGAAGGGGCAGTTCTCAGGCTATAATCTCCCCTGCAGTTTAAGGCAGGCAAGAAATTGGATAAATGTTTTAAAGCAGGTACATAGTGATAATAGCAAAGATGTGATATTGAACTCTCAAAGTTTAATATCTGGGAATGTAACTCACAAAAACCCCAAGTTGTCAGTGGGGAATTCTGGAAGTTCTAGTCCCCAAATATAACACTCTCAATCTCAGGATATTATGCATGGTGGGAACTTGTTGGTTTTTATTGCAGATGGATTGGTATTGTTGGAGCATACAAAGACACAATGGTTCATTTTCCATAGTGAGACATAGGTGCCTATTAATTTATAATGGCATCTTGCCTGTTCCTAGGGAGTTGTTTATGCTCTTAGGAATTCTGTGGCGAGTCTCTCTGTCCTTATCTTTGAAAAAATGCTGCATGACACGCTTCCCTTAACAGAAGCATGCAAAGAATTTTTGTTTTTACAAACCCAAGTGAAAGGGAAACAGAGCATAAAAATGTTGGATCACCATCACAGGACCAAGCATCATGGCAGCTGGACATCAGACTCTACTCTGTGGAGTGGCAAAGTAACCACAAGCACAAAGGATAGGCAGGCATCTGTCTGAAATCCTTATAAAGGGGATCTTATTTAAAACAGTTTTATTTGGAGAGAAAACACAGCATTTACCATCATGTACTACTAGAGGGCTTATAGTGACGTGTATATCTAGTACAATGTGGAAAATGAAGCATTCAAATTACCTAATCTATCCTGCCTGAAGAGCATTCCAACCGACTCATCATGTAATGAGAACTCACCTCAAACTGTGATGGCATTTAGAAATTAAATGTCATAAGACCATCCATTAAAAGGACTGAGGGCGTTGTTTTAGTGTGTGTGTGTGTGTGTGTGTGTGTGTGTGTGTACTAGGTTTGTTTATTTATCATGTCAGAAGCAAATTAAGAATACAGTTATAATGTACAGAAAGGTCCTCCATTGTGCATGTGGCAGAGCTCAGTAGAGGACCTTCTTACAGAGACACCAGAGGCACTCAAAGTGACCAGCTTCTGGTCAAAAGAAATTTAGTATTCTGCCACGTTTTTAACTTTGTTTGCAGTCTTTCTATACATTATAACACTAGATGGAGTGACCAGACACAAAGGACACAGAACTCCTTAACAGTGGTACAAAATGTTTGGTTTTTATTCATCTGTTTTAATCTGTACATGCGGCCTGCTCAGTGTCCTGTATCATATATGGTTTATTTTATTGTAATTTTATATTGGTTGTAGTATTTTGTAGTTGATGTTTTATGTAATTGATTACGTTGTTTTGATTGTTTTTATTGTGTTGTTCTGTTGATGGGCTTGGCCTCATGTAAGCCACTCCGAGTCCTCGTTGGGGAGATGGTGACGGGGTACAAATAAAGTTTATTATTATCGCTTCTCAGCCTTTTGGATAAGATCAAGTGTAGTATCTGTTCTTATCAGTATTATTATTATTATTATTATATTTCATCCCTGACTGCACAAGTCTCCAGCTCTCAATGAGCAGTTAGCCTAGATAGATTATAGTGAGGGATTCCTTCCCCAATTTCCTCTAGCAAGCTTATTTTCAGAAGGGGCTTAGAAGGGGGATTGTGTTATTCATCTTTTTTTTGAAAAATAGTGTTTATTGATTTTTAACACAAAAAGTTTAAAAGAAGGACACTCGGCCCAGCACTCCACAGTGAGTGCTATTGCCGAACATAAGACAATACTATAGACAGACATTACAAAAGTACTTCCCACCCCGTAGACCCACCTCCTGTATCCCCCTACTCGAGGATACTTAAACTCCATACACTTATTGAAGTTACGTATAAGCCGATGTACTATATCATGGCGTCCTGTTTTAGAGTCTAGGTCCATATGTCAAAGTTCTATTGTAGTCTATGGTGTGGGGTTTGCCCAACCTTCAAATTTGTTTTGTTTAAGGAACAGTTCTACCCCTCCCCAGTCTGTATTCTTGCGGTTGTCTCTTTGGGCGAGTTTTTGAGTTAAGATGTCCATTTTCATGATCTCGGTGAGTTTGGTAGACCAATCATCAATGCTTGGAGTGATCGCTTCTTTCCAGGACTTTGCCAGGATCAATCTGGCTGCAGTGATACAATATACAAAAATTCTTTCAGTATTTCTATCAACTTCAAAATCTAACAGACCTAATATGAAATACTCTGGTTTTAGTTGAACCTTCAAGTTTAGCATGTTACCCAATCTTATGTAGTTTTATCCAAAAGATTTTAACAAATTTACAATTCCACCAAAGGTGTATGAGACTTCCCGCTTCCGACCTGCATTTCCAGCACAGGTGGCTGTAGTTTTTATTGTAGCGAGCAATTTTTTGTGGTGTATGGTACCACCTATGAAATATTTTTATATTATTTTCCTTCAAATCGTAAGAGTACGTATAACCCCAGTGAACTTTCCACATTCTTTCCCATCTGGCAAGGGGGATTTCATGGCCTAGGTCCTGAGCCCACCTTACCATGCAGATTTTTACTGACTCCATCTCGGTTTTTACTTCGAGGAGTTTTTGATAGAGTATAGTTAATTTCTTAGTTTTTTTCCATAGAATTTTGTCCCAGAATTGTTGTTTTTTACCAAACCCTGAGGCTTTATCTCTATCAAAAACCTCTCTTATTTGAAAATAATGTAGCCAATTCATAGACCCGTCGATCTCCCTTAGTTCTTTATAGTCTTTTAATATCCATTCCTTGTTTTCTTCCTTAAGCATATCACTGTACCTAATCCAATCTTTTCTCCCAAATTGTCTCCTGAAGAAAGCTTCCTGTGGGGAGACCCACCATGGGGTTTTCTCGTATAAGGATTCTCTATACTTCAACCATATCTTCAGGAGTGATCTTCTTATGGGGTGGTTCCTGAAATTTTTTTCTATGCACACTCTGTCATAACACAGGTAGCTATGCCACCCTACTCTAAGGTCGTGGCCCTCGATTGAAAGTAGAATATGTTTTTCTAGTTTTGCCCATTCACTTATTGATTCCAGGGCACACGCCTCGTAGTATGTTTGGAGGTCAGGGACCCCCAGACCTCCTCTACTCCTTATATCGATCATATTTAGCCAATTTATTCTGGGCTGCCTCCCTTTCCAGATAAACTTTGTTAAGTCCCTTCTCCAACCGGATAAGAGTTTATCATTGCTCAAGATGGGTAGGTTTTGAAATAAAAATAACATCTTTGGGAGGATACTCATTTTTATTAGGGATATCCTGCCCAAGAGGGACAAGTTTAAGTGGTTCCATTTTTCTAAATTTTTTCCTAATTTCCTTCCATGTGGAGTCATAATTGTTTTTGACCAGATTAATATTATTCGGGGTCATCACTATACCTAGATATTTCACTTTATTAGGGATTTCAATCCCGGTCTCTCTCTCAATTTTCTCTTTCTCTTTTTGTGGGATATTTTTTACTAGAATCTTTGTGGTTTTTTTATTTACCTTAAGACCCATTGCTTCACCAAATTTTTCTATTTTATTTAACCATTTACTAATATTTTCTAGGGGATTCTCTATAATACAAACGAGGTCATCCATAAATGCCTAATCTTCAATGAATCTTTGTTTATTCTTAGACCCGTCAATTCTTTGTCCTCCCTAATCTCCTTGAGAAGGGGTTCAAGAGCCAAGATAAATATCAACAGGGAGAGGGGACATCCCTGTCTAGTACCTTTTTCAATGGGGAAAATCCCCGTCTCTTTATCATTAATTATTATCCTGGCCTGTTGGCTAGTATAGATAGCTTCTATTGCATTGCAGAACTGAAAGCCCAAGTCCAGCTCTCTTATCAGCAGAGTTATATAGTCCCAGTTGACTCGGTCGAATGCCTTTTCGGCATCTAGAAACAGGAAGGCTGCCTTCTTTTGGATATTTTGTCTGTAGTACTCGACCGAGTCAACTAGAATTCGAACATTGTCTTTGCCCTGTCTCCCCGGGAGGAAGCCAGTTTGCTCCGGTCCTATCCATTCATTTAAGAAAGGCTTAAGTCTCTCCGACAGTATGCTTGCATAGATTTTATAATCTATGTTTAAGAGGGATATCGGGCGGTAATTCCTCATATCCGTATTTAGTTGACCCGGTTTTAGGATTACCGCGATTGAAGTGTCTTTCAAGTGTCGGGATTATTTTACCCTCCATAGCACCATTCATTATTTTACTTAGCTGGGGGGATAGCTCATCTACAAAGATTTTATAGTACAGGGCTGTGAAGCCATCAGGGCCTGGAGCTTTGTTTTGTTTTAATTTCTTTATTGAATTCTTGATCTCTAATTCCGTAATTGGCTTGTTTAAATTCTCTCTCTGTTGTTCTGTAATTTTTCCTAATTTTCTATCACTAATGTATTTTTGGGCTGTTTCTTTCTTAAGGTTATCTGATGCATATAGATTTTTATAGAATTTATTAAATTGATCCTTTATTTGAGTATCCTTATTATATGTGATCTCATTTTCTATAATTTGTGTAATATAGTTACGTTGTTTTTTCTTCCTTATTTTCGACATGAGCCATCTGCCCGGTTTATTGGCATTTGCAAAATGATTTTGCTTTAGAAACACCAGGTTCTTTTTAATTTTTTCTAGATCTTGGAATTCTTTTTGTTTTAGGAGAGATTTTAAGTTGGAGTTTGTATTTTTATCCTTTGGATTTGCCTTAAGTTTTTGTTCTTCTTCTTTGATCCTTTTTAATAGGTCTTTTTCAGCTTTAAGTCTTTCTTTATTTATTCTTATGCTATCCTGAATGAAGTGGCCTCTGATGACGGCCTTTCCTGCATCCCACACTATCGTATCTGCAGAAGACCTCCAAGAGTACTTCATCAGTAAAATCATGGCACTCCGGCGTGACCTCCCGCCCATCCCGGAGGAAGAGAGTGAGAGGACCCGATGCCCAACTCAGACCAGCGGGCTCTCCCTCACCGAATTCAGGCCTCTTACCCTGGAAGAGGTGGAAAGGTTGGTGACCGTGGCAAGGGCGACGACCTGCCCCATGGACCCTTGTCCATCGCACTTAATTAAGTCTTGCATGGACTCCGTATCGGACGCTCTGAGGGACCTGGTGAACCTTTCTCTGGATACTTGCATCTTCCCTGAGTCCCTGAAGGAAGCCAGAGTTAGGCCCCTCTTGAAAAAGCCGAGCCTTGACCCCGATGAACTGGCGAACTACCGCCCTGTTGCCAATCTGCCCTTCCTGGGTAAGCTTCTGGAGCGGGCGGTGGAAAGCCAGCTGCGTGATTTCCTTCACCGGTCCGGGGCCTGGACCCGTTCAGTCAGGTTTTTCGTGCAGGCCACGGGTAGAATCTGTCTTGGTAGCGATCACAGACGACATCCGCCGCCAGGTAGATGGAGGGGGCTCGGCTGTCCTGGTCCTCTTAGATCTAACCGCGGCCTTCGACACCGTCGACCATGACCTGCTACTCTGCCGCCTGGCTGCCTCTGGGATCCGGGACAAAGCTCTGACCTGGCTAGGATCGTTCCTGCGGGGTCGCTCGCAGCGGGTCGAGTGGCAGGGCCAGGTCTCCAGGAAATGCGAGTTGGAGTGCGGGGTCCCCCAGGGTGCTATCTTGTCTCCCACCCTTTTTAACATCTATGTCCAGCCCCTGGCCAGTATTGCAAGGAGCCATGGTTTAAGCTGCTACCAATACGCCGACGACACACAGCTGCTGTTTAAGCTCGATCCAGGGATGTCGTCAGTGCCGGAAAACTTTAGTCAGGACTGAGGCGGTGACTAGCTGGCTCAGAGCACACAGGCTAAAAATCAACCCGACAAAAACGGAGATCCTCTGGCCTGGCCGACCCGCCCCTCACTCACCATTACCACTCTTTGAAGGCGTGCCCCTGTCCGCGGCTCCGGCGGTGAAGAGCCTGGGAGTGATTCTGGACGAGAGACTGACGATGGAGGCCCAGATCCAGGCCGCAGCCAAGGGTGCCTTCTTCCACCTTCAGGGGCCCGTCGGTTGGCCCCCTACCTACCATCAGAGGCGCTGAAGACCGTGATTCATGCCACCGTGGTCTCCCGACTTGACTACTGCAATGCCCTGTATGCGGGCCTACCATTGTCCACGACTCGGAGGTTGAGACTCGTCCAGAACGCAGCGGCCAGACTCATCTCTGGGGCACCGGCGAGAAACCACATCTCACCAATCTTGAAAGACCTTCATTGGTTGCCCACAGAGTGCAGAGTGATCTACAAACTCATGGCGCTAACCTTTAAAGCACGGCAAAGAATCGGACCTGCCTATTTGAGCGACCGGCTGATAGACCAACACAGCGAAAGACCTGTGCGTGCTATAAACGGTGACTGTATAGCCATCCCAGGGGTGAGAGAGGCCCGGCTGACAGAGACCCGACGGAGAGCCTTCTCTGTGGTGGCTCCTATGATCTGGAACACGCTCCCACCTGCTCTCAGGGCCACATTGGCCCCTACCAGATTTCTGTCTGACCTGAAAACCTGGCTTTTCGGCCGGGCGTTTGGGGATTGACTGGATGGTCTGGAAGCTGAGCCTCTCATGGCTCTCTATATCTATACCTATACCTGTGCTTTTAACTGTTGTACCCGTGGTTTTTAAACAATGTAAGTCGCCCGGAGCACCAGTGGTGGAGGGCGACTCACAAGAAATAAAGTTATTATTATTATTATTATTATTATCTGACGTGCCTTTATCTACATTTAACAGGAAATATTCCTTTAGAATTTCCTTATACCTTACAACCTGGCTTTCATTTTTCAGAAGGTCCTCGCTCATCTTCCACCTCTTCAGCTGTTTTATCGATCCTATTTTAAGATCAAGGGAACAATGGTCAGAGTACAGTTTTGGGTTAATAGATACATCCTTGACTTTAAGTGAAATACTCTTTGACAGCCAGGCCATATCAATCCTTGACCATGTTGAAAATCTATTAGAGAAAAAAGTATAGTCCCTCCCACTTGGGTTGCGTTCCCGCCAGATGTCCTTAACTTCTAACTCTTCTAGGATTTCTCTCACCTCTTTAGGTAATTGTCCTGACCCCTTGTTTTTCTTTTTGCGACTATTACTTGATCTATCAATTTCTTTCTTAGTTACCGCATTATAGTCCCCTATAATAATTAAATCGTCAAACTCTTCCTTAAGTATTGCTTTTCTCAAATCCTTAAAGAATTTCACCTTGGGGCCATTCGGCGCATATATATTACAAATAAGAACATTTTTAGAGTTCCACCGGATTTTCACTCCGATCATTCTGCCTTCAGTATCCCTGAAGGCAAAAGCCGGGTTTAAATTTTCTTTAACATACATAGCAACCCCCCTTTTCTTTTTGTCACATGAGGACCAGAATGCCTTCCCCAACCTATCTTGACATAAATATTTCTCCTCACTCTGCTTAATATGAGTTTCCTGGATTGCTATCACCTCTGCTTTTTTTTATACAGTTGGTTAAAGACCCTTTTTCTCTTATTCGGGTTATTTAGCCCGTTTACATTGTTAGAAGTTACTCTGATTTCCATACACAGAACTGCTTAACTCCTTTTCTGCCTGTGCTCTGGTTTTCATTGTCCAGTCCGTGGGGATTTGTTGGTGGTTTGGTTGGCGTTTCCGTCATTCTCTATGTTGTTGGATCTCTCCTTCCTCTCCTTCCTCCTCATCCTCCTGTTCCAGGTCCGGGGTCTCCTGTTCTCTGTTGTTCTTGTCAAATAGATCTTCATTGCTTTCTCTCTTGTATTTCCCTCTGCGTAAGTCATTGAGAAAGGCCTTTGCCTTTTCCTCAGATGTAATCCAGTGTCGGTCTCCCTTTATTGTGAGCATAATTCCTTCTCTTTTTTCCCAACGGAATTTGATATTTTGTTTCTTGAGTTCATCAGTCAGAGTATAGTATTTTTTCCTCCTGGCCATTATGGAAGAGGGAATCTCTTTCATAATTATAATCTTTCGTTTGTTATAGAAGATAGGTGTTGTGGTTGAGCAACCTGAGCCTGTAGTTGCTACAGGTAGTAATTGGGAAGAGGAGAGTTTGTCAGATATGTCCTTGGAAGAGGGAGGTTTGGGCGGGCCTCCTGCAGCTGGGAGAAAGAGGGCTGCAAGTGATGAGCATTTGGAAGAGGCAGAACATAGGAGGAAGGTCCGACAAATACTTAGGGAGCCTACCAGTGATGAGACTTTTGAGGGGTTTGACGTGGAGTTACCCTCAGAAGACAGTGATACTGAGCTGGACTCAGCACTGGTGCAGGATGTCAGGAATGTGTTAAATGCTGAGTCCAGCGAAAGTTCATTTTTTGGTTTTTCCAGTGATAATAGTTGGCCTAGTGGGAATGTGGAATTGGACTGGGGCCCTTTAACTGCAGAGCAAAGATGGGACAATTGGAGGAACACACCCAGGGCTGCAGCTGAGGGCACTAGGGCAGATTTGGGTGTGGAGTCTGATGACTCTGATTTGTAAGGGTATAACAGTAAGGCTTGGGGATTTGGGAATCTGCGGTCGGCCAAGGTGTTGCTGTGGGTTGCTGGTTCCTGTATCTGGTGATTTTGTGGGTTCGTGTCCTGGTTCTTGATTCCCAGCAAGCTGTGAGTATTTGGGCTGTGTTCATGCTGGGTTCTGGGGGAGCTGTTATGGCAGCTCTAGCTGACATTGTTGCATGTTGGGGGGTTGGGACTTTAATGTGTGCTTTTATGTTTAGTGTCTGCCGCGTCCTGTTTGAACATTTCCTGTGTTGCTGTGAGTGTCTGGTATTGTATAGAGGGTGAAGGGGAGTTTGCTGTGGGTTGCGGGGGTTTTCATGTGTTTGTTTGCATACTCAGCTCCTGGAATGTGAAGCACTCCTTCTTTCCTTCTATGGACGGGTCTTCGCATCACAGACTACAAGCCGATTTACAGCTCAAGTTTCTTTTGAAGACGGACGGCTCATCTATTTTGCTTTCGGTTTTGGGGTGTGGGTTTTTTGGAACGCCGGACTGAGGCTATGTTTTGTTAAAAATAAACTGTATATATTTTTACTAGCTTGGTGTTGTCTTTGCCATCTGTGGGAGTCGTGACAATAGGGCTTCTTGCGTTTTCTCTCAGGATATCGTCCCGTATTTTTTTCCTATTAAATCTGACTAGGACATCTCGAATAGCCTTGTTCCTTCGAGAGAAATTGATGGAAATTCTGTAAGTCCGGTCCATTTCTTTATCTGTATCCTCGATTGATATTTGCAAAAGTTTTGTTATTCATCTTTGCATGCCACTATCTCCTCCCCCTTTGAATACTTAGCAATGTGATCTCTTCAATGATATTTTTATTTCCCGAGCAAAGCCATGTGGTTCTCCAATTGGCCTACCTCTTCTTCCTTTGTCTTCTCTAGTGTGAGGAGGCATCTTGCCATTGTCCAGGTAAGATGTAATAGATATAGCTACTTCTATTATTTTTCCTTTTCCTTTTCCTTAGAAGATAGCTCAGTGAAGCTAGTCAGCTCCAAGAACCATACCTATCTAGAATGGATTTCTTTTGTCTTTAATAAACATATTATTTTGATCCAAGGGGGTGAGAAGGGGGTGCAATCCTGTTCCATCCTGTTGAATGGAAGCCAATCCTTGCTCACTACATGTAAGTTTCTGCTGCTTATGAACTGTGTACCTGGCACTCCGCTATATTTTTGTGGAATCACCCCCAAGTGAGGGTTATTTTTGTCAAAGTGTGATTTTCAAATGTTTCTGCAATTCAACCATTGTAGAAGATGCTGTGTTGTGTAACCAGGCATGTATAGAGTTAAAACAGCACAAGTGGTGTCCAGCACTGGTTTGACCTTCAGCTGTGTAAACATACTGATAAGGGAGACGCTGAGCTGCTTGAGTCAGTCGCCATGCTGATTCTGCTATGAGGTGCAGACTGTTGAATTGTTCCATGTGAGAATGCTTTACTTTGCTCACTTAATCAATAAAAGAACTTTCTAAGTTCAAACCTGGCTTTGCTTCATCACTGGCGCGCGGACAAAAGGGTTATGGGCCCAGCACGCTTCTGCTACGCTAGTATTCGGACTGCTGCCCGTAATGGAACGAAGAAATGCTGACCGGAGAATGCCTGGAAAGCTGTGCAGAGGTGAGAGGTTGATGGATGGCAGGAGTAGCCAAAGCTCACCAATGCAAGCCAGTGAAGCAAGCCTGAGAGAGGATGATAAATGAAAAGTGAGTAAAAGCAAACAGACGCTCTGCCCGGGTTCTTTTGAAAGGAGGTTGCATTTAATCCTGAAAGTGACTGTCAGAAAGCCAAACAGACGTGGCTAGACGTAATCTCGGGGGCCGAGAGTCACACAGAAGGAAGTGCATAATAATCCTCTGGAACTTTGTGTTGTTCCTGTGTATCCAGTGTTTGACCCAAGAAGGGGGCAGAGCGGAGAGAAAAAGAGAGCAGCATGGCTGGAATTAACACAACTAGTATGATTGAGAAGTTAAATGATACTAATTACTCTGAATGGGCTGTGTTTATGGAGAATCTACTAGCCCGGGAGGGGCTGCAGAAGACGATCCTTGGGACGGAGGATGATGCAGGAAAGGATTTACGAGGCAAGTCTACTTTGATCCTTTGCCTGACTCCTGACCAGCTGGTTCATGTCCAAGGATTGCAAACAGCCAAAGATGTTTGGGACACGCTGCGGGCTGTTCATCAAAGAGAGAGCACCTTAAGCAAAATGATTTGGAGCACAAGATTGTATGGTGAAAACTATCAGAGGGAGGAGATGTTAAGCAGCACATAGACATGATGAAGAAACTATTTGTGGAGTGTCGAGTGACAGGTGTGGAGATCACTGACGAGAATCGAGCCTACATCATGTTATCTAGTATGCCATCGAGTTGGGATTTTCTGCTGCATTCTCTACAGTCTGTGAGACTCCAGGATTTGTCGTTGGATTTGGTTACTAGCAGGATTCTGGAGGAGATGGACAGACGGCGTTTTGAGGAGGAACAAAGCAGAAGCTGCAGACCTGAGGTGGCACGTTTTCCACAGGAGATGGAGGAGGAAGATTACCATGAGGTGCCGACCTTGGCTGCTGCACACATAGTCAAAACACGGCGGTGTTTCGGGTGCAACAGAGTCGGGCACCTGTTGAGAAACTGTACAGCAGTAAGTAGGCAACAGCCCAGAGGGGGCGCCAGAGGAACTGGAAGTTATCGTGGGAGAGGCCGTGCTGATGGGACTACAACCACCACACCCAGAATTCTGATTGCTGATGCAGAGACTAGTAGATACAATAAGGTAAAGTGGGTTTTAGACTCAGGAGCAACCCACCACATTGTGAACAATATTAGCATGTTACAAAATGTTCAGTCAACCCAGGGTTCGAGTTTGACCCTTGCAGATGGATCAGCTAGAGAGTTTTCAAATTACGGGATTTGTTTCATTTCTTGTTTGCAAGTGAATTGGGAAGATGTTTTGTTTGTACCTGGGATCAAAACCAATTTGTTGAGTGTTGCTACATTAACGGAACATGATTTCAAAGTAGTGTTTAAAGGCATTTACTGTTTTGTGTATAATTCGGAAAGGAAATTGGTTGGCAAGGGGGTGAGAAGAAACAAATTATATGAGATGTTTGAAAAAGTAAATGAAAACAGAGATGAGAATGTAGAAGTTTGTTGTGTAAGTAGCCAGATACAGCATGACAGATGTATACACCAGTTACACAGAATTTTGGGTCATGCTGATATGGAAACTCTTAAGAAGACATTTAATTTAGATCCTAATTTTCAGTTAGAGAGCTGTAACATTGAATTGGATTGTTCTGTTTGTGCAGCTGTGAAAAGGACACCCATCAAAGTCCACAAGATTTGTTTGAGAAAGCACATATGTATGTTGCTGGACCTTTTGAAGAGAGTTGGGGAAGTTCCAAATATTCTTTGATTTTTGTTGACCGATTTACGAGGTATGGGTTCATTTATTTTTTGAAAGATGTACCAGAAATAGTGGACAAGACCACGAGATGGTTAGACATGGTTGAGGGGGTATATCAAAGGAAATAAGCACATTGTTTGTAGATGAGGGGGTAGAAGCATGTACCTCAGAAGTGAAACAACTTCTAAGTTCGAGAGATATCGAATTTGTGAGGACTGAAGAACTCAAGAGAGAAGAGGGCATCGCACAGACACGAATGAGAATACTTCAAAAAATGGAAGCTTGTGTCTTAAAAGATGGTCAATTGGGTGACAAGCTTTGGGGTGAAGTTTTGTCTACTTGTAACTACATTGTAAATAGGTTGTGGGATGTTGGTCTTGATGATGTACCATTCTGTAAGATGTATGGCAGGATGCCCGGTTACCGACATATGGGCATCATAGGGCAATTTGCCAACGTTCTGATACCCACAAACGAGAGAAAGAAAAATGAGTCCAAGTTCAGGCGTTTGATACTACTGGGGTATCAGAGAGGACGTTACCGGTTTCTAGAAACACCACACACAATTAGATTTTCAAGATTGGCATATTTTGAAAAACCTAAAGATTGGAAGCGTTTGTACCTTAACTTTGGAGAATTGTCTGTGTTTCCAAAAGTTAGAGAAAATGTAAGTGAAAGGGATGAGGGGGCATCCAGTACTGTTAGTCAACAAGAACAGGTGGTGAAAGAGGAAACTAGATCTCCTAATAAACAGTATGGACAGGAAGGCGCAAGGCCAAAACAAAAGGAAGTGATTAGAAGAATAAAACAAGATAAACCAGAATCCACCACACCAAAACAAAAGGAGGTGATTAGAAGAATAAAACAGGACAAACAAGAATCCATCACACCAAAGGAGAAAGAAGTGATTAAGAAAGTGAAACAGAAGCCAGAAGAAGAAGAAGAAGTAATAGTAGAAACAGTCATTGCAGGAGGAGTAGAACAAAAGGCTCTTGTGATTCCTTGTTTGGCACAGAGAAATAAAGGGATAGTTAACAGAGCATTAATTAGAGAGAAAAAGGAATATTCCTAAGTGCTTGAGGAATACATGTGTTGCTATGTACCTAAGGTTTTTCATATGTGTATGATTAATGTGTAAAGATTTAATATTTGCTTAGGAATGCTTTATATGGTGATGGATGTCCACATGTATAATGAGTATGTTTAGGATTGATCGTATTTGTGAATAGACAGAAATATTTGAAATTCAAAGGGGGGATTGTCAGAGTGTGATTTTCAAATGTTTCTGGATTCAACCATTGTAGAAGATGCTGTGTTGTGTAACTAGGCATGTATAGAGTTAAAACAGCACAAGTGGTGTCCAGCACTGGTTTGACCTTCAGCTGTGTAAACATACTGATAAGGGAGACACTGAGCTGCTTGAGTTAGTTGCCATGCTGATTCTGCTGTGAGGTGCAGACTGCTGAATTGCTCCGTGTGAGAATGCTTTACTTTGCTCACTTAATCAATAAAAGAACTTTCTAAGTTCAGACCTGACTTTGCTTCATCACTGGCGCGCGGACAATTTTGAGCCTAACAGCTCCTGATTCCCAACACAAAATAAATAAACTAGGAGATGCATCTTTTGCTTGAAAACATGCCATTTTTGGAATACCTCTTCCCAGATTCAACAATCAAAATGTTCTACTGGCTTAAGCATTGTGTTCTAAATTTTGACCTTTTCTCCATCCCAGATAACAGGAGGCCCTTGAAGAACATAACTGTGGCCCCATTAGTGTAGACTCATATAATGCAGTCTAAGTGCATTGGACTTCATTATATTAGTCTACGCTGACCACATAATGCATTAGGACGATGGTTTTCACAATTGACATTGCTCTAGATGAAAAAGCATTCTTAGCATTATGTGAGAAACCCACTATTTCACAGCAAGCTATGTTTCATTGTATCTGAGCAGATGGGATGTAGGCATGTGTGTGATTAGTAAGTGGGCCACCAATGCTAAATCTCTATTTACAGAACTCTAGCAAATAATCTTCTTTGTCCCTTTGCCTTTATGAGAAGTCAGACAAAGAAAATCAGCTGCCTGGAGCCTTTATGTCAAATCAAATCACCAACCACTTTCCTATCTCCATGTATATACTTCCTCAGGCAACACAACTGTGCTGGCTGTAGAGTGTGATGGGAGTTGCAATGCCTTGACTCTGGATACACATCCAAGCCTTATTACTAGACTGTACATAGGTATGGTGGAGATAGTTAGTGGTCAGGTTCTGCTATCAACCATGCTGGCTTCTGTACAAAGAAGGGTGAGGAGAGCGTTATTTATATTTTGATTCTGGCACCAAAATATGCTGGGCTACCCCATCTGGAGAGTACTACATGGTTTGGGGAAAGCTGGACTTCTGAATCTCTATGCTGGGAAAAGAATATAAAGGAATCTTGAAGCACCTTTAAAAGTAACTTTAAAAGTAACTGAAGCCTAATTTGTCACATGATGGAAGTACTATATATACTCATTTGTAAATCTAGAAATGGGGTGGGAGGTTTCTATCTGTTCAGTAATGGAGTGAACACCAGGGCCTCCAGCAAGCTATATGCATTGCACAGCCACTCCACGGTCTCAGCCATCCTGGACTGAACATGGCTCATCTGACCTAAAACTTTTGAAATACTTTCAAGGTTTTACATGCCCTAAATTTAAAACTTTGGGTCTTTTGTGCCATATTACCTTCAAGCTGGGAGTCAAGCTGGGGGAATAAAATTATTCTGGGACAAGTTAGATTATCAAGATTGTTTCATATCTCTCTCTCTCTCTCTCTCTCTCTCTCTCTCTCTCTCTCTCTCAGACTCCAAGGCATTCAAGAAAAGGGAATGCTGTTTCAGCAATAAGTACTGGGAGCTAATCCTTCCTGATTTACAGTCCCTGTTGAAATGAGTTAAAATGTATACATAATTCTATCACTTGCATAAAAGTCGTGCTCCAGCAAGAGCCACAAAGCAATTCATTTAGAAATATACAATAACCATACACAAATATATGATCAATTATGAGAGTATAATTCTATTGTTGACTATTTCTCTGAATATACATGCTTGATATCTGCAAAATTATATATTTAATGTGGAATCTGCATGCGGTGGAATGACCTGGCAGTCGTTCACTAGTAGGCAGAATCACACTTTTCATAAAGCTTGTGTGTGAAGGAATTCTATTTTTAAATTCCCATTTGGAAAAGTATTTCCCAAAATGTAGTATATTAACACGTTGGGGAAAGAGAATGAATTAAAACTCTGATCTCCAATGTGCTATTTTTTAAAACTAAATTTCCAAACTTCTAACTTATTTTCAACTAAACTTCCAAATATTGTTTGACTATCCTTTAATAGAAATGCTTGGGACCAGAAGTATTTTGTGATAGAGAAAACTACCCACACAAATAGCAGAGCATCCAAAATATAATCAGGATACTTAAGTTGAGCATCAGCTCACTAGCCAGCAGAACGTGAAGTGCTGTGTGATGTGGCTGCAAAGAATTTAGAGCTTAGGCAGGCAAAGATGCAGAGTCCAATCTTTTAAAAATGCACAAAAGATGTATTTACATTAAAAACAATAGGAGTAGAAACAGAGAAGAGATAAGAAATAGATACATTCTAATTGTCATACAGGAGATATGGAGGAAGGGAAACCCTCAGCCTATTCTAAGCTAACTAACTTCTCCTCATTGAGGACTTGAGACTTGGGCAGTGTGGGGTTGAATTCCAACATTTTGTATTTCAGATTTTTGGGGAATTAAGGAATACTCATATTTGCATGTGCATATATAATAGTCTAAAATGTCATATCTCCGAACTATTAAACATCTTATTTTGATGCAAGAGTTGCAAAACTTCAGCATTAACTGCATTTTTCATCTGTCATTGGTATACACCATCCCATAGCCCTTGAATAGTTATTTTTGGGTTACAGATCCAAGAACCCCTTAGACAGCATTGTCATTGGATAATCTAGTTGACAGCACTGCAGTCAACTGAATGTCCTCCATAGGAGTGCTCTGTATTGCAATGTTTTGTATTAGATTAAACATTGAAAGAAAACACAATTCAATGCAATTAATCCACATTCCCTCCCATGATGGAATTTTCTCAGAAATGTGTACACCTCAGCATGTTTGTAATTAACCTTGCAAATTAATTCCATAACACAAAGAATGAAAAATACAAAATATATGGATGATGTGCTCACAGTGCTATGACAAATAGACATCTTTCACTGTTGTTCTAAAATACTCTAAACATACCATCTTGTTTGACTCTTAGTTGCATATTGACTTTGTCATAATAAAAGCAAAAATAATAGTCATAGTAAAAGAAGTTGGCAGCTGGAACATGAAATGCATTTATTTTGTCTGGAGTAGGGATGGAAATGTTCTTGTGTAATCCTTTCATGTGTACAGCTTTTTAATGCGATCATTCTCTACACTTAATAGCCTGGAATCCATCTGCTTCCCAAGAGCACACCTAGTTTGTACTTGACCTATGTAGCAAATGAGCTAATTAAACTGCCTCTCTTATCACTTCTTTTACAGCTCCTGCCCAGCAAGATGGTGCCTATATTCTTCAAAGCAGGCCCATAGGCCATGTTGAAAACTGTGAACGAACAAGTGGGAAAACACTTGACTGTTTAAAAGAAGTCACAGGTTTAAACCACTGGAAGGGATTTTGTGTTACATGTTGACATTATCAAACATATGGCAGCGATTGACTATTTCACTAAACAGACATTATTACACACCAACAGATAATCAGTACAGCAAAAGAACATATCATTATAGTATTATATCATTCCAACTTACAGTACAATAATGCAGGTTACATGCCAATTAGTCTGGAATGTTTAAAAGGTAATTGCTCTGTAATTTGCATGTAGTTACACAGTATCATTTATCAGTTTACGCTATCTTAGTGAGCAGTGAAAAGCAGTTAATTCTGCTATTGCCCAAGTTAAAATTGAATGGAAACATAATGGAGGAGCAGCTTTGGAGGGTCCAGACCCTTTTTGCCTACACAAAGAATCTCCTCCCAAGTTGTATTAGTTCCAGGATTTCACATTAATACATGAAACCACAGGTAATTGTGAACCCTGTTGAACAAATTACTTCTAGCAGAATATACCATAGAGTTGTGCTGGAGGATCTAGGTAAAATCTAGAGAGGATACCAAACTAAACATTATTAAATTCTCCAGTCAATTCTATAGTCAACTTCTAGTGGGCGCTTTTAGCAGCCAGATTTTGTGACATTACCTAATTCTTGCCCCAACATTCCCTCGGGGAGGGGGGGATGGGGAATGCATAAATAGCTCCAGGCGGCTGCATGTAACCCATACGCTACATTTTGTCTTTCAATTTAACATGGTGAAGTATCATAGATTCATACAGTTGAGAGGAACTGCAAGCGCCTTCTAATAGATGCAGGGAATGCTGTGGATGTAGCATATCTTGATTTCAGTAAGACCTTTGACAAGGTTTCTCATGATCTTCTTGGAAATGAACTAGTAAAATGTGGGCTAGATAATGCTACTATTAGGTGGATCTGTAATTGATTAAGCAACCGAACCCAAAGGGTTTTCACCAATGGTTCCTCTTAATCCTGGAAGAATGTGACTAGTGGAGTGCCACAGGGTTCGGTTCTGGGCCCAGTGCTGTTCAACATCTTTATTAATGACTTGGGTGAAGGTTTAGGGGGCATGCTTATCAAGTCTACAGATGACACCAAATTAGGAAGGATAGCTATAGCTAGCAAATACTCCAGAAGACAGGATCAGAACCCCAAGCAAGCATGTAGCCAGGGGGAGTGCTGGAAGGGCTCAGCCCCCCGCCCCCAAATTCTCAGGGTGGTCCACGAGAAGGCCTTACTGGTACATTATTTAAACTGTTATGTGTATTCATATCATGATCTGATCACTACGCTCAATATATCCCATATGCATGGGGGTATTGGGATAATGATACAAAAGGTTTGCTAGGGTAGATCCTCTCTCACTCAGACTCAACCACCCCCAAATCAAACTCAGCCCCGCCCTGCCCCCCACCTCACCCCCCTAATCATAATCCTGGCTATGGCCCTGGCCCCAAGTGTCTTTAACAGATTAGAGAGCTGGGCCAAAACTAATTAAATGAATGTCAACAACAAAAAATGTAAAATACTACACTTAGACGGAAAAAATGAAATGCAAAGATGCAGGATGAGTGACACCTGGCTTGACAACAGTTCATGCGAAAGAGATCTTGGCATCTTTGTGGACAGTAATTTAAGCGTGAGCCATCAATGTGATGCAGCAGCTTTAAAAGCCAATGGGATTTTGGGTTGCATCAAAAGAAGTATAGCATCTATATCAAGGATAGTAATAGTGTTCCTCTATTCTGCTTTGGTCAGAAGTCCTCACCTAGAATACTGTCTCCAGTTCTGAGCATCACAATTTAAGAGAGATATTGACAAGCTGGAATATGTCCAGAGGAGGGTGACTAAAATGATCAGAGGTCTGGAGACCATGCCCTATGAAGAGCAGTTTTAAAGAGCTGGATATTTTTAGCCTGCAGAAGTGAAAATTAAGAGAGACATGATAGCCATGTTTAAATATTTGAAAGAATGTCATAAGGAAGTGGGGAGCAGGATTGTTTCTGTAACCCTGGAGACTAGGACTCAGAGCAATGGGTTCAAATTACAGGAAACTCGATTCCACCTAATATTAAGAAGAGAGTGTGATGGAAGTTCCTTCCTTGGAGAGTTTTAAAGAGAGGCTGAATGGCCATCTGTTGGGGGTGCTTTGATTATGCTTTTCCTCCATGGCAATGGGCTGGACTAGATGCCCGCATGTGGTCTCTTCCAATTCCATGAAGAGTCTATGGTTATACACAGGGTTTCTTAAACCTTTTCCACTTGCGATCCTTTACTACCTAAGGAATTCTTTCACAATCCCTTTCTGCCCCCACCCTTTTTTTTGCGTGACTGTGAGCGTGTGTATATATATATATATATATATATATAGAGAGAGAGAGAGAGAGAGAGAGAGAGAGAAAAAAATTAAACATTTACTGATATAAATTAGTATTTGCAAAGCTTACCAAACAGGCTGGTTTTTTAAAAGAAGTATATCTGAAGCATTTTCTGCTGAATCCACTGTAAACACTGCATGTTGTTGTCAACAAATTTGTACAATTGCTCAGATGGCGTTCAGAAACTTACTGTTGCCAAATTTTTCACAACCCCATCATTGAACTAGGGAAACCACATTTGGGATCAGGACCCACAGTTTAAAAAATAGTGTTATAATCAAATGGGCACAAAACATCGGCCACACAATCAGCATGCATGAATGGGAAAAGATCTGGAAGAAGAAGATAAAAATCCTCTACGCCATAGACCTCAAGGAGAACTGGTACAAAATGTTCTTCAGGTGGTACATGACCCCCCACAAGCTAGGTCTGATGGACAAGAGCGCACAGACCAAGTGCTGGAAGTGTGGAACACAGGTCGGCACCTTCTATCACATGTGGTGGTCCTGCACAGCGGCCTCGATTTACTGGAAAGAAATACATATCAACATCCAGAAACTACTTCAGATCACACTAGAAAAGACGCCAGAGGCTTGCCTGTTGGGGATGGTAGCCGAGGGGGATCTACCAGATAGAAATGCAGAGCGCCTGTTCATGTACCTCACTACGGCCGCGAGGATGGTATATGCAAAAACATGGAAGTCAAAAGGAGTACCCCCGATAGAAGAATGGATAAACAAAATACAAGACATTATGAACATGGACAAACGAACATATTATCTAAGTGAGGAGGTAGGAAACGGACTGACCAAAACGGACTGGTCACTCTTCAGAGACTACCTACAGAAACGGAACACAAATCACCATCCCCAAGATGGCTAACAGGGAAAAGAACTTAGATTGCAGCAACATATTTGAAATCTCAAGATCTAACTCCCCTCACCCAGCCCTCCCCTCCTCACGAGTTCAACTGCACCCCTTCACCCTCCCACTACCTCTCCCCCTAGACTACTGGAAGATCTGAATAAATGGAACTGAAAGGACACACTGGAAGCCAACCCCCCACCCACCCCTTCCCCCCTCTCCTTCTCCTCTATCCCACCCTGTCCCCCCCTCTACCCCCAAACCCCTCCCCTCCTGTCCTATTTTCCCCATCCCCTTCAACTTTCCCCGCGGGTACCCCATGCCCCCTCTCCCCCCTCTTTCTTTCCTACTATTCTATGCCAAAATATTGTTCCCCCACTTTCATTGTCATTTGGAAAATTCTTTAATAAATACATTTTTTTTAAAAAAAGTAGTGTTATAGTACAACTCCCTGCCATACAGAAATACTCTACTAAAGCATCCCTTAAAGATGCCCAACCAACCTCTGCTTAAAGACCTTCAGAGGCAGAGACTCTACCACCTTTTGAGGTAGTGCATTTCATTGTTCATCAGCTCTTCCTAATGTTTAGGCAGATTTTTCTTGTCATTTTAATCCATGGGTTTGTGTTTTCATCTCTGATGCAGAAAACAAGTTCAGCACCATTTTCTGCATGATGTCCCTTCAGATACCGTATGTAAAGATAGCTATCATGCCACCTTTCAGTCTTCTCCTCTCCAGCCTATCCAGCTCCCTACATTGTTTCTCACAAGGCTTGGTTTCCAGATCCATGATCACCTTGGTCACTCTTCTCTTCTTCAACTTGTTGAGATCCTTTTAAAATTGTGTCCACAACTGGACAGAGTGTTTTAGATAAGGGTCTGACCAAAGCAGAATAGAGGCTACATTTCTTGATCTGGGTCACTACACTCCTATTGATAGGGCCCAGAATTGCACTAGCTTTTTGCCACCCCACTCAGCCTGGTGCACATTTTCCACAATACTAGAAGGTTTTCAACACTTTTGAATGATCCTGAGAAAAGCATTGGCACATTCTCATTTTTGTTACCTATGTGCACCATGAAAAATTCCTCCAGGTTTTTGAGAATGATATATTTCAGTGGGTTGCATTTTGCCCATACTTATTTCTGAAATTAGTTCTGATCAATTGTAGAAGCATAAACAACTTTTAAAATGTTGAAGGTGACTTTGCCCTTTTTTATAATTAATTAATCACAAAGTAAGGTTTACTACCTTACCTTTTCCTAAAGAGAGACATTAAGAATTGATGTGGCAGGACTTATGTTTTGTTTAAAAATCTGTTTAGAATTTTAATGTAGTCCAGGTGTAAACATATTTGCTTTTCTGAAACACTGGCAGTACAATAATCCAAAAGGGGAAAGTTTACAGTAACTGAGCAAAACATCATTTGCATACCATAAAGTAGCAGTATTATGGACCAAAGGTGCAGAGCAGGAAGGTCACAATGACCATGAATTATTTAAGTCATTCAGGCTTGACTTGTTGTTCTAAACAGACACTACTTAAACCAGCCATCACATTGGCATAGTGATGATGAATATTTGCCAGGAATTAATACGTTTTTGTTCACTATTTAAAGGAAAGATTGGTAACACTTGTGACCTTGTAGACATAATACATGCAGGGATAGTTATTAAAGATATGCTACACATATACATTGGTGAGAGAAACAGTGTGCTGTATTGGCCTGAATATTGGTCTAGGGGTGCATCTATACTGTAGCCTTAATGTGTTCTGGCACCACTTTAACTGCCATGGAATCATGGAACTTCTAGTTTTACAAGATCTTTAACCTGGGTTGCCAAAAAGTGCTGGTGTCACACCAAACTACAACTCCCATGATTCCATAGCATTGAGCCTTTGCTTGTGTGTTCCTGCATGGCAGAGGGTTGGACTGGATGGCCCTTGGGGACTCTTCCAGCACCATGATTCTGTTATGTCAAAGCTCTCCTCCTGAATTAGAGGTGTTCTCTCTCACTCTATCCTTGGAAGATAACAGCCTAATGCATGTGAAATCGGGCTAACAGAGTAATATTTGAACCCTGAATTTTACCTTGGATGAATATTTTCCTTTATTAAGACAGGAAGATTTTCAGAATTAAACATATTTGCTAATGTTTACTTTCTCATGAAGCTGAGTTTTTCAAAACATTATGCAGGCATACCTCACTTATTTGACAAGTTGGGGACAAGAGCATTGTCAAAAAACCAAAAAAAAATGAAATGTGAAGCAATTTTTTTAACTTGCTCTTGAAAAAGACTTCTGAGCATGGTGCACTGAATGTTGTGGAGTCATGGTTCTATTGGTTGATAGTATGGGTTGAATGTATGGCTTCTGGTTATGAATAAAAAGGGTTGAAAGAGCAGGTAATCAAAAAGCAGATTGTTGAAAACTGAGGAATGCCTGTAAACTGATTAAGTGGTCTGTACATAGGCAAATGCACAGCAATATAAAAAGAAATAATACCCAGGAATTCTTTGTCTGTTTAATAAGAATAACTTAGTTTATTGTCAAAGGCTTCCATGGCTGGAATCACTGGATTGTTGTAGGTTTTTCGGGCTATATGGCCATGTTCTAGAAGCATTCTCTCCTGACAATTTGTCTGCATCTATGGCAAGCAATTCCTGAGGTTGTGAGGTCTTAACTTAGTTATTTCCAATTCTTTTTGTCCCCATCCCCCCTCCCTTAAAGTGTTTGAAGCCCTACTCAGACATGGAAACCCACCGGGTGACCTTGGACAAGGCACACACTCTCAGCATTTGACAACAAACACAAACCTCCTCTGAAATTTTATCAAGAAAAGTTCCTACCTTGGGATCCCCGTTGATGCGGAAAATTTGGAGTTTTTTAAAGTCCCCATAGATAACCAAGGGACGCTTGTAAAGCTTTGCTAACTGTGGATGGCACGAAACAGGAATCAGGAACCAGGAATCTCACCAAGATGAAGGCAAAGGACAGACTTTATTCAATTTGCATAAAAGGGACACTTGTACAGTACAGATGCTTGAAGTGTAAAGGCATAAGCAGACAGTTTTATACACAAGAATTCTTATGCATTAACCTTGCTACATTTTGAAAACTCCTTCCCTTTCCCCTGATTGGCCAGTGCCGAGAAGCTGGCCAGCGTTCTCCTGGCCTCTGATTGGTCAGGAGGCAGGTTTTAGCCGATGTGTGCCATGATTAGAGGAAACAGCAATGGCATCGCTGGGGATCTCCTCCCAGCACTGGGGCTTCCAGTAGGCTGGCAGAGGCAGTATTGGTGGCGTTGAGGTCCCTGGGGATCATGCCAACCCCTAGGTGGGTAGCAATTGAATGCTGGAGAGAAAGAGAAGTCCAAAAGATGATTTGACAGTATAAAACAGATATTGGACCCTGCCAGAGAAGACAATGGGGGTGTCAGAATCATGAAATCTGAGCTGGTGTTGCTCTGATTTCCTGACCTGCCTGCATTTGTTCTAGTCTCTTGACTCTGCTCACAAGATAAGATATCTCCAGGTGTTGGCCTTGGGAGGCTTGGGCCACACCACACCAACATGAGAAGCACCGACATGAACATTGCTGACTCAGGAAGGATATGATGAAATATCCACTGGACACTGGGACTACTGGGTCAAAGGGGATATGATGCAACCTCTGCTGGGCATTGCATGTCAGGGAGGTTGGGCCTTTGGGATGATAGACAGGTGATGGGGGTGTGTTTGGTATATAAGCTGTGTTTGTTCCTGTGAAGCCATTTCTGGCATCAAGTGTTATACCTTCAATAAACCTCGTGAGATCAAGTTGCTGTCCACGCATGGTCTTTACAGGACGTTGGAGCGTTTCCATTACAGGGGGTTGTTGTCCCAGACATCTTCCCATGCTGGAGAGACAAAGAAAGAGTCCAAAAGCTGAATATTTGTTGATGGGATTATCCTTTGTCCCATAGATTATGTCCAAGCTCTGGTTCTCACACAGGGCATGGAAGGGGTATCTGGAATTGCTCAAGAGAGGTTACTGGAGTTCAAAGGTTCATGTATATTTGTCTTCATTTTATAGAGTTCAATGATAATAATAAAAATATAAAAATATAAAAGAGAGTTCATGTGTGTAGGGTGTAGGTTTATAGAAATGGAAGAGGGGGTGAAAGGAGGGTCACGCCATTTCTGAGTACAAGGTGAAAGGGGGACATTAGTCTTATTTGTTTGCATTTTATTCCCTCCACTCGTGCACACGTTCGCATAAGGAAAAAGAATAAAAATAAAAGAAAGATAGAAAGATACATAGTAGCAGCAGTTCTTCTGGATACATTGCAGCTGTCTGGCTTATCTGAGATGATAGACTGGATGACCTCCATAGAGGCTGTGGAGATCTGCTGGAATGGACCAGCTCAAACTGAACAGGGCTCAGGGGCTATGGAGTGTGGGTTGCTGCTGGTCCTTTGGAGGCTCGAGGGAGGTTGTGGGGATGGAGGCCATTTCCAGTTCATCTGGCCTTCCATCCTTAGAACTATGGTTCCCACAAAGGTCAAACTATGTTTCCTTTTTATTAAGGGTGGGGTTGGGGGTTTGAAGAAAGAGAACAGCAAAGTCTAACAAATATATAAACAAACACACTGTATAAGGTAAGGCGTTTGCCTTGAGAGTCTTCTCCCTTGCTCTGAATACAAAATCTAGGCCTTGAGACATAGGAATCCTCTGTAAATGGGGGGAAACATGGCCCTCTGGAGAGCTCCAGAAAATAGGGCGAGACCTCAGCGGGTAAGATTTTACCCTCAAGACCTGAAATTGCCCATGTCTGCCTTAGACCAACACACTCCTTGCACCATTGCATTGTCTGCTATCACCAAATGCTACTTGTACAAAGTGTTCCAGCAGATTGTGTAATTTGGCCCTTTGCATCATTGCTATTTGTTTTATTTCATTTGAGAGTAAAATTTAGCGCACTGTCAGCTGCAGATGCTCTCTCTCTCTATTCAGTCATTTTTCATTCAACAAATTCCTTTTTTATAGCTTTGTTGCTGCTGCTGTTTGAGCTGCACAGTGTTGAACAAGTAACTTTCCCAACATTTCATATATTTGAGGGCATTGAAAAGAAAACAGATTGTTCTCTCAGAATGTCATCCTGTTTGCACACTCCTCTGAGTTAGATTATGCCTCCTACTTTCTGTTCTCTTTTTGTGCTTCTTCATCAAATGTGTCCTTGTTTCTTTTTACTTTATGGGTGCATCCAGAAGGATGGCTCTGGGCACTACCATATCAAAATGCATTGTGCATTTATTCCATCTTAATGGATTCTCTCTGCTAAGAAAAAAGATGAAAGAAGCAGAAGGAAAATGCAGGAGGCTGAAAAATGGGAGATAGTGTCTTCTTGACCCTGCCCTTGCATGCAAAGCATAACCAAAAAAACCCAACATTTTGCAGCAGTATGGGCTCAACAATATATATAAGTGTGTGTTTGTCTATATAGCTTTGAATATCATGGGACTAATGGTCTTTCTTGCTCCTAAATGAACAAGTAGGTTACATTTGACTGCAGAAGGTTAAACTGCTGAGCTGCTGAACTTGCAGATCAAAAGGTTGATGGTTCAAATCCGGGGAGCGGAGTGAGCTCCCACTGCTAGTCCCAGCTTCTGCCAACCTAGCAGTTCGAAAACATGCAAATGCTTTGGCAGAAAGGTAATAGCGCTTCATGCAGTCATGCCAGCCATGTGATCTTGGAGGTGTCTACGGACAACAGCAGCTTTTCAGCTTAGACATGGAGATGAGCACCACCACCCAGAGTCAGACGTGACTAGACTTAAAATCAAGGAGAAACCTTTATCTTTGCTTTACTACAGTATGTTTGGTATATTCAGTCAGAAAACTGTGCTAAAGTATTTCCTGGATATAGGTGAGCCGTTGTATGTATTAATATTCAGTATTGTTTACCATGTCAGGCTATTGGTTGTTCGTTCAATAGTTGTTTTATGCTGTTGTTATTTTATGATGTTGTTTTAAATTTTACTGTGTTATATTTTAGCTATGTTTGACTGGGCTTGTCCCCATGTTAGCAGCCCCGAGTCCCTTCGGAGAGATAGTTGCGGGATACAAAAATAAAGTTGTTGTTGTTGTTGTTATATTCCACTCTGTGGAAGAAATTTCCTGGCAATAGAAAAGTAGTGTAGCTGCAACATAGCATCAATAATAATATGAAGTCTCTAGTACAGAGCATCAAAAGCTTTGGGACTGCGTGTCATCAGCATGTCGATAATATCCAGCTCTCTCTGTCCTTTAAAACTGATGCCAAGGAGGATGTGGTAGTACTAAATCATCTGGATGCAGGTGAACAGATTGTGGGCCTTAATCCAGACAACACAGAAGTGCTGCTGGTCAGTAGGAAAACCAATCTGGCATTGAGATCACAGCCTGTTCTGGATGAGGTTGCTCTCCATTTGAAAGATCAGGATGATATTTCAAATGGCTGTTCTTTGACCCAGCATTACCCCTGGAAAACCAAGTTGCTGTTATACCAGCTGCAGCTCATGCCTTAGGCTCCTTCACACTGTCCTTATATTGAACCAGGGGAATTTTGATTCAGGGGGCTGAGTTTGGTTCGGGGGCTGAGACTGGATGGAAGAGGGTTCATGCCTTTTGTATTGTTATCCCTAACCCCATTAATGTGGGATATAATGAGCATGGTGATCAGACTGAATAAACATACCAGTTTAAATCCCAGTATGACCACCCTGAGATTGAGCCCCCAGGTTATCTGATTTGAACGGACTCCCCACTTCCATATAATCTAGGATAATCAGACAATCTCGGATCAGATCCTGAGATATAGGGCAGTGTAGAAGAGGCTTTAGTTTCCTCTTGATTAGACTACTGTAATGCACTTTATATGGGACTGCCCTTGAAAAGTGTTAGGAAGTTGCAGCTAGTGCAAAATAAAGCCGCCAGGTTGTTGTCATGTGTGCATTTTAGAAACCAGTCCAGGAAGAGCTATACTAGCTTCCAATTTGCATCTTAGATCCATTCAAGATCTTGGCGTTGACCTGGAAAGGCCTGATTGACTTGGGGCCAAAATATATGAAGGACCACCTCTTACTGTATTAACCCACAAAAAAATTGAGATCATCATTGGAGGCCATATTGTGTATCCAAAGACCACACTGAAGTTAGGTTGGTGGGTAAACATAACAGGTCTCTCTTTAGCAATGTCTTGTCTGAAGAAGTTAGGCTGGCAGCCCAAAGAGTGCTGTTTTGTGAGGCATTCCATGCCTGAAATTGCTGTTCTAATTGTTTCAAAATGGGATTCTAGGATTGCTCTTAGACTGCTTTTAATATGCTTTTAAAATGTTTTTATTTTACTTTACTTGTTCATTGACGCAGGATTGTGGCTAAATGTTTAAGGGAGATTTTTTTGTTCATTGACGCAGGATTGTGGCTAAATGTTTAAGGGAGACCATGGCTGTGGCCCTGACATTATAGCCTATATGCATTGCTGTCCTCCGGGAGGATACACATGTTGGCTGTCTTCTCTGATGTTGAAAAATTGTTACAGACATTTCATTCCTCTTCTGTTGCTGCCTCTGGTATTTGGCTGACGAAAGTGATAAAGTACCTGTAGTAAATCTCACAAATGAAGCATGCTAATTTAGCATGCTCAGTTTGCATATTGATAACATTGGCAAAGAATTCAGCTTCTTTGGGGGGCTCATGAGAATGAGTAACAGGCTTCTGATGAATTGAACGCTCCAAGTCAGGTACCTCAGCAAGGAACAATTTGATGGGTGGTTAATGAGACTAGCAACCTCTAAGGCCAGCCCAGGACACTCCGCTGCGTGAGATCAAAACAGTAAATGACACTGCATGCCCACAAATAAATACATGCCTGTGCCAAGGTGCTTAGCATTTAAAGTCGTCAAGTTATTTTGGTTCAATTAGTTGTCTCACTCTGCCTAACGGTAGGACCACTCATGCAACCTTTTGTATCACATTTATTGAGTGATACAAGTTATGATACAAGATATTAAGTTATTGAGTTTGAATTGATGTTTTTATATGTGCATGTGTTTTTTATTATAAAAAGTTAATATTACTTTTTATAATAAAATTACAAACAAATTATGTTTGTTTTTAGTGCCATCTGTAAGCTGTCCCAAGCCCCTTCGGGGAGAGGGTGGCAGGATATAAAAATAAAGTTATTATTATTTCTTTATTTAGCTAATATGCTGCCTTTCTCCAAGAGTGGGGCCCAAGGTGGCTTCCAAAAACAACATGATAAAAATATCATAGAATCTAAAAACAATTAAAAACATACAATACATTTTAAAAGAAATGATTAATCATACCAAAGTTAAAAGATATATAAAACATGCTCCATATATAAAATATGACCAATAAAAAGCAACCCGTGATTGTACATTAAATACTTGCTTAAATAAAAAGGGTATTGCTCCACTATCTGGGTGGGGGCCACTAGGGGGTGCTAGAGAGCAAAGGATACTCAATTTTATGGAGGGAGGTGTTGAAGGAGGAAAACCATTTCCCCCATTTTTGCTGATTATTCCCCCACCCCCTTCCCATATCATGAATGAAGGAGATATTGAAAAGGGGATAACAAGAAAGCAACCCACCCTCCACCCTCTACGCCTTTTTTCTCTAGCTCCCCCTGGTGGCCTCCATCCAGATAATAGAACAGTACCTTAAAAACTATTTACCTGCCCTAAGCAGGAAGGGAGCTAGCCTAGACTTCCATGAAAGGCAATTCCAGGGAGGACCTCTCTCTCCTGTCACCACCAAATGAGAATGTGATGGTGGCAGGACCAAGATAACGTTTCCCCTTTAGATTGTAAGGTTCTAGCAGGCTGATATAGGGAGATAAGCCTTTCAGGCTGCCTAGACCTTACTACAAGGCACCCTAGGAGATCAGGAGCTCTATGAAAGATATCTAGGCACAGCTTCTCCACCAAGATATCTGACACTGTCCAAACATGGCCAGGCTATTTTTCTCAAAAAATAGAAAAAATAGTCAAATGACTATTTAGACCAGGGGTCCCCAAACTAAGGCCCGGGGACCAGATACAGCCCTCCAAGGTCATTTACTCGGCCCCCGCTCTGGGTCAAAACTAAGTCTGAAACTACTTGAAAGCACACAACAACAACACAATCCTATCCCATCAGCCAAAAGCAGGCCCACACTTCCCATTGAAATACTAATAAGTTTATATTTGTTAAAATCGTTCTTCGTTTTAATTACTGTATTATTTTAAGTGGGTTTTTTGCACTACAAATAAGATATGTGCAGTGTGCATAGGAATTCATTCATGTTTTTTCAAATTATAATCCAGCCATCCAATAGTTTGAGGGACTGTGGCCTGACCCTCTGTTTAAAAAGTTTGAGGACCTCTGATTTAGACTGTTGTTGAGCCACAATACTTCTAGATCACCAAGGACTCAGAAATAAATATATAGCTTTTCCTTTTTAAAAAAAGACCCTTCCAGACTTGCGCAAGTTTAAAGAATCAGAAGATCAAGACCAAAACAGCAGCAGCTGTAAACCCCTAAACTCTATAATATCTAACCCTTTAATACTTTTTATTTGGTTATCATGTCTGTTTGTGTAATTTATATCTTTGTATGTACAGTATCTATTGCTTATTTATAAAATGTATAAACCTTTTATACATCTTAGCCCAGAGATAGTCACCCCTCCATAAACCTGCTGAGATACAGTGTTCCCTTGCTACTTCATGGTTCATGTTTAACAGACTCACTGTTTTGCAGATTTTAAAATATTAATTTAAAATATATATCTTTGTATTTTCACTGTTTTGTGGGGTTTGCCGTCGTTGCTCTCCGAGGTGCTTTCCCTTCTTAGTCCTCCCTCCCTCCAGCCTTGAAGAGCCTTTCCTCCATTTCCTTCACTTTATTTTAAGTGTATAAAGACTTAAAATAGTGTATACCTGCTAAAATAATGTATAAATATTAAAATAAATAGAGCGTCCCTACTTCGTGGCTTTTCGCTTATTGCGAGAGGTCCCCGAACGTAACCCCCACAATAAGTGAGGGGACACTGTAATCCTTTGAGAACAGGATTGGTTGGTCAAATTTCTCATGCCAGATAATTACCAAAATCCATTATTTATGTGTATGCATAAAACGGTGACTTCCCGTGTCAGCCCAGATAAACCCAAACTTGTATATGGTTCACTTGAAGCTGAGAGATTGTTGCCCGCAAAAACAGAGGCTCAGGGTATGTGCATTTGTTAAACCTCTTTATTGGCAGCCAAGATTTTGAGTGCTCAAGAGCCCAGCACCTTTGTTTTCTGAAGCTCTTATCTTTGTTTGGCACGGAACTAGACATTTGAGCGTATCAGAAGACCATCAACATACCTTTACAATTTGTTTAACTAGCAGTGAGTGGAATCAATCATACCATACCCTCCTATTGTCCCAATTTGGTAGGAACAGTTGCAAGTAGTCCTCTGCCTTTCCACTTTTTCAGCTGCTTTGAAAATGCCCCAGTTTCTCTCTCTTCTACTTTGCCCACAGCTTACTTCAACTGCTATAAACTGAATTCAAAATGCAAAAGTAGTTTGTAGTTCATTAACTCAGAAGGGCCATCTTGACCACACTCAGGTGTTTCTTGGCCACATGTGTCCCACTTCTCAACCTCTGACATGTTAAAGGGTGTGCCCAACATCATTTTTGAGGGTGAGCCACCAATGCTAGCAGCAGTACATAAGAACATAAGAAGAGCCATGCTGAATCGGGCCTCAGCCCATCTAGTCCATCATTCTGTGTCACACAGTGGCCCACTAGTTGTACACAGGGATCTCTAGCAGAAAGGAGGGCAAAACCCTCACCTGCTCCCAACCCCCCACAACCAGTACCAGTACAACAAGAAGACTGCTTCTTCGTTTATCCTTACTGGCGATGTGTTTACAAAGGCAGAGTTTAGTTAGTTTAGTTCACTGCCATGTACATTTCTTAAACGGGATTGTTTTAATTCAAAATAAAGTATTGCCAAGTGGCAACCTTGACCAGCTTCTTAGTGTACTTTCTTTTGTGCTCAGTTGTTATCATAAGAGGCTGGCCTGGGGAATATTGCGTTTGGAGGCCTAGAAGCTTTCAAAGTAATAATGCAGACACATTAGACACTTAAAGAGTACATGTACTATTGTTTTGTGTTTCCTTTACTGTCCAAAGATACAGGTTTACTCTTCTATCTTTCCCAGATTCCTAATAGAATACCTATTACTTTTACACCAGGACATTCTGACAAACCTGGCCCGAGTTCAGATATTTATCTAACACAAACATTAGAGGGAGGGACCTATCCCAGAAATCACTGTACTTGAGAGGTATGGCTATAACCTGGCAGTGTTTCTGATTTAATGTCTAAGTCGGGGCTGTCCAACAGGCGGCCCCAGGGCCGTACGCGGCCCCCTAGCCCCTTTCCTCCGGCCCCCTCAGCATTTTAATAAAAAATAAAAATAGAAAAATAAAATAAATAATAATTTAAAAAATTACCCACTTCCAGGTTTCGGAGCAAGTATTGTGACACTACGCCTGCGTTGAGAGCAAAATCCTGTGTGGCTCGCGTAGTCTCGCGATACTCCTCCTGTTGCCGAAATCTCGGCTACTGAATCCCTGCAGCCCACACAGACCTTCTTCGGCGCCCGGCTCGGTCGGTCGTGGCCTGTCTCGTGGATCGGCTTCTCCTGGATCCTGCGTGTTTGGGAAGGTAGGCTGAATCAGGGGGCTCCCCTTACGGACGACCTGCGACTGCTGAAGCGAAGGCGGAAGCAGCTGGAGAGCGCGTGGCGTCGGAAACCAACTCAGACGTCGAGATCAGCCTTCAGAGATATGCGCAGGTCATATGAACGGGCGGTCAAAGAGGCCAAGAAGACCTATAACTCCTCCTTAATAGCGGCGGCAAGATCGCGCCCAGCACAGATCTTTAAGATCGTCCGAGACCTAGCTATGCCCAACTCACTGCTGAGGGACAATGAAAATTCAGCTATCTCAGCGGAAGAATTTCAAGTTTTCTTCACTGAGAAAATAATTGCCCTTAGGCGTGATTTACCCTCTATACCTGAGGAGAGGAGCGGGATGGGTAAGGACCCAGCTCCATCGCCTAGCTTGAAACTCGACCAGTTCAAGGCCCTGAATTCAGAGGAGATTAATCAAATCTTGACCGCAGCAAGGGCAACCACTTGCTCTACAGACCCGTGCCCGTCCCATCTGATTAAGTCCTGTGCGGGAGCCTCCTGGCCACTCTGACAGGGTTGATAAATCACTCATTGGAGCTGGGAGTCTTTCCGATGCGCTGAAGGAGGCTAGAGTCCGCCCGCTGCTGAAGAAGGCGAATTTGGATCCAGCGGTGCCGGCAAACTACCGTCCGGTCTCAAACCTACCCTTCCTCGGGGAAACTGATTGAACGGGCAGTAGCGATCCAATTACAGGAATTCCTGAAACCTCAGGAAGCCTGGACCCCTGCCAATCGGGTTTCCGCGCCGGACACGGGACCGAGACCGTCCTGGTGGCCATTACGGACGACATCCGCCGCCAATTGGAGAAGGGAGGTTCGGCTATCCTGGTGCTGCTTGACCTCACCGCGCGTTCGACACGGTGGACCATGACTTGCTGTTGCGGCGACTATCAGCCATTGGGATTCAAGGCACAGCTTTGGCCTGGTTCGATTCCTTCCTGCGGGGCCGTTCGAGCGTGTTGAGTGGCGAGGCCAAGCGCCCAAGAAATCCACCCTGGACTGTGGAGTCCCCAAGGCGCCATTTTGTCACCAACGCTTTTTAACATCTACGCCCAACCCTTGGCAAGCATAGCCAGAAGTTTTGGATTGGGGTGCTACCAATATGCAGATGACACCCAGCTTCTGCTGAAGCTTGAGCCAGGTGTAACATCGGTGCCTGAGAACTTCAGACAAGGACTAGAGGCAGTGACCAGATGGCTCCGCTCATACAAACTCAAGATCAATCCATCAAAGACTGAGATTCTATGGCCGGGACGCCCAGAGCCACCCATTCCGCTGCCTCTCTTTGAGGGAGAGCCGCTGATCCCGGCCCGCCGGTGAAGAGTCTCGGTGTGATACTAGACTCGAGACTCTCACTGAGGCCCAGGTTGCTGCGACAAGTAAGGAGCTTTTTTCCACCTACGCCAGGCACGTCAACTGGCACCTTACCTTCCATCAGATGCGCTGGCTACTGTGGTCCATGCCACAGTGACATCGCGGCTGGACTACTGTAATGCCTTGTACGTGGGGTTGCCGCAGTCAACCACTCGTAAAATCCAGCTGGTGCAGAATGCAGCCGCCAGACTCCTCACCGGGACACCACTGAGATGCCATATCGCGCCATCTCTGCAGCGCCTGCACTGGCTGCCAGTCGAGCTCAGAGCCATCCACAAGATCCTGTCGCTTACCTTTAAGGCCCTCCATGGTGCCGGCCCAGCTTATTTAAAAGACCGCTTGTCCGAACCAGCTCATTTAAGGTCGCCGCGCTCAGGAAACAGGGACCTTCTCCGCATCCCAGGTGTGAGTGAGGCCCGCCTCGACACCACGAGACGGAGAGCTTTTTCCATCGCGGCCCCTGTCCTTTGGAACTTGATGCCGGCGGATCAGAGAGCTATCCGGGACATGCCCCAGTTCCTGACCGCACTGAAGACCTGGCTCTTCCGAAAGGCTTATGGCTAAGGACACCTCCCAGACTTAGCCTGAGCTACTGGAACTATTTTAATTAATCTTTTTATTCTTTTAGCTTTTAACTATTGAATTCTTTTATGTGTTTTTGTGTGTAAGTCGCCCGGAGCACTGACGTGGAGGGCGACTCATAAATAATAAAATCAATCAATCAATCAATCAATGTTAATATTAAATATATGGAATTGTTTATTTATGCCCCCATTGTGTTCCATTCTCTCCCTCTCCCCTTATGTTAATATTAAATATATGGAATTGTTTATTTATGCCCCCCATGTGTTCCATTCCCTCCCTCTCCCCTTATGTTAATATTAAATATATGGAATTGTTTATTTATGCCCCCATTGTGTTCCATTCTCTCCCTCTCTCCTTATGTTAAGGGGAGGGGGAGGAGGGGGAGGAACCGGGGGGGGGTGGGGCAGGGGCAGGGGTGGAGCTGGGGTGGGGGCGGAGCCAGGGGCGGAGCCAGGTGCCGAGGCAGACCCTTCGGCCCCCCAGGTCATCAGTGACCAGAATTCCGGCCACAGGTCCGGTAGAAGTTGGACAGCCCTGGTCTAAGTAGTGCAAATTTGTGTGCCACAAACTTTTCTACATGCGAGACTCATTCCAGCAAAGGGATCTGAATGGAGTTATTTTCTCC